>CM033476.1:145791077-146374893 GCA_019447015.1 Hymenochirus boettgeri | reverse complement strand
GTATGGGCCTGTAATGCGTGGGTTAACCATCACTGTGCAGGATCTCAATATTCCTATGTGGAAATGCAGGGTTAACCATCACTGTGCAGGATCTCAATATCCTATGCAGGGTTAACCATCACTGTGCAGGATTTCAATATCCTATGTGGTAATGCAGGGTTAACCATCACTGTGCAGGATCTCATATTCCTATGTGGTAATGCAGGGTTAACCATCACTGTGCAGGATCTCAATATCCTATGTGTAATGCGGGTTAACCATCACTGTGCAGGATCTCAATATCCTATGTGGTAATGCAGGGTTAACCATCACTGTGCAGGATCTCAATACCTCTGTGGTAATGCAGGGGTTAACCATCACTGTGCAGGATCTCAATATCCTATGTGGCATGTTAATATTTTTTTTTTTATCTATGTATAATGCAGGGTTAACCCTCACTGTGCAGGATCTCAATATCCTCATGTGGTAATGCGGGGTTAACCATCACTGTGCAGGATTCAATATCCTATGTGGTAATGCAGGGTTAACCATCACTGTGCAGGATCTCAATATCCTTGTGGTAATGCGGGTTACCATCACTGTGCAGGATTCATATCCTATGTGGTAATGCAGGGTTAACATCACGTGCAGGATCTCAATATCCTAGTGGTAAGCTGGGGTTAACCATCACTGTGCAGGATTTCAATATCCTAGTGGAATGCAGGGTTAACCATCACTGTGCAGGATTTCAATATCCTAGGACAGGGTTAACCATCACTGTGCAGGGTTCTCAATATCCTATGTGGTAATGCGGGGTTAACCATCACTGTGCAGGATTCAATATCCTATGTGGTATGCGGGGGTAACCATCACTGTGCAGGATTTTCAATATCCTATGTGGTAATGCAGGGTTAACCATCACTGTGCAGGATCTCAATATCCTATGTGGTAATGCAGGGGTTACCATCACTGTGCAGGATCTCAATATCCTATGTGGTAATGAGGGTTAACCCTCACTGTGAGGATTCAATATCCTATGTGGTAATGCAGGGTAACCATCACTGTGCAGGATCTCAATATTCTATGTGGTAATGCGGGTTAACCACACTGTGCAGGATTTCAATTCCTATGTGGTAATGCGGTTAACCATCACTGTGCAGGATCTCAATATCCTATGTGGTAATGCGGGGTTAACCATCACTGTGCAGGATTTCAATATCCTATGCAGGGTTAACCATCACTGTGCAGGATTTCAATATCCTAGTGTATGCGGGGTTAACCATCACTGTGCAGGATCTCAAATCCTCTATGTGGTAATGCGGGGTTAACCATCACTGTGCAGGATTCAATATCCTATGTGGAATGCAGGGTTAACCATCACTGTGCAGGATTTCAATATCCTATTGTGGTAATGCGGGTTAACCATCACTGTGCAGGATCTCAATATCCTATGTGGTAATGCAGGGTTAACCATCACTGTGCAGGATCTCAATATCTATGTGGTAATGAGGGTTAACCATCACTGTGCAGGATTTCAATATCCTATGTGGTAATGGAGTTAACCCTCACTGTGCAGGATTCAATACCTATGTGGAATGCAGGGTTAACCATCACTGTGCAGGATTTCAATACTCCATATGGCAGGGTTAACCATCACTGTGCAGGATCTCATATTCATGTGGTAATGCAGGGTTAACCATCACTGGGCAGGATCTCAATATCCTATGTGGTAATGCAGGGTTAACCATCACTGTGCAGGATTTCAATATCCTATGTGGAAATGCAGGGTTAACCATCACTGTGCAGGATCTCAATATTCTATGTGTAATGCAGGGTTAACCATCACTGTGCAGGATCTCAATATTCCTATGTGGTAATGCGGGGTTAACCATCACTGTGCAGGATCTCAATATCTATGTGGTAATGCGGGGTAACACACACGTGCAGGATTCAATATCCTATTGGTATGCAGGGTTAACCATCACTGTGCAGGATTCAATATCCTATGCAGGGTTAACCATCACTGTGCAGGATTTCAATATCCTATGCAGGGTTAACCATCACTGTGCAGGATCTCAATATTCTATGTGGTAATGCGGGGTTAACCCTCACTGTGCAGGATCTCAATATCCTTTGTGGTTAAGGCGGGGTTAACCATCACTGTGCAGGATCTCAATATCCTTTGTGGTAATGCGGGGTTAACCATCACTGTGCAGGATTTCAATATCCTATGTGGTAATGCAGGGTTAACCATCACTGTGCAGGATCTCAATATTCTATGTGGTAATGCGGGGTTAACCATCACTGTGCAGGATCTCAATATCCTATGTGTGGTAATGCAGGGTTAACCATCACTGTTGCAGGATTCAATAATTCTATGTGGTAATGCGGGGTTAACCATCACTGTGCAGGGTCTCAATATCCTATGTGGTAATGCGGGGTTAACCATCACGTGCAGGATTCAATATCCTATGTGGTAATGCGGGGTTAACCATCACTGTGCAGGATCTCAATATCCATTGTGGTAATGCGAGGGGTAACCCTCACTGTGCAGGATCCAATATCCTATGTGGTAATGCAGGGTTAACCATCACTGTGCAGGATTTCAATATCCTATGTGGAAATGCAGGGTTAACCATCACTGTGCAGGATTTCAATATCCTATGTGGTAATGCAGGGTTAACCATCACTGTGCAGGATCTCAATACCTATGTGGAAATGGCGGGTAACCATCACGTGGAGGATCTCAATATCCTATGTGGAAATGCAGGGTTAACCATCACTGTGCAGGATCTCAATATCCTATGTGGTAATGCGGGGTTAACCATCACTGTGCAGGATCTCAATATCCTATGTGGTAATGCAGGGTTAACCATCACTGTGCAGGATTTCAATATCCTATGTGGTAATGCAGGGTTAACCATCACTGTGCAGGATCTCAATATCTATGTGGGTAATGCAGGGGTTAACCACACTGTGCAGGATCTCAATATCCTATTGGATGCAGGTTAACCATCACTGTGCAGGATCTCAATATCCTATGTGGAAATGGGGTTCAGGGTTACCATCACTGTGCAGGATCTCAATATTTCTATGGTTAATGCAGGGTTAACATCACTGTGCAGGATTTCAATATCCTATGCAGGGTTAACCCTCACTGTGCAGGATCTCAATATTCTATTTGGTAATGCGGGGTTAACCATCACTGTGCAGAATCTCAATATTCTATTTGGTAATGTGGGGTTAACCCTCACTGTGCAGGGTCTCAATATTCTATTTGGAATACGAGGTTAACCATTACTGTGCAGGATCTCGATATTCTATGTGGTAATGCATATTGTATATCGATTCCCCCAATGTTCACAATAGTAAGTGGCAGACGTATCCTGCTGTAATAAGATGTCCACAAAATAGCAATAAACAAAAGGCAGATATGAAAGAAATGCCGGGGAACCGGGACTTACGTCACTCCTAGCAGGTTCTTCACCCGGTCGCCTGACTGCACAGCAATTAAATGAAGGCGTCCGCTATCTGATAAAAAAGGTAATCGTAATAAACATGTACAGCGCAATAGATTTTCCCGGAGGTCCGGGACTTACGTGGGCCCGCGTCCTGGCCTCTTCACCCGGACACACCGCAAATAATTTGTCCGGTTCAGTCCTCCCAGAGGACATAATTGTAATGTGCCAAATCGGCAGTCCCTCTGAATGGATTATAGGCTTCACCCCTCCGGTCTGAAGGGAATCCAAAGCATAGAAACAAGTAGGGTTTTTCAGGCAGCAACAGTCTCACTCCAAACTTACGCGCATTTCACCCACAATGCACCAGTGTGCATGGGCTTAATCGGGGTGTCCTCATCTCAGGTGAGACATAACTTTAAATAACAGTTTCTTAAAGTGACGGTATCCACAAGAGGTAGTGGAATTATAACCTATAACATCACTGGATTTTTATACAAATATTCAGGTAAGTTAATACACATATTCTGATGTTAAATACATTGATAATACCTGTATCTTTCATTTAAATGAATAAACAATTTTTAACCAAAATCTCTTTAATAGACACATACTGCATCAGAAAAAATGAAAGGTTATGTATGCACAGATCACCACCTTGCAGGTGAAAGACTCTTCTGCACTGTTTATAGATCATACATTTGAGACAAACACACAACGTAGCTAACTATTAGCTCTCTCTGAGGGATAAGTAAAAGGCAACAAGCGTGAAAAATGGTGTTTAAACACACTCACAATCAAACTTGAGTGGTCTGGGTGCACATGCCCCAGACCCTTCACAGAAAATATCCCAGCAATATCATACAGTAATTCGGTTCAGAGGATCTTTAGAGTATAGCAGTAACTCACCGATTGTATATGGTGGCTCAGGTGCAACTTGCCCCGACCCTGTCGCTATGGCCAAACACAGTCAATGAAATCCACCAAGTAAGTGCTCACTGAGAATTTAAGAACGGAACTCCAGCGTAGTAAAATCAAATCATACTTTATTGGTAATCCATAAATATCTGGACCAAACTGCCCCCTGACGCATTTCGTACCTCAAGGGCACTTAATCATAGGAAGAAACTTCTAGTCCCGAGGGAATAGGTACGCCCCTTAAGGAAGGCTCCTCCCCCTTCTTCTTTTAAAGGCATATACTCTATACAAATAGGTATACATTTACAATTCAAACATGGAGCAAAGAAGAGCACAAGGAAACATCATAGCAAAACAAAAAAGCAAAAATTATCTATAAACACAAAATAATGATAAAAAATGTTTGTAAGGAGTCCCTTTCACTGAAACATTGGAGCTACGCTACCCTTTAAATAAGAGGTATCAAAAGTTCTATTAAGATACAAAACCTTAGGTATCACTACCTGATAAAACTCGACCTCTTATATACATGAGTGGTTATGCAAAGAAATAGATTACTAGCCTACAAAGCCAGCTATATCAAATACATTATTTAGGCCAGTAGGTATTCTAATACTTAAGTTAAAAATCCACCTGGTCTCTATTCTACGTAAAGTGGCTCCCATACACCTCCCTCTTTTGCCCTCCACTGAGGACATCAAACGATGTATGCCTTGTACCACAAGGCAGGATATATTACACTGATTGCATTGAGCAAAATGTCGAGCCACGGGGCTCCTAATGTTACAGGTCCTAATGTCCCTAACATGTTCTCTAATCCTGGACTTTAAAGTCCTAGACGTGTAACCCACGTACTGAATAGAACATCGGGAACATGTCAAAAGGTAAATGACCCACGGGGTCTCACAATTGATGTAATGTTTATTCACATACTCTGTCCTAGTGACTGTGCTATTAAAAGAGCTCGATACTTTTATAAAGTTACATGTTAAACATCTGTTCTTACCACATTTGTAAGTACCTTTGTATTTTAACCACTGATCTTTCTGTGTGGGTTTACAAGAGAATACACTTGGTGAAAGGTTTGTAGCTTCCAGGGCTAATTCTCTTGAAAATATCCTAACACCCTGATTCAGAACAGATTTAAGCTCTTTATCCTCATGTAAGATGGGAAGATATCTCTGCACAATATTAACAATAGCTGTATACTGCACATTAAAGCTAGGTACACACCTACCGATTTTTCCTCCTGACCGACCGTTCGATACTTCCGACCGGTCGGCCAGGAGGAAGGACTGTCGGCCGCGGCAAAAGCAGCCGCGTCCGATAGTTACCGCGACCGATCGTGCGGTCCGTAGAGGACCGCACGATCGGACGAGGTTTTCCACCATGTCCGATCGTCCTTTCGTCCGATTCGGACGAACGGTCGATCAGACATGGGCACATTCGGATGAGAAATATCTCATTGTGTGTACCCAGCTTAAAGGGCATGTCCACCCCAAAATTTAACTTTTGATATGTGGTAGGGCATGCTCCCCCAGCCCCAACCGCATTAATATAATTGTTAGAAAGTCCCCGGATTCTTACTTACCTGCCCTCTCTCCCCTGCTGCAGTGTTCAGGCCCTCTGCTTGCATGGAATTAAAAGCAGGGGGCGGGACCGGCAGCCGTGTCCGTGATTGGCTGAGAGGCAGGGAGGGCTGCACTGAGCATGCCTCAACCTTGATGAGGTTGAGGAAGTCTCAGGCACAGCATGAGTCACACACTGCTCCTACACAGCAGTTTCCTGGACTTTGGAGGGGCACAGCAGGGGAACTATTTTGAGCAGGAATGTAAGGTAAGGATTGTTTTAAACTACTTGATGTGGCCAGTAAGGGGTTAAATTTTAGTTTTGGGGGTGGACATGCCTTTTAATGTGAGCTCTTATCACCCACTTTTGGTCGGGTGCCATTCTTTGATCCACAACACGACACCCGACAGAGCGCATTCACAAATGCAATTATCGCCCGAAATTTGTCCCCCTATCTAAAAGTAATTATAATTAAAGGTTCGAGCTGCGTATTTTTGTCTTTCTTTATACCAAAGCGATAATGGCTAGCTCTATTATATGCTTGCTATCCTATGCATGCAATTTGATATTGTATGGAGCCTAGGAATGTGCATGGATACATTTTTGTTTTCTATGTTTGTGTGCATATATGTAAATATAATACACAAGTCTCTGTATTTTCAATGGAGAGCTGCAGTGGCGAGAATCCTTATTAGAATCAATCAGTGATGTCACTGAGTGATTAGTTCAATTATTAGTGCCACTGCAGCTCTCCTAATATAACATAAAAATCATTGTCCTACCTCTTATCCATCCAAGAGCTGGACAGAAACGGATCAGCCGTGTATACACGGCACAGAACAGCCTGGCGCGCATGCACATTACCGTCCATTATGGCACATGAGGAAATCAATACCAACACACGCATTATGCAAACAAAAAAGAGGCACGAACAAAACGGAATAAACCAAAATTAACAAACGGGTAAACATAAAGCCTAAAAAACAAGTGAAATAAACCTAAAACAAACATCTGATTCTGACTAAATTACTATTAACATTTGAACAATGAAAAATATATAACAAATATATATCTAAGATAAAGATTTTAATTAATAGTTAAAATGTTTAACAATGTTTTTTTAATGTTATGTATAAAAAAGAAAAAAACATTACATGCAACATGCAATTGAAAAACTAAACAAACTTTGGGAAAAAAAAGTTAAATAAATTCTTTTCACCAGCTATTATCACTGTACTTATTTAAAATAAAAACTTGTGTATTATAAGAAATAATTCTTATATTTTACATTTTTATATGGTCAGGGAACTCCTCGGTGGCATAATAGCCTTATATTACACTTTAAGGGGCGCATTATCCCTTATATAACCATGCAGCGATTGCCCAGGTGCTACCATTTAATCCATAGTTATAGTTCCATCAGTAGTGTAACAGTGCAGTAGTGTAACAGTATAAATACCAAATACGTGTGTGTGTATATATATATATATTTATTATGTTATATATTTGTTTTATGTTTGTTCCACAAAAACAGTACGCCACATACTCCCCCCTCCTTTTTTTTTTTTTTTTTTTTTTTTTTTTTTTTTTCTTTACAGGCTGTTAAAGGAACAGTAAACTGAAAAAAAATGACTTGCCTTTATCCTTTTCTATATTTTTAGTGCTGCCAGGAACTTGATCCCTTTTGCTCTGTGCTCCCTGTCACTAGATCCAGGCATCCCACCTCTCCCTGATTTTAATGGCAGATCCCTGACTCCCTGAAATAATATACAACCTCCCTGAAATGTGGTGTTATACAGTAAATTACAGTGAGGGAGCACAATGATGTCAGTCTTTCAGCGGTTAACAAGTGACAAAAACACTTAATAGTGACATGACTTGTTGTATGCATGTGTGTCTGACTGTGGAGCATGTGCAGTGGAGATGATGCATTCACCCAGTTATTTTGTATTATAGTTAAAGTAAAACTGCTTTGCTATGGGAAGATAAGCAGCACTAGGAGCTGTAATAACTGCTTGAATCATGTAAGATTTTCTTTAAGCTGTAGGAGTTACAAGGTGGGGGACGACGACTTTGTAATTGATATCTTTAGGTACAGTGCTACATTGGGACTTAACTAACACAGACAACAGCTAAATGCAGGATTGGGTTTATCTGCACAGAAAGAGCACAGAGTAACAAACAATGCTTATTCCTTTTCCTGATCTTAATGCTGAATCAATTAGCCATGCAGTGACAGAGAAATAAGCTTTACTTTTATAGAATGGAGAGTTTCTACATGTAGTGTGCCAGGGGAAGGGGCTGGGTGATTGACAGTTTTTTACTGACTTATGTCACATGCAGCCTCCCACCCATTAACTTTCTGGTTAGTCATTTCTTGGTCATTTCTTGGTCAGTCTTCTTCATATCTTGGGCTGTGGAGCACGTAGAGAGGTGGTTGATGGCTCGTTTTAAAGGTAGAAAACTGTCCTTTCATTTAAACTCAACTTGTTTGGAGACCACAGTTCCCCCTTTAAGGACTCTAATTGGTCTGAAACATGTCAAGCGGTACACAAAATAATAAGTGTGCTCTAATGGTATTCTGTCCGGGTATCTACAGAAATATTGGAAGTTCCTAACACCCCCCCCTATTTGGAAAACATTAAGCACATTTATCTCTGGTAGGACTACATACCACCGTTCACACTACTGCATTCTGACCCAGTCCATTTGCATTCCAATTCGGGCCATTAAAAAATGAATGCACTGGTGCACTCATTTAAAAATACATACAAACGGACACGTACAGAAATTAACACCTGGGAGTTTCTGCGATTGTAAGTGTAAAAATGCGAACGGTGTAAACGTGTACAAACTCAACCGCAACTACAGAAGCATACACACACCAAAAAAGACTATGCTGTAAGTATCAATGGAACATACCCATATGCCTTCAAATAATTCACAATATTTCAGTGAACTTGCGGTTGGACACCGTAATAGAAAAGTAGGTGGCCGATTGATTTTCCTAAAGTTCAGTTCGCTTTCGAACTATAGAATTTAAGTAAATGTTCTATAGTTCGAAAATAAACCCATTAAAGTCAAAGGGCGTTAAATAGTTTGAAAACTTTCCCCACGATCAGGCAATTGTCTGGTTTTGCTTCTTATGAGGGTTATCGCCAATTTGTGGGTTACTAAACTCTACATTTGAGAGTTATCGCTGAACTGTTATTTGAGGGTTATCGCCAAAACGCTACTTTCGAGGGTTATGGCCGAAATCGAGGTTTAGTGAACAGTACATTCGTGGGTTATTGATTTGAAAACTCAAACGTTAGCGAATTTTAAAAAATATAGAAAACACGAAATTTCGTATTTTGGGAAAAAGTCAGAGTTCACCTGAACTATAAAAGTTTGGTTTATATAGATGGCCATACATACTAACGATAATGGGTAAATCGGGGAACAACGGGATTTACCTATTATCGTCAGTGTGTAGGGGCTGTTCCCGACTGATCGGATTGCCGACGAACGACCATAGTGGGGAATGATGGAAAATTTCCGTCTGTCAGTATTGGCTCCCTTTACTTTAAATGGGAAGTTCAGTGCAAATACATATGCTTTTCAGAAAAAAAGAGCAGTATTTTTCCATCCCAATGACCATAATCTGCCAATTCAGCATTTTATATGTTTATAAATAAATGCAACCAAAATACTGACTTCCTGTTCGGATCCCTAATAGAGACCATTGTGGTCTTGCCCTTTACCCAGCGCCTGGGTTGATTCAGTTGCTCAGTAGAGATCTGAGCATGTCTGATCCATCCAACAGCCAATCAGTAGAAATTACTAGGAAGTGGCGCATCCTGGGAAGAAGGACTGTTAGAACCTAATGTCAACAGCAGGGAACAGCAAAGGGTATAAAATCAACTGATTATTCAAAATGGGAGAGAATATGTAGAATAACTAAGAAGGCATTACACAAACTAACAATTTAACAAATATTGCTAATTTCCACTGAACTGTCCCTTTAAGTAGAGGGAGCTGATCCGATTGTACTGTGTGGCCACACGGACGACCACTCTCAAAACCACGTATGGGGGTCGGTCAGGTCAGTGTGTGCTGTTCCCATAGCATGTGTGCCAACAGATACCAATGTGATCTGTCGGCTCACATGTTGTGGAATTCGCATGTGTATGGCTGCCTTTAATGTTCTAGCACATCTCTACAGAAAAGGCGCTCTGCCTTTTAACTTCTGAGCAGAGTCTGTTCCAAACACTACTAATCCTAAACAACATTTTGCTGATGTGGTAAAAGTGCCAAGTCAATTTTTTTTTTTGTTTTAGCATTTTCACGCATCCTTTCCATTCAAAGCAACATAATGTGACGTTAGCATGAAAATAAGGCCTTGTGACACGCTCCTTTAAATGACAGATGATACGCAACTCTAACTGAGCTAGCTGAATTGTTTCCCAGTGTCAGGGAAATGATTGATTGGTTTAAGGAAAAGATACTCAAAATCCTGCTGAGTGACTCTTCGGTGTCCATTATTCACCACGGACCTTTAACAGTCTCATTGTCTCGTTATTTAATTGGCAATACAGTGCAATTGTAGGGCACACCAAATGCAAATCTTTAACCAAACATCATAAATCCATGGCTTTGACGTAAACATGCACCTAGTATTATACAACGTGCCTAATACTGAACGTTAATTAAATCTTTGTGATAGAATTAGAACATTTTAAGACTGATGCATAAAGCAGTGCGAATGTTGATATTAATTAGCAGCAGCCAAACAGATGTTGCTATTTTACTGGGTTACTGAAGTTAGATAATCTGCAACTAATCCTGCAGGATCGGCAGGTTAATGATTATTGCCTGTAAATTGGTTGGGAGTGATCAGTAGTAATGAGCTCTTGTTTTAGAACAAACCTGGTTTAGATTAAAAAAAACGCGGATGTGACGCAATTTTTGAAACGCTGATTTTATCATTGAAAAATGGACTATTAGGCTGAGGCCACACTGCAACGCACAGGAATCACAGACAAAATTGCGAGCGTTATCCCACGCGATTGTGTGTGCGGTCCTTGTGCGTTTTGCGTTTGCGCATGCGTTTTTGCCATTTTGCGTTATGGAAATGCATGCGTTAACGTGCCAAAAATGGTGAACGTGTGCGTTACAAAATGCAGACGGACGAGCAAACGCATGCGCATCGGAAATCACGGGAATTTTCACGTTCCCGTGATTTCAATTCCCAATCGCGAGCATGAAATGTATGCGCAAATGCATGAAAAACGCGCCAGTGTGGCCTCACCCTAAGATAATCCAAAATTAGATATGAAAATCTAAACAATTCAAAAAAATTGCTTTGGAAAAGTTCTGTTTTTAAGAATCGAAAATTGTGCTTGAAAATTAAAAAAAAATCTCATTCAATTGGGTTTCAAATGGACTTCTGGATCTTCCAAAGATTCCACTAAAGTGATCAGTCTGTTTTTAAAGGAACCGTTCACTCGAAAAGTGAACTATTACTTTAATGTATGGATTAAAGCCCGGGAGCTTATGGAGCTATGCCTTACCTCCCGTTCTTCAATCAACTGAGCAGGAGCCAGAGGCGAAGGTAAGTATATTTACCTTTCGCACGATCCGCTGCAAAGTTTAAAATCTCCGACCACTTCCTGGTTCTAATCCTCTATAGCACGCATGAGTGATAATGCGTGCTATAGAGGATTAGAACTAGGAAGTGATCGGAGCTGCTCAATTGATTGAAGAATGAGAGGTAAGACATAGCTGGGTCTACATCCATTATCAAGAACTTTAGTCCCTGTATTATTCCATCTTCATAAAGAACAAAAGGCAAAAAAAATCCAACTTTCCCAGAAGGCACTTTACCTCCTTATCTGGATGGAATGTTCATTGGAAGACCCCCCACATATACAGCACATTTAGCTCAGCTTAGGGGGTAACACAGTGCAGGCAATGTAGAGGCTTAATTGTGTGATGTCATGCAGTTTTTCATCACTCTATAGCACTGCTTACATTTTTCTGAAATTCCCATTAAAGTTCAAGCTAGTCCAGTAGGTGAGAATTGGCCCACAAGGATTTTTAAACCAATAAAACAAATACATTTCGTTATACGGTATATTTAAAGGGCATTGTTTTTGTGTTGATTTGCCCTGGAAGTATTCCCCCGACACTCCTGTTATTTCACATTCCCTGTGCAAGCAAAAGAATAAGCTTGAAGCCAGGAGGTGGCCAGGCAGCTGTTCCTCTCTACTGTACTAGAGTAGTATTAACCAGTGAAAAATTTTCTCTGCAAATAGAGTATCGCCAAGGTGTATGGGCACCGTTACTCCCCCACCAAAGCAAGTCCAACAATAGTACAAACACTCTGGACCATACATTTTGGAAACCCATTGGCTAGGCCCAGAGCTAGAGTGGGGACCAATCAACAAAATTACAGTTGTCCTTTAATTTCCTTTTAAGTACTTTCCCCACCTAAAAATAAACCAAATTGCAATGCCAGCTGTTATATAATGAGCCAGTAACAAACTGCAAATAACCATTCTCTAATAATGCTGAAAGTATATATATTTTTTTTTTAACGGCAAGTAAATCTAGCACACGACATCAATACATTTTATGGGAGCACAAACCACTGTGTAATGCAGTTCCGTTCTATTGCTTTCCCAGATTGCCATAGGATCTCTCCAAGTTCACAAGTTCATATTTTATGACATCCTCAAAGCTTTGCACACATTTCCAATTAAAACCTCTTTGGAACATTTAATAATGTAGGTTCAAATGTACCAGAGAACCGTATATCAGTGGAAGATTCATTGTATTTCATTGACTTTTTTAAAAAGTGCAGGACTCAGGAGATACAGTTCTTGTGTATATCACATATTCATTTTATTACAGGGAAATTTAAATTTAATAACAAAATTACAATTTTTCAGTTGCCTTGTAGACACATGCACAGAAATCACCAATCATGGCTATTTTTGCAGTGCCAAGTCTCTGGCCATAAAGGTTTCCATTTTGTTAGTGTGTTAGAAAGACACACTAGGAAGAGCTGACATTTGAATGATTCTAATGTTAAATTGAAGTTTCAATCTAGTTCTATTATTGAAAGCATTTTTTAAATTTTTTAGTCTAATATTCTAATATTCGATTTTCTTGATAAAGAATTTGACAGATTCCAAGTGTCAAATTTCTAAAATTCTGTCTGATTTTCGAAACTGGTAGTGCCGAATTAAAACCACATCTGTGACTCATAATCTTCTGACAATTTACAGAGATATTAATAACATTATTCATGTTTTTATGTATTTTGCATTATTAAGAATTAAAGGAACTGTAAACTCAATATTTGAAGTCTTTGCCCTCCGTCTGTATTATTCACAGGGAGGTGAGAACGCTTATTCTCACCTCCCTGTGAATAATATTTTGCTCAGGGGACCAGGAACTTACCTTCGCTACACTCGCAGCTGCTGCTTCACTGCACAGCTGTTCTCACCCGATCGTGCGCCCTATCTTTTGTATTGGCGCGCATGCGCCTAAGATAGGGCGCGCGGTCGGGACAGAGCGGCTGTCAGTGAAGGAGCGGCTGCGAGTGGTGCGAAGGTAAGTTCCCGGTCCCCTGAGAAAAATATTATTCACAGGGAGGTGAGAATAAGCGTTCTCACCTCCCTGTGAATAATACAAACGGAGGGCAAAAACTTTAAATATTTGATTATATGGGTTTACAGTTCCTTTAAAGATAATGTGTAACTGTTTTTTTTATTCAGTTTTGTAAATCAAATCCATGCTAGGATAATCACGTCCATTTTGCTATTTAATTTGGATTACGCAGCAGTATGTTGAATGTGAAGGAGGGGTACTGGAAAAAAAGACAACTGAATATGTAGATATCAATTTCATGTTTTTCCATTTGCAATGATGATCATCAGATCCCCTATGGAAGTAACAAACTTGGAATATGGACATAAGTGCCCATTTTCCAAGTTGAAATCAGAATGAAGAAATTACTTCCTGGAAAGCATTTCCCCGGAAATGATTCCTTCTCTAATGCCACTGATCAATATTTAGGTCATCAGTACTGATCTGTGCTACCATTTTGTTTCTAATCATGGCCATGTAGTGATTTAAAATGATGCAACCAAGTATTTTAGAGTTTCTATTTTTCTTATTCCTTCTAAATAAATATTTTACCTTGGCATCGACTTGCCTTCTGGTAATTCAACCAAGTTCAGTCATTTGTTTTAAAAAGAATTAAATTACTGTCGGATCTGAAACATTTTCTATAACCGGATATGGCAGTTTTACTCAAAGGAAACTGAGATTACTTTTAATGTCTAAAGGTCTTATGATATCCTAAACTTTCTTTGCATTCAGGAAATCCCAGGTTATTTTCTTACTGTAATATAAATGGAGATAAGTTCTATGCAATGTGCTTCTATGGAAATTACAATGACATATACTGGAAGTGCAGCTAATCTGTCCTAAAGAACTATCTATTCAAATAATGAAATGATGATGAATGCACATTCCAGGGCCACATATAATATTACACTATCTATGCTAGTGCATATAGTAAAAAAAAAACATAGGGGGTTTTGTCACAAATTTCTGATTATAGATGTGAAAAGACTTCCAACCACATCAAGGTAATTCCAGTATAGAAAGTCCTAACTAATTAACCATTTTCTTTCTTGGCTGAATCAGATTTTAACAAGGAGGTAAGAGGCCTCCCAAAGCGAGGATTACATTTCAATGCACATTAGACTCTATCGTCTCCCCAATGCAATTGTGCTGGCGAGGCTATATTCAGATGGCGCTCTTCTGTGCATACTCATTTGCCTTTAGCTGGCGTTTAGTAGAAGTTTTTTATGTCCTGTTTCACCAGTTAACTAACAACTGATCTTGCATTAGTGTAAAGCTAGGTACACTGCAGAAAATACCAAAAATTTTCCTCGGCCACGGTGGTCTCCTGCGCTCGTAGGAAATATACAGTCCCGAGAGTTCTCCCTATGCTGTGTATATGGAAGACACTGAGGACTGTGTACTCCCTGATCTTTGAGAAATGACAGACAGGATCTTGCAGAGCTTTCATAAATTAAAATACATAGCAGATAAGGACATAATTGCATGGGGTATCACCTGAACCTCATTTGTTAAGCTAGGTACACACCTAGCGATTTTTCCTCCTGAACGACCGTTCGATACTTTCGACCGGTTGGCCAGGAAGCAAAAGCAGCTGCGGCCGACAGCGACCGATCGTGCGGTCCATAGAGGGCCGCACGTTCGGCCAAGGTTTTCCACCATGTCCGATCGTCCTTTCGTCCGATTCAGACGAACGGTTGGTGAGACATGGCCGCATTCGGATGCGATAATTTCGGTCCAATCGACCGATACACTGAACTATCGGTCGATCGGACCGAAATATCTCGTGTGTACCCAGCTTTAGACTTCCTACACAGATGCGATAGTGTGTACAAGGCCTACCAGATTGTTATATGAATTACACTTTCAGTTGGTAGTCCTGATTTCGAAACTAACCTGTTTTCTTTTGGGATCCAACTGAATTTCAAACATTTTCGAATCTCGGAACTTGTGAACGAAAAATCAAATATCAGAATTTTGAAAATTTAGAGATTAGATTGAAAAAACTTTTTAGTTCTGTGAATAAATTATATATGATGATACTTCGGGGCAGGGATCTCATTCCTACTGTGTCAATACATGTTGCACTGTTTGCTTGTATACTCTGCATTTTATAATCAGGGGCATATCTGAAGGGCCCGGGCTTCTCTGCGAGTTTAGACTCCCTCCTCCCTCGCAAGTCTCTGCAGACTCCAAGATCCCTGCACCGACCAGCCTTTTTAAATAGCTGATCGCGCGTATGTTTTCGTTATCAGCTGTTTAAAACCAGACCCGAACTTCCGGTCTTTTAAACAGCTTAATCGCACGTATGTTTTCTTCAAATACCCAAGTGGTGTTTTATAAACAAAATTATACATACATACATACATACATACATGGTCCTCAGGGCTGTCTCGCTAATGAGCCATGGTGAGCAAATGTTGCAGGGTGGGACCCTGTCTGTGCCCCAGGGAAGCAGCAGTTGTGTGTGGGGGGAATTCCCTTACCAGTTGCAGCGGCGCTGGGTAGAGAGGGAGGAAGCGAATCTACTTCCACGTAACGTTGTCACATCTGACGTCATTCACTAGGGCCGTCCACTGCGGTGCTCTCAATAAGCCTGGTGCGGTCTCGCCTCCTTGATGCGGCGCGAAGAAAGGCAGCAGCCATAACCTGAAAGTGTATCCAACTTCATCCAGCAGCCAGCGACACAGTGGGGTGTGTATGTGTGCTAACCATTTATCAGAATTTTTTCCCAATGATTTTACCTGTATCTGTGTGCCAACCATTTATTAGAGTTTGTGCCAATCATTTTACCAGATTGGGTGCCAGCTATTTATTAGAGTAAGGGTGGCAACCATTTATCAGAGTTTGTGCCAATGATTTTACTAGTATCTGTGTGCTAACCAATTATTAGTGTCTGTGACAATGATTTAACCAGTGTCACTGTGACAGTTATCGGGGTTTGTGCCAATTGTTTAATCTGTGTCTGGGTTCCAAGCATTTATCAGAGTCTGTGCTTTAACCATGTCTAGGTGTGTGTGCTAAAGTGTGTGTTTAATATGTGTTCTAATCTGTGTGTAACATGTCTGCGTTGGTGCGTGTTATGGGGCCCCCAGTAATTTACCCAGTATAGGGCCCAGGAATGAAGCATGGCGACAGTTACAGCAGTGAATTGAAAGAGCCTCTGGAGCATTGGTGCATGCCTGGGGGTTACTGATTTGGGGAGCATTTTTTGGCAAGGTAGATGGAGGTGGTAAGGAGTGAGGTTTCTAGCCTTGGTGGGGAGAGAGCTGTTTTATTTTATAGTATTGAAAGCTTTTGACCAAAAGATTGAACAAAATAACTCTTATTGAACTTGCCTAGATTGCTCAACCAAACATACTCAGTAATGCCAAGTTCATAATGACCAAATGGCTAGCCATGCCCAACACGTTGTGGCGGCGTGCTAGGGGCGCCGTTTTTAAAATTTTGCTCAGGTGGCAAAAACCCTAGAGACACCCCTGATGGTCCTCTTAATATCCTTATTTTTTTTGTAGTAATCCTGTAAATCTGATTTCACACGACTAGCTTGATTTCTGTTATTTATATAGAACCTGGATACAAAAAATTGATCTTTCCTTGATTTCATGGGCCATAAAACCATAGACTAGTCCGCAAATAATAATTTTTTAATTCGGCATGACATTTCATGTTATGTATTTGCTTCCTGTTTCCGTAACACTAGTGCAATTTTTCCATTAGCTCATAAAATTCGCCAGCTTTAAGTGAATTGTTTTATTTTTTGCAGCCGATAAAGAATTTTCCTAGCGAACGGTTCATTTGTTGTAGGATTCATGAACAGGACCTCATCAGCGAATCCACAGGGGGTGGAAACGCGATGTCTGTTTTCTATGTATCCAGACAATGTTATTTCTGATCTCTGCTGCCATGTCAGGGGTGTGAAGTGAATGAATTACTAGCTGGGACAAAAGGTGATCCTTAAGGAAGTTTGGGGGAAAAGTTGCCTATAAAATCCTTTTCTCTGTTATTCGGTTTACTGAAACAACTGCACAGAGGCACAAGAAAGTCATTAATCATTTATGGTGAGATTAAATGTTAAACTAACTCAGGAAGTTTCGGGTTTTTGTTTTTTTTTTTTAAAGCTTAAAAGCTGTCTTGTTGTTTTCTTTAAGGAAATCTTGAGCGTGACTTAGATTTTTACATTACTTAGACCAGACACACATGGGTCAATAATTCATCCATATTTTTGTCTGCTCTTTAGTTGATTGAGGCAATATATAGGCCATAATCTTACGGTAGACAAATTCATTCCTGATTAAAAGATTACAAGTGTAGGAGAACGAAGAGGTATAATTTCTACTAGCCTTAGTTAGAACGATATACATTAGTAATGTCAAATGTCTGGGTACATAAGCATACATATAACATCAGGGTGCATGTGTTGAATATCTACAGTATCATCTGCTATTTTGAGTTTTAGAGGGAGGGATAAAGTAGGCCCACTAGTCCCATCTTTAACATCACTTGGGCTATAATATATATATATATATATATTCTATCATTTCCTTTATTCTTAATGCTGGAGCGATGTTGGGAGATGTGGAATTTAATCATCTGGGTGGTCACTCCTACATACAAATAACCACATGGACACTAAATTGCGCATACTACATATGCCGTATACAGTTCCCTGCTACATTCTGCTATATTCTTTGCCCGTTTTAGTGTGTTTTACCAAGCTATTACCTAGTGAGAAACCCTTTCTGAATGAAATTATGGGAGGGGCTTTAAACTCCTCCACCTCAGGATACACCCGACTGAGCATATACCAATTCCTCTTGATTACATCTCCCACTAACTCACTGCCTACTGTATAATCCATAACCAGTGGTGTTCTCTTATTCCTCATTTTACCTTCATTACAACACTGTTTGTCAATATTTGCTTTTTGAACTGCTGTATTAAGTACCCCTCGGGGGTAACCCCTCACAAGGAACTTAGAAAACATTTTGTCACATTGTATGATCCTCCGATCCTGTTGATTTGTGATTCTGTTCACCCTCTTAAACTGATCAGTCGGCTTAGTATATAATTCAGTGGCAAAATCTTCATCCAATTTTATGTTTACATCAATTAAATTAATCTGGCACCCACTAAATTCCAGTGAAAAACTGATAACTTGGTGTAACTTGTTGACCTGTTGATGAAATGATTGAAGGGAACCAACATCACACCCACTCTAAGAGGAAGACATCATCTATGCATCTCCACCAGGCTAAACAATGCCTAGTGATGGATAGTAGTAAATGGATGAAGTCCCCCTCTAGCCAATCTTTTTTTTTTTTTTTTTTGTCCCCCGAGGGATCTTTTTGAATTTTGCAATATACCTTCATGTCACCAAGCTAATCAAGCATGTCATGGTGATAATATGCTGTGTCCAATATCACTATTGCGCCCCCTTTGTCAGAGTGCTTAATTGTGATAATAGTTTTCTGCTTCAGTTGTTGTAGTGCATACCGTTCATGTACAGTTAAATAATGCTTCAAAAACAACGGCTTTGCAATGTGATCATACTTTACTGACAAAGCTTTCCACTCACACGTGAGTGGTGGGAGGCACAAAATAGTATAACTAGAAAGGGAAAGTTTTTAAGTATAAACTTTGAATTTGGCTTGAAAGACTGCATTTTGGAGGGGAATTTGTGTGTTTGTGCTGCAAAATTTAAAACTCAATAATGTCAATGATCAAGACATTGTTGTTTTTTACTTACTCTTTAAATATGTCACATGCATTAAAGGTAGGTCAGTTGGTGTGTGTGTGTGTTCATATCAGGTTGGGGGATAAAATACTAACTTTTTTGATGATTAGTCAAAATTAGTTTTTTTTACTTTAGTTATCCATTACTATGGCAGCCAAACATAAAGGGTAAGTAGATCAGTAGACGTGTGTACCCGTGTCGGATTGAGAGTTAAAAAAAAAAAAAACTTTTTTGATGATTGGTCAAAATTAGTTTTTTTTTACTTTAGTTACCCTTTAAGTATGGCTGCAACAGTAATGGAGGGGTAGGTCAGTAGCTGTGTATACCTGTATCACGTTGCGGATTAAAAAAACAGTATTTTGATTATTGATCAAAATTTTGCTTTTTGACTTTAGTTACCCTTTAAGTATGGCTGCCACAGTAATGGATAAGTAGATCAGTAGGTGTGTGTACCCGTGTTGGGTTGAGGGGGGTATGTCTTTTTTATGTTTATAACCATAAAACTATCTTTTTTTTGAGGATAAATCTAAATTAGTTTTTTTTTTACTTTAGTTACCCTTTAAATATGGCTTCCATGGGAATGGAAAGGTAGGTCAGTAGGTGGGTGTACCTGATTCTGTGTGGGGGGGTTGGGGGTATCACCATTTGTATTTATGACCATGAAACAAACTGTTTTGAAATATCCACATTTGAGGATTGTTACCATTATAGTCTATGGGAAAAAATGTCCGGAAATTCGCAGATAACGCCGTAACGCTTCCGCAGATTCCTTAGATAGCACACTTCTCCTATATGCCCCGCACGTCTGTACCGAATTTCATGTCTCTAGCTCAAAAACTGTTAGAGGAGATACGGTCCAAAAAAGCGGAAGAATAAAACGGAAGAAGAAGAAATAGAATGAACAGTAATTTGTCTTTCAAGCCAAATTAATAACAACATTTCTTCCAATACAAGTGGGCAGGTGCAATGCCCAATGGGATACTGGCTGTGTTGTCCTCTGAAGAATACAAACACTGTATGAAAGGCAGCACTCGGGACACTTTAATGTGTAGAATTATTTTAATTCATATCCCCAGAATGAAGTTTTGGGAGAATCAATCTCTTCATGAGGCTCACAAACAAAATAGTAATAATAGCTTACTTATAGCACGTGGTATTTAACTATTTAACTTGGAAATGACAAACTGCATCAGGAAATAACATCATAATCAGTTACATTCTATACATAGCCATGCTTTTTCAAATTTAACTATAGAAAAACTCATGGCTATTTAATACAATTATTTCTAATATACATGCCCTGGTATGTACACAGCCAGAGGGAATGTACCTAGAAAAACAAATCTGGAATTTATAAAAATAAATACAAATCATAATCCTGATTCAGGCCATAAGACACTAGAGTATTGCGTTTCTTTACACACCATATCTCCCTCTGTTTAAGCCTAAGTTCCCTATCGCCTCCCCTAAAAGAAAGGGAACCATCTCCAGTACCATATAACATAGATATTATCATTGACTTGATTACACAAACAGGGATATTCAATAAAAGTTCTTATCGTTTAAAATGGTGCTAATTTTGCCCCAACCAATCAGATGTTCGCTTTCAAATGTTAAATAAGATCTGATTGGTTGGGGCAAAATTAGCACCATTTTAAACGATAAGAACTTTTATTGAATAACGCTGAGAGTGTTTTCATACTTGCAGTTTCTTATCTTTCTGCCTGATATTCGATTGAGACTTTTGGCCTTGACCGCCTAAGTGGTCTCGCACACATATAGCAGCATGCATGGGCTACACAACACATACACCATGTATCTCGTGTCACATGTGTAGTGGCCCCTAAGTTCAAATTTCAGCGAGGTTCTAGGGTGTACAAAAAATGCGCCCCTGAACTACCTTTTTAACAGAGATTTCATACCTGCTGTAGTGTTTAGTATATTATTTGCAGGAGATGGAGTAGTAGCTGCATGTGTTTTTTTATTCTTAACACTATCAGGGTTATTCAATAAAAGTTCTTATCGTTTAAAATGGTGCTAATTTTGCCCCAACCAATCAGATGTTAGCTTTCAAATGTTACATATTAGCAAAATTAGCACCATTTTAAACGATAAGAACTTTAATTGAATCTCCCTGTAAATGTTTGTATATATATATATATATATATATATGTGTATATATGTGTGTGTGTATATTTATATGTATGTATATATATATATATAGATAGATCTATATATATATATATATATTATATTATATTATATATATATATATAGTATACAATCCAAGAAATTGTGGGAAGCACTCCAATTAGGCTCATTTACAACTACATTTAGTGGAAGTGCTACTGATCTGGTCAAACATTTATACAAACATAGAAAGATAATCATGCACATTCCTAGGCCCCATACATAATCATATTATCTGCTCACTGGCATACTTTATAAACAAAGGGGTTTTAGTATACATTACTGTGATCACATGAATGAAAAGCCTTCCAACCATTTTCATTCATGTGATCACAGTAATGTATACTAAAACCCCTTTGTTTATAAAGTATGCCAGTGAGCAGATAATATGATATGTATGGGGCTAGGAATGTGCATTGAATATCTTTTCTATGTTTGTATAAAGTTTGACCAGATCAGGAGCACTTCCACTAAATGTAGTTGTAAATGAGCCTAATTGGAGTGCTCCACAATTCTTGGATTGTAGTATTTATTGGGAGGCTTGGTCAAGCCTCCATGTGGTAATAGCACCCCCAACAGCCCCTTTAATGGGAGGTCTCTGCCTTTAATATAAGCACTGGATGGCCTCTTCCCTCATTTAAAAAGCCAAAGGGCTGAGGGGGAAGGAAGAGAGCCTGTTAAATGGATCCAGAGTGTAAGAATGAGAAATGCAAAAGTTTGCTAATCGTAATTGAAGTAAAAGAAATTGAAAAGGTTAGACGTTAGGACCTTCCAGACTGGGGTTACCTTGACGTGGTTGGAAGGCTTTTCATTCATGTGATCACAGTAATGTATACTAAAACCCCTTTGTTTATAAAGTATGCCAGTGAGCAGATAATATGATATTGTATGGGGCCTAGGAATGTGCATGATTATCTTTTCTAGTTTGATAAATGTTTGACCAGATCAGGTAGCACTTCCACTAAATGTAGTTGTAAATGAGCCTATTGGAGTGCTTCCACAATTCTTGGATTGTATGTATTTATTGGGGGCTGGTCAAGCCTCCATGTGGTAATAGCACCCCCAACACGCCCCTTTAATGGGAGGTCCTCTGCCTTTAATATAAAGCACTGGATGGCCTCTTCCCTCATTTTAAAAAGCCAAAGGGCTGAGGGGAAGGAAGAGAGCCTGTTAAATGGATCCAGAGTGTAAGAATGAGAAATGCAAAAGTTTGCTAATCGTAATTGAAGTAAAAGAAAATTGAAAAGGTTAGACGTTAGGACCTTCCAGACTGGGGTTACCTTGACGTGGTTGGAAGGCTTTTCATTCATGTGATCACAGTAAGTATACTAAAACCCCTTTGTTATAAAGTATGCCAGTGAGCAGATAATATGATATGTATGGGGCCTCAGGAATGTGCATTGAATCTTTTCTAGTTTGTATAAATGTTTGACCAGATCAGTAGCACTTCCACTAAATGTAGTGTAAATGAGCCTAATTGGAGTGCTTCCACAATTCTTGGATTGGATGTATTTATTGGGCGGTTGGTCAAGCCTCCATGTGGTAATAGCACCCCCAACACGCCCCTTTAAGGGAGGTCCTCTGCCTTTAATATAAAGCACTGGATGGCCTCTTCCCTCATTTTTAAAAAGCCAAAGGGCTAGGGGGAAGGAAGAGAGCCTGTTAAATGGATCCAGAGTGTAAGAATGAGAAATGCAAAAGTTTGCTAATCGTATTGAAGTAAAAGAAATTGAAAAGGTTAGACGTTAGGACCTTCACGACTGGGGTTACCTTGACGTGGTTGGAAGGCTTTTCATTCATGTGATCACAGTGTATACTAAAACCCCTTTGTTTATAAAGTATGCCAGTGAGCAGATAATATGATATTGTATGGGGCTAGGAATGTGCATTGATTATCTTTCTATGTTTGTATAAATGTTTGACCAGATCAGTAGCACTTCACTAAATGTGTTGTAAATGAGCCTAATTGGAGTGCTTCCACATTCTTGGATTGTATGTATTTATTGGGAGGCTTGGTCAAGCCTCCATGGGGTGGTAATAGCACCCCCAACACGCCCCTTTAATGGGAGGTCCTCTGCCTTTAATATAAAGCACTGGATGGCCTCTTCCCTCATTTTTAAAAAGCCAAAGGGCTGAGGGGGAAGGAAGAGAGCCTGTTAAATGGATCCAGAGTGTAAGAATGAGAAATGCAAAAGTTTGCTAATCGTAATTGAAGTTAAAAGAAATTGAAAAGGTTAGACGTTAGGACCTTCCAGACTGGGGTTACCTTGACGTGGTTGGAAGGCTTTTCATTCATGTGATCACAGTAATGTATACTAAAACCCCTTTGTTTATAAAGTATGCCAGTGAGCAGATAATGAATTTGTATGGGGCCTAGGAATGTGCATTGATTATCTTTTCTATTTTGTAATAATGTTTGACCATCAGTAGCACTTCCACTAAATGTAGTTGTAAATGAGCCTAATTGGAGTGCTTCCACATTCTTGGATTGATGTATTTTTGGGAGCTTGGTCAAGCCTCCATGTGGTAATAGCACCCCCAACACGCCCCTTTAATGGGAGGTCCTCTGCCTTTAATATAAAGCACTGGGGGCCTCTTCCCTCATTTTTAAAAAGCCAAGGGCTGAGGGGGAAGAAGAGAGCCTGTTAAATGGATCCAGAGTGTAAGAATGAGAAATGCAAAAGTTTGCTAATCGTAATTGAAGTAAAAGAAATTGAAAAGGTAGACGTTTAGGACCTTCCAGACTGGGTTACCTTGACGTGGTTGGAAGGCTTTTCATTCATGTGATCACAGTAATGTATACTAAAACCCCTTTGTTTATAAAGTATGCCATGAGCAGATAATTGATAGTGTATGGGGCCTAGGAATGTGCATTGATTATCTTTTCTATGTTTGTATAAATGTTTGACCAGATCAGTAGCACTTCCACTAAATGTAGTTGTAATGAGCCTAATTGGAGTGCTTCCCACATTCTTGGATTGATGTATTTTGGGAGGCTTGGTCAAGCCTCCATGTGGTATAGCACCCCCAACACGCCCCTTTAATGGGAGGTCCTCTGCCTTTATATAAAGCACTGGATGGCCTCTTCCCTCATTTTTAAAAGCCAAAGGGCTGAGGGGGAAGAAGAGAGCCTGTTAAATGGATCCAGAGTGTAAAATGAGAAATGCAAAAGTTTGCTAATCGTAATTGAAGTAAAAGAAATTAAAAGGTTAGACGTTAGGACCTTCCAGACTGGGGTTACCTTGACGTGGTTGGAAGGCTTTCATTCATGTGATCACAGTAATGTATACTAAAACCCCTTTGTTTATAAAGTAGCGCAGTGAGCAGATAATATGATATTGTATGGGGCCTAGGAATGTGCATTGATTATCTTTTCTATTTTGTATAAATGTTTGACCAGATCAGTAGTCACTTCCACTAAATGTAGTTGTAAATGAGCCTAATTGGAGTGCTTCCACAATTCTTGATTGTATGTATTTATTGGGAGGCTTGGTCAAGCCTCCTGTGGTAATAGCACCCCAACACGCCCCTTTAATGGAGGTCCTCTGCCTTTAATATAAAGCACTGGATGGCCTCTTCCCTCATTTTTAAAAAGCCAAAGGGCTGAGGGGGAAGGAAGAGAGCCTGTTAAATGGATCCAGAGTGTAGAATGAGAAATGCAAAAGTTTGCTAATCGTAATTGAAGTAAAAGAAATTGAAAAGGTTAGACGTTAGGACCTTCCAGACTGGGTTACCTTGACGTGGTTGGAAGGCTTTTCATTCATGTGATCACAGTAATTATACTAAAACCCCTTTGTTTATAGTATGCCAGTGCAGCATATAATATGATATTGTATGGGGCCTAGGAATGTGCATTGATTATCTTTTCTATGTTTGTATATATATATTATATATATATATTAGCAAAAGTGTGCCCGTTGGTGCACAGTGGAAATAATGTGTGTGTTTTGCATGTGTAGTTGCAGTGCTCACGAACCACCAGAACATCCAGGGGGGCAATAATAAAATTAGTCTGAAGATCCTACAAAAAACCCAAATAATCGCATCATATTAAATGAACAAATACACACTTATATCCTCCCTTTCCTATACTACCTGCCAGCTAGAATATAGAGGGTCTATGTGGAATAAACCTGCAGGTCTGAGAACTGACCCAGGCAATCTAAACAGCACCTTTGGGCAATCAAAAGCAGCCCATACATATATCCGTTTTTACTTTCCCGACCGAGTGCTCCCGCGACATTAGATAGATCATGCAAGAACCGCCTGTCTGTGGCATAGAAGAATGGGAAAGGTGGTTCTGGCAAGATCAAACTAATATTGCATGAGCGCTTGGTTGGATAAGTAAAATCGGATATATGTATAGCCACCTTAAATCCTATACAGTATCCTGATTAACATGCAAGGTTCATATTTATTAGTATTTACCACAACAAGTTTAACTAACCTATGGGGTTAGGACTTGGGAGCACAGGATACTGATTGAATATACATGTTAGGGAGAGGTGTGGATAGAGGAGCTAAAACCTCCACAAGTATAAAATGAAATAGAGCTGCTTTATAACAGAAGGTACCTCATAGAATCATGTTATAATAGCATTGCCTTAATAATCTAACATACAAACACATATTTCTCACTTAAAGAAATGGGTGGGGACATGCAAAGTATCTTATTTATTGCCTGTGGCAAAGGCATGTGTCTAGATATAATACAGCCTAATACAGCCTAATGGTATAGAGCAGGCGCGTTTAAAGGGTATGTCCAATTTTTGCTATAACAATCCCCCTGTCCCCCCAGCCCCAACCGCTATATTTATTTTATTAGAAAGTTCCCCAAACTTTACTTACCTCCCCTCTTTCCTCCGCCGCGCTGCCGGCCCTCTGCTTGCGAGAAAATGCAAGCAGAGGGGCGGGACCAGCAGTCGCGTCTGTGATTGGTTGAGCGGCAGCCAATCACGGACGCGGCTGCCGGTCATTCAGTGTGGCGAAGGAAAGAGGGGAGGTAAGTAATGTTTGGGGCACTTTCTAATAAAATAAACATAGCGGTTGGGGCTGGGGGGACAGGGGGATTATTATAGCAAAAGGGTTTTACACTAGGGGGAGGGAATCCTAATCGGGAGGGAGGGGGAGAAGGGCTGCAGTACGCATGCCAAACTTCTCCCGGAGGCCAGGTAGGAGGCAGAGTCCTATATGGACTCTGCTATCCTCCTGGTGGGCAGTTTTTGGGACTTTGGGGGGGGGGGGGGGGGGATACAGGAGAACCAGATTGTGCTGGGCTGTGAGGTAAGGATTAAACTACACACACACTGTGGCCAGTAGTGGGGGGGATTATAGTTTTGGGGGTGGACATGCCCTTTAACGTGTTTGAAAACCACAATTCCCAGCATTCTCTGTTTGCAGTAAGTTTTCACATGTTTAAAACTACAACTCCCAGCATTCCCTAACTGCACAAAATTCTGGAAAACTTAGTTTTCATACATCCTGGAATAAAGACATTTTCCTGATTTACAGACATTAAAAGCCCACGGTCATGCTTTAGCGCTTCCTACCCAAGGGTTTGAACATGCAAGTGATTCATCTGCCCTTCCCTTACATCCATAGCTATTAGACTATTAGATTTGGGAAGCATTATATGGGTCGATTGGTTGGCGCAACGTTAATGCCGCTTTGCGGCGGCAGCGCGAGTACCAGAAGAGGCACTCGTGCGGCCGTTTCAAAGTAATTTACCAGAGGTTGTGTGCCTCTTTACACATAAGTATTAAACACTAAATAATAGCTGCCGATAAATACTTATGTGCGGGTGAGATTCACCCAAAATCGCACAGCCTATGGTAAAGAGCTTGTGTCTCTGGGTGAATCTCCCTGTTAGTCATAAACTTTACCATATTTGGTTTGGTCGTCCGTATCAGACAAACGGGTCAGTTAGTAAATCACGGCCAATCATGCAGTTCCCTATGGGACCACATGATCAGTCTGTCACATGCGCTGCTGGCTGCAGCCACTGTTACTGTGACCAACAGTCATCTGTCCTGGCAGGGCTCTCACACAAAGCAGATGCTCAGTTGGGACACATGTATTATATGTTTCCAGACATATAATCCAAAGGGATTAACCTGCAGATCTGAACACAGATCCAGGCAATCCTGCCACAATGTGCAATTCAATCTGAACAGCTCCATTGGACATCCTGAGACCCTATACAAGATCCAGAATAACATGCTAGGTTTAGGGCTTCCGGTTCCGGCGCGTGATGTAGTGGCCGCATCTCCTAGATCCTCCGCGCTGCCTCCCCGATAAAAACGGCAAACATAGCACACCCGCTGTTTCGGGACACCACAAACGGGCACTACAAACCTCTCACCATATGGAGAGGTACCTGAAAGCACATAGGGGACACCCACCTACGAAACAGGACAAGTCCAAAAGAAAGCGCGACCAGGCCCGGCGACCCGAAATGGTGCTCAAAGATCCGGAACAAACGGCAGAAACACACGACGACCAGAGCCAGTACTCCTCCGACGAGGAACCGCAGACACCGACCACGCGGAGCTCCAAGCTGGCCCTGGAAGTAGCCAATCTACTTAAGACCGATATCACTAAAACCATAAACAGATCAGTCGACAAAATAATCCGCACTCTCCAACAGGAACTGAACTCCCACTCGGACCGACTGGACGAAGCCGAGCGCAGAATCCTGACCCTGGAAGAGGACATGGACAAATCGGCGGCCATAATAACAGAACTCCAACAAAAACAAATTATACTAGTCGACGATCTCGAGAACCGATCACGGAGAAACAATCTGCGATTCCTCGGCCTCCCTGAATCCTACTCACCAGCAATGCTCCAGGACTTCTGCGCTCGCACAATACCAAAGGTCTTGAACCTCACTAACACCATTATAGTGGAAAGAGCACATAGGGTGGGCCCTCCACGCAAGCCCACGGAGCGCCCACGGCCTGTAATTGCCAAATTCTTAAACTACGCCGACAAAGCAGCAATCCTACGGGCCTACCGACAAACCCGCGGCCTACAAATCGAAGGACACAACATCCTAATCTTCGCAGACTACTCAGCAGAGGTCAGCCGCAAGAGACGCGACTTCGCCAAAGTGTGCACCATTCTCCACGAAAACAAGACAAGATTCACCCTTCTATATCTCGCAATCCTCCTACTCCGAGACGCCAATGGAAAAGATATATCCTTCCAAACACCCCAAGAAGCGATGTTCTATATCGAGAATCATCAGAAATCCCCCCCACTTCCGATGCCATCAACTCCAAAACCAAGTCCCAACCGAACCACTTCACCCCATCAAGACATACCACCCAGACGCCCCACCATGGATGAATTCCTGGAAAACCCAGACCCCTCATGAGGGAGGTAAGCCCCGGAGATCCCGGGGAATCCTAAACAAAAAAAAAAAAAAAAAACAAACCCTGCTTCGCGAAAAAAGTGAAGCCCTCAGGCGATATAAAAACGGCCTAAGATAACTGTTTCTCCCCCAATAACCCCATACTAGGAAGATCAGAGGCTCAAACGTCTCCAACACATCTTCCTCATCTCACCCCATATCCCTACCCCCCACCCATGTTAACTACAATTTTCGCAAAGAACCAACAAGTTCTTCAATGCCATAAATGTTTTAGATACCTTGAATGTTTCAAATGTTTCAAATGCTTTAAATGTTTAGAATGTTTCCAATGCCTTAAATGTTCTAGGGATATGGAATGTACGAAATGTTTTAAATTTAAATGCTTTAACTATGCTCCATGTCTCACCAACAACACAGGTCCGTGGCTGTCCGCTCATCGCCTCTCCCGCCGTGCCATCCAACTCAACACACTTTCTGCGAAGAGGTAGGCACAATCTCCCCAATAGTCCCCAAGTCAAATACTACTGCCCTACACTCACCAATACAACCAATTGTCCTTCTTGCCAGGAAGAACCAACTCTCCCCACACCTCGAGGTGTATCCCTACATGCAGACCGACAATGTCTTATCGACAGTGCCCAATAAAACCACAATACGCCATAAAACAATCTATATATGCAAATGTATAATTTAATGGGACGACACTGTACCCAAGGGACCCACCCGTGGTGGGGGGTAAAAACATTCCACTCAATTGACCCACCCTCCCCGCACGAGATACTGACCTTCCAAGTATCTAACCCCATTGAATCTTATCCCCACGAAACAAAAAAAAAAAAAACTACTCCAACTCACTTTCACTAGTATTGGAATTGTGACCCCCCCCCCACCGCGGGAGCACCCCCGCCTCTTTTCTTCACCTTTCACCGATATCTACACCGCCGCAATGGTATACATACAAAACGAAAATGCTCTCAATATGGACTACTTCAAGACAGTGTCGTCCCCCGATATGTCACCCATGAGGAGGGAAACGATACCTAATAAATTGACCCCAAACCCCCCGCTGGATGGTTTAACCTCACCACAATCTACGCACAGAACTCCACATCCTATACAAATGAAAATACAACACCCACCTGACCCCCCAACCCAACTTAACCATGAAATCAACGGTTTCCCTCCTCATCGGACAAGTTCTCTTTAGCTAATGTATGTTGAAACATAAATGTATATAAGTACACGATGTATAGCTAAACTAATATGAAATTAAGATTTGTCACATGGAACGTGAGGGGCCTTAACTCCCCCCACAAAAGACACATGGTACTCCGCCACCTAAACAAACTCCATGCCGACGTAGCCCTGCTCCAGGAAACCCACCTGAAACCACAAGATATTCCTCGCATGTTAAAACAATGGGTCGGCAGAGCAATCGGCTCTCCTTCATTGGGGAATAGCGCAGGAACACTAATACTATTCCACAAATCCTTTCCCTTCCAGATAACCCAAGTATTAGCAGACGAACTGGGCAGACATATCCAGTGCTTCTTCACCACCCCCCGAAAAAACCTACACAATTCATAATGTTTACGCCCCCAATAGCTCACAAAAAACATTCTTCGATACCCTCACTAAAACTATCACAACCCGCCCCAATCAGAACCAAATGCTATTCGGGGACATGAACATAGCTATGCACCCACTGGAAGATAGACAAACATCCCACACCAGGGGAAACAATGATACCACCCCACACTCCCTAAATAACCCTCTAACAACCATGGCCAGGGCCCTCGACTTGGTGGATAGCTGGAGATTCCACAATCCAACCGAAAGAGAATACACACATGTTGCATCTGCATACCAAACCCTTTCGCGACTGGACTACGCTCTGGTGGAGTCGACCCTCCTGTCTCAGATAACCCATGTATCAATTGAGGATATAGTCATATCCGACCACGCTCCCGTAATCATGGACATCAACATAAACACAAATGCCAACAACTCACTGCCACCCCCTTGGAGATTCCCTGCATACCTCACAGACAACAACAACTTTCACAACTTACTAAAACTATGGTGGAATGAGTACCAGACATTCAATGAAAGCCCTACCACCGACCCCACGCTGTACTGGGAAGCATCCAAAGCCACACTTAGAGGCCGAATCATAGCACATGTCCACGCTATCAAAAAGAAAACATGGCAACAATATGTCGAAGCCAGCACGAAATTAAAAACAGCATACACAGAATATAAAAACAATACAACGCTCACGAACAAAAACTCATGGCAAACAGCTCAAGCACAGGTCAACCTATGGTTAGAGAGACATAACTCCTACAAAACCACCTACCACAAATTACAATTACACAAATTTGGCAATAAACCAGGCAAATTACTTGCCAACCTGACTAAACCCAGACAAACGACGCTCATAGGCGCCATTAAAAACCCCACAGGACAAATACACAGAACACCCCAATCAATAGCACAAACATTTGCATCCTACTACACCACATTATACACAGACCAACCACCACCCCTCAAATAGACTGGCTCACGACCACCAGGCTTCCCACTATAACCAAAGACCAACTGGAATCACTCAACCGCCCAATTACACCACTAGAACTCCAAAACACAATTAAAACACTCTCAAACGGAAAAGCACCAGGGCCTGACGGCTTCTCAGCAGAATACTATAAAATCCTATCCGATCAAATCACAGACCCTTTAATAAAATTATACAACAATATCATACACACAGGCCAATACCCCCCAACAGGCTCAGAGGCAAACATACGTGTCTTCCTCAAAAAGAACAAAGACCCACTTGAACCATCCTCCTATAGACCCATCAGCCTGATCAACCAAGACATGAAAATAATCTCCAAACTCCTGGCCAACAGACTGACTCAAATCATCCCACATCTCATACAAGACAACCAAGTGGGTTTCATCACAGGCCGAGCGGGAGTCACCAACATCAGGAAAGTAATTACAATCTTAGACCATACCAAATCCAATAAAAACGCACACCACCGAGCCCTACTCACGATCGATGCCGAGAAGGCTTTTGATAATGTCAAATGGGATTGGTTATTTGGCGTCCTAGCCAAAATGAATTTCCAGGGGCCCTTCGTCACTCTACTTCAAGCCATGTACCACAAACCTAAAGCAACAATCATGATAGGTAACACTAAATCCAATCCAATTCATCTACAAAAGGGTACCCGACAAGGCTGCCCCCTATCACCCCTACTATTCAACATAGCCCTAGAGCCTCTCTCCAGACACCTACAAAATTCCACCACACACAAGGGTATCACGGTGGGGACGGCAGAGGTGAAGACAGCCCTTTACGCAGATGATCTTCTGATATTCTTTGAAGACATAACACACGACCTGAAACATACAATACAACTTCTAGAAGACTTTGGTATCCAATCGGGCTTCCATATTAATAGATCAAAGTGTGAATGCCTATACCTAGGCAAATCCAACCCCGCAGTATCAAGATTATGCAACTCATTAGGCATACCAACACCCATCACCCACATTACATATCTTGGCATAAAAATTGGCAAAGACCCAACAACCATGTATGACTTAAACTATACACCTTTAATTAAAAGGATAATACATACCTTAACAAGCTGGATCTCGCTCCCACTGTCCCTAATAGGCAGAACACACCTCCTAAAAATGTCAATTTTCCCCAAACTCCTCTACCCCATCCAAACAATCCCTTTACTACTCAGACACAAAGACATCCGCAAACTCCATACCGCTTTCACCACATTTTTATGGGCCGGGAGAAAGCCCAGAATCTCACTAGCAAAACTACAACTCCCAAGAATTACCGGGGGATTGGCACTCCCCAACATACGAACATACAATCTGGCGGCAATGACTAGACACATCAGGGACTGGCTGGCCGACACCACATATTTTACAAACACCAAGTTAGAACAACTAGCATACCCATGGTCCCTAACAAATATTCTCTACTGTAACCCAAAGCACCTACCCCAACCAATCAAATCATACATAACACTTAAAGACACAATAGTTACCTGGCAAGAACTCCGGAAATAATCCAAGGCCCCAAAACATATAGCCCTCAACATGTCACTCACCCAACACCCAGACTTTCCACAAAGTTCAACAACACAGGGATATGAAATATGGGCCCGGAAAGGAATATTGCACCTCAATAAACTAGTCCACAAAACAGAAAAAAGATTTCTAACCTTTGCTGAACTTAGAAATAAATACGATATACCCACCAACTCCTTCCTATTATATGCCCAGGTAATGTCCTATTGTAGGAAACAGCTGGCCAACATCTCAGACCTATTCAAAACAACCTCTATTGAAACCATTCTAGTAGCTTCAGACACCAAATTTTCCCTCTCAAAGATCCACTCCATCCTCAAAGAGTGGTACCTCACACCACTAGAAAACACCAACCTCAAAAAATGGGAAACAGACTTCCAAACTACGGACATTATCCCTAAAATACTGGAGGGCCAAGCAGCAATAAAAAAGTCCACAATCAACGAACGATGGAGAGAAACCCAATTCAAAATAATCCATCGGGCGTATGTCCCACTAAATGCCCACTACCTCAGACATACAGATCCCAAAATACCCAAGGGACTTTGTCCTAAGTGCGGATCCCCCAACCCGAACCTTCCCCACAGCCTATGGTACTGCCCAAACATACAAAACTTCTGGGACCAGACCTGTCAATATATGTCGGGGGTTGTGGGCTACGAGATAACAAAAGACCCCCTACTAATTCTGTTTGGATATAAACATTGTGTAACCCAGGGGAGAGCCGGAAATCAAACCCGGGTGCCAAACTGGATCCACCTTACTGCCTTAATAGTAAAGAGACTGATAATGTCACATTGGTTAAAAACCAACCCCCCCTCAATAGGGGAGCTAAAAACCCAACTACAAGAATTAATGTATCTAGACAAACTAGACTCTGAAAAATATGCCGAAAAATCAGCACCCAATTTCTTCTCCACTTGGAGGAACTTCATAGAACACACATATACAGCCACAGAAATACCTAAAATTATGAAAAATTTTCAATTCACCTTGTGGTATGACCACAACGACCTCAGAGGCACCCTGGGCAGATTGAAGGTACGCCCCTAACGAAAACGAAATTGCAATTGAACTAGAACTGTATAAAACGAACCAATAACAAACAGCTAACAAACACTATTTGGGCTACCCTCGAGAAGGAATACCAACTCATGTATACACAAGTGTGTTGAGATCATGGTGAAACAAATGAGATTGATACAGAGAACCCGAACCCAGACCAGAGAACACCCCCACCCACCCACCTACCTCTCCTAGACCGACAGCCACGGACCTAACCCAGACCCCCCCATCTACATTCATAATCCTAAATTCTCAAATTCTTCTCTACCTAAAGTTGAATGTATTTAAATGTTATTATGTTATTATAGTTGAAATGTTGTTATACTATAACCCACAGTGTATATTGGTCTTATAACGGCTGTTAATCACTATAACTCTTGAGCAACGCCACATAACATCAAAGGACCAACCCCCCCCCCCCCCCCAGATTTACTACACACCAGTATCCACCCCCCATCGGACCACACCACAGACTCAACGAAATACCGGACCATCAACACAGAACAAGACTATCAAACCACCACATTCCAAAGGTCTCAAATCAAAGTCCGAACGCTTCCCCCCCTCAAGGTCCGGGACTTAAGACACCACCCAAACCTGGAGCCAACATCTACACGGATCTCCACATCTGGTCTGCCGAGAACCATCCAACAAACCCGAAAAGCACCGAAGGTACCCCACCCCGCCCCACAGCCCAAACAACGTTGCTCAATGTCAATGTCAACTGTATTCTATAATCTATGACCAATGTGCAGAAAACTAATAAAAAATCTATTATTAAAAAAAAAAACATGCTAGGTTTATACAGATTTAGTCACTATGGGGTTAGGAAACACAGGATTCTGATTAGCTTGACAAATTATGGAGAGGTTTGGATAAAGGAGCTAAAAGCTCCCCACAGGGTATAAAATGAAGTAGAGCCTTCTTATAACTGAAGGTACCCGACAGCCTCATGTTTTAAAGGGCAAGTCCAGCCCTAAAATGAAAACATACAGGTAAATCACCCCCCAAAACCCTAAACAGTAATAGATTGAAATCTGAAATATATAAGTCTAACCTGAAATCCTGCACAATGTTTCCTGTTTCTGTTTCCAGGTTCTTCCAGTTAGCAACTGTCAGTTATGGATTTGACAGTTGACATCACAGCCAATGACTGAATGTTAATCCCCTATCTGCCTCTTCTGAGCATGCCCAGGCTCAGTACAGGTTTCTAAATTGCTCAGTTTCCATTAGGCATCCAGAAGCATAGCAGGCATACAGTAATGAATTCATAGGACAAAGTATGATATATCAACATATTTTAAAGAGGCCTTTCTTTCTAAAAGATGTTCTTATGAGGGTGGAGTTGTCCTTTACTATATTAATATTGGGGTAAAAACTGCCCATTTCTCTAAGAATTCTGGGTAGTTTCAGAGACATGCAAAGTCATTTATTCATAAACAGACACTTCTTGTCTAGCAAACAGAAACTAGATTGTCTCATTACTTTCTATGGAGAGGGGAGGGGGAGTAAATGTGAAAGTCTGAAGAATTTTCTAATTGGCTAAGACTATCACATGTTTTACAAACAGCACATAACTGGGTATAATACAGGAACTTCCTTACACTTCCTGTCTTTTCATGGACAGTGCCTAAGATTTTTTTTGATTTGCTAACAGTGGAAGATCAGAACCTCTTATTGAATGTTAGTAAAATTCCACTTCCTTTTAGTGTCTACATGGAGACCCTGTAGAAATCCTGGAGGTGTGTCTTAACCTATCATTTTGAGTTTTCCATTCAAACTTAGGGGTGTCCAGTAAAGTAAGTTTAGTTTATTAATTGTATATAAATTGTTTTCTAATTCAGTAGTAGGTAGTAGTACTATACTTTGTATGGTGTTATTTCTTATGGTGATTTTAATTAAATAGTGCTAATTACACACATATATATGGACCTTTCCTAACGAAGCTGAAGTTGGTTTCTTATTCAAAAAAGTTGGTTTCTTTTTCAGTTAGTTTCTTATTCGCAGGCTGAAGTTGGTTTCTTATTCGGATTTGAATAAGAAACTGGCTATTTTGCAGACTTTGGTGCCAACTTGCATGCCCAAAACCAATTTGGGCCAGACTGGACTCAACTGAATTATATGCCAGGGGTATGTACAAGTCTGTCTGCTGTGATTTTTCAGTGGCCCAAACTGGTTTACCTATTGTAATACACCAGTTTCTTATTCCATTCTGAATAAGAAACCAACTTCAGCCTGCGAATAAGAAACTAACAGGAAGATACAATATAGCCCTTTTCCGTCTAAAATGGAAGACTGGAAATGGAGCTGTGCTCTAAATTCAAATGTTTTTGGAAACAGTGCTGTGCTAACAATCCAAAACCCCTGCCGTTAAGGTTTGCGCTACCTTGTAGCGCAAAACTTAACGGTAAAGGTTTAGGAGCGTTAAGGTCGCGCTCCTTACTTTAGCCTGATCCCGCGATGCAATAACTGACGTAATCTCGTTTACGTCAGTTATTGTATCACGGGATCGGGCTAAGGTAAGTAACGCGGCGTGGGGTATTTGGATCTCCCCGTAACTGAATAAGAAACCAACTTTTTTGAATAAGAAACCAACTTCAGCTTCGTCCTTTCCTATGTGTAATAATGCTTTATACCCCCACCTAGTTAGTTGCTCCTAAAAACTCAATGCAATCTCTGTAAAAATATAAATTTATTTATATAATATAAGGGAGGGATAAGGGATATATAAATATAGATATACACGTAAAATGTAACATATAGATACACACATATACACTTTAACATATAGATAGATACACACTACACACATACACTTTAACATAACATACATATATAGATACACACATATATACTTTAATATATATATATATATATATATACACTTTACATATATATGTGTTTATGTGTGTCTATATATAGATATATATATGTGTTACACACATACTTTAACATAAATATAGACAGTGCACACATACTTTAAAATATATATATGTGGGTCTATATATATATATAGAGAGAGAGAGAGAGAGAGAGAGAGAGACACACACACATACTTAACATAGATAGACCCACATATGCACTTTAACATTAGCCTGGCTACAATGGGGGTAATGACAGTGTGCCCCCCACTGCCAATAAAAACCCTTTCAGGAACTCCCCTTTAAAAATGCCTGCGCTTGACCCAGTTGTCTAGGGATACAACACACACAACCCTGATTGGTTAGTAAGTCTTTCCAATAGACATACAATTGTAATATCGCGATGTATTTGCAGAGCTAGCCAATCGGCGCTGACTTCCTCTTGCGAGTGGGCGTGATCTGTTAGTTTCCGGAAGTCCGTTGTTGTAGTTGCTTGTGAAGTTAAAGTGGCGTGTAAAGGAAAGTTTTCGGATATTGCAGTCTACGCAGTTCGTAATGAAGGAACCGTCCGCGGCCTTGGGACAGTCCGCAGTCCCGGGTTTCCTCACCAAGCTCTGGGTGCTGGTGGAAGACCAGGCAAACTCTGATATCATCGCCTGGAACTGGGTAATGGCAGCGCTAGTTCTCGGGTAGCGCTAGAACTACAGTGAAGTTTTACACCGAGTGCAGCAATAATTGGGCCTTGTGTGTAGAGGATAGAACCCGATACTACAGCTGGCTGTGTGTCTGCAGATCGGTAGACAAGGAATAGAGTTGATTACATGACGGCCTGTGTTTGTGGCCTAAATCCCTACAGGTTTACTTTCAACTCCATGGCTGCTGTCTTTGGTCCGGTTCTTGGCCATTCGGAATGCACCCTTGTAAAAGCACGTTTCCCATTGGCCAGACATAATTTAAAATGAGGACACCGGGTCTACTAACTTCTGTAGACCACACACTCGTTCACAGCAAACGGTCTGCCACTGCCACTATATTCGTTACTGACAGTCCTTTCTCCTGGCCCACTGTTCGGATGTGCCAAACTGCCAGTCAGGAGGAAGGATCTGCCAGTGTGTACTCAGCTTTAAAGGGTAAACCCAGGGGTGAGAAACCAGCTTTCTAGGTTCTCACTATGAGTATGTTTATTGCCTGCATTTAGAGGGGGATAGGGGAGGATTGCACGTGATCCTTTTTCTTTTTTGTTTTAAGAGCATCTCCACCCTTTTACTGTTCAGGTCAGGGCACTGTGGAAATAACAAATTCTTTATTGTTAAGGTGACAAAGCTTTCAATGAAGAGATGCAGTGATATGTCTTATAAAATATATACCACTGCAGCTCCCCATTGAAAGTTCATAGCCTTATGTGTTATGGGAGTAACATTGGAATATTTCCTTTTATTATCAAGTAGTATTAACTCCTTTCAATAGTGCTTGTTAAAGGACAGCAATATTTGTCCTTCCATTTGAAAGTACCTAGTGGTAGGACCTAATGGCTAGTTACTAACCCATATGTTAAAGGGCATGTCCACCACCAAAACTAAAATTTTCCCCACTACTGGCCCCACTGTGTAGTGTTAAAAAATAATTTTCTTACTCCTGTGCTCCAAGTGGTTCTCCTGCAATGTCTAGCGTTAGTCTATCTGTGAGTGAAAAGGTTTCTGCCTACTTTCCTCTGAGAGGTTTCTGGCTTGCCCACTGGAGCCCTTCCTCCCAACCTTTTGATCCCTGTTTGCTGCCCGGTGTCCTACCTCTTAAGTCTTTTTCTGTAGTGTAGGGGACCTTACACGTCAGGCTGACTCTCCTCCGTTTGTCCCTTTAAACTGATGAGCGGAGGATGTTTTTAATCTACAGAATAAAACCACCACCCCTAACCACCATCTGGTATTCAATCCATGTATGGGCTACTTAAGGGGTATAATATAGTATAGTATTTGAGGATGAATAAATGCATACGTCCATCCTGTCCAACCCATCTAGCAATACCCTCATTTCCTGCCTAACTGTTGATCCAGAGGAAGGCAAAAAAACCCCACCAAATTTATGAAAAGGAAAAAATTTCGGGAATTTCCCTGGATCAACTCTACTTTATGTATCAATACCAATAACTTGCAACATTCCTTGTTTGCAGAAACTCATCCAGCTTTTTTTTTTAAACTGACCAATGAACCCGCCATAACAACGTCCACTGGAAGACCGTTCCATAGCTTTACCGTTCTCACAGTGAAAAACCCTTTCCGAACTTGAAGCCTAAACCTTTTTACTTCAAGTCTTAAGGGATGTCCTCTGACATGCTCTATTAGTAAACAATGCCCTAGATAGTTTATTGTATGGCATGTTAATGTATTTATACACAGTAATCGTATCCCCACGCAAGTGCCTTTTCTCCAGCATACATAATTGTAGCTTTTTCAGTCTCTCTTCATATTCAAGCTCCCCAATCCCCTTATTAATTTACTTGCACTTCTCTGAACCCTTTCCATTTCAAAGATGTCCTTTTTGTACACAGGATTCCAAAATTGCACTGCATATTCCAAATGAGGCCTTATGAATGCTTTGTAAAGAGGGAGAATAACATTTTCCTCCCTTGAATCCATACCTCTCTTTATACAAGACAAAACCATGTTGCCTCTGGCTGTTGCCGCCTGGCACTGCTTGCTACCTTTAAGTTTGTTATCCACCAAAACTCCAAGATCCCTTTCCAACAGGGATTCACTTAAAGGGTATGTCCAGCAAAAAATGTTAGTTTGTTTCTAACTGATTTACTGAAGAACAGGAGGTAAATGCACATCTCTTGCCTCCCGTTCTTCAGTAAATCTTACAGGAGAGGAGGAGACACTTACCCACGGACCCGCTCCAGCCCAGACTTCACTGACAATCTTCAATGCATCATTGCTCCTTTGCAGTGCAAAGGACTGGAGATGCGTCTGGGATTTCGGCGCTGGAGCGGGTCCACGGGTAGGTGTCCCCTCCTCTCCTGTAAGATTTACTTTAGAACGGGAGGTAAGAGTGCATTTACCTCCTGTTCTTCAGTAAATCAGTTAGAACAAACTTACATTTTTGCTGGACATACCCTTTAATACAGAGCCATTTATAGTATAAGCAGCACAAGTCCAAAATGCATCACCTTACATTTATCAACGTTGCATCTCATCTGCCACTTAGCAACCCATGGTCACAATCTAACTAGATCCATACAATACAAGGATTTTGGAAGCACTCCAATTAGGCTAATTTACAACTACATTTATCAGAAGTGTGATCACAGTAATGTATACTAAAACCCCTTTGTTTATAAAGTATGCCAGTGTGCAGATAATATATTTTATGGGGCCCTAGGAATGTGCATTGATTATCTTTTCTATGTTTGTATCGATCTATCTAGATCTCCCTGCAACGATTGCACATCCTCTGAAGTTTTTAATGGTCGACAAAGTTTTGTCATCGGCAACACAGAAACCTTGCTGACAATACCCACTTCCAAATCATTAATAATTAGAAGCGCCCCAACACAGAACCTTGTGGCACCCCACTTAACATTAGTCCATAATGATGAAGCCCCATTAACAACTACTCTCTGCATCCTATTCATTAACCAATTTTCTATCCATGTACAAATGTGCCTCCTCAGACCAACAGACCATAGCTTATACATTAGTCGCCTATGGGGGACTGTATCAAAAGCCTTTGCAAAATTCAAGTAAACTACATCTACTGCTATGCCAGAGTCTACATTTCTACTTACTTCCTCATAAAAGCCAAGCAAGTTAATTTGACAAGATTTATTCTTCCTAAATCCATGCTGGTTACTACTTATGTTCCCTTATTAAACTTTCCAGGATCTTCCCCACCACTGAAATTAAACTTACAGGCCTGTAATTACCCGGCTGTGAACGACTACCCTTTTTGAATATTGGAATAACATCAGCCTTTTTCCAATCCAGAGGCACACCTCCGGACATGAGGGAATCTGCAAAAATAAGAAACAATGGCCTAGATAAAACTGAACTTAGCTCCCTAAGTACCCGAGGATGTATTTTATCTGGTCCAGGAGATTTATTAATATTACCCTTATTTAGTTTTCTGTACCATATCTTAGGTTAACCAAAGTGCACTTGCATCTTTTATACCATTATTGCTACTATACTCTGATATCTGTACTTGGATCTTCTATAGTGTATACAGATGGAAAATAAATATTCAAGACATTTGCTTTATCGCCATCCTCCGTAACTAACTTATCCCCATTAATTAATGGTGCCACATTCTCAGTCCTCATCTTCTTACTATTAATATACTTAAAAAAATGTTTAGGCTTAGTGATGCTTTGTTCAGCTATCCTAACATCATTATTAATTTTATCTAGTTTGATTGCTTTCTTACACGCCTTGTTACAGTTTTTATAATCCCTTTCCGTTCTCTCTGACTAAAAGGTTTTAAATTACTTTTTCTTCCTTTCCATTTGCCTCTTTACATCAGAATTCAGCCACATGGGCGCAGATTTATTTTTTTTTTTTACATTTATTTTTCCAAAGATATAAATTTAGATGTGAACTGGCTTATAATCCCCTTAAACACAGTCCACTGTTCAGTACCTTTACCTGATTATACATTATCCCAGTTGACATTCTGAAGAGCTTCTTTTAACCTGGGAACATTTGCCTTTCCGAAATTAAGTCTTTGTTAACCCAGCGCACTTTTCCTTTCGCTAACATAGTCCAAACCACACAGTTTCATGCTCACTATTCCCTAAGCCTCCAGTTACCTTTATATCTATAATGCGCTCCACGATGTTAGATATTACCAGATCCAACAGAGCTCCTTTTCTAGTAGGAACTTCAACCACCTGTGGGAGAAAATTATCCTGCAGCAAATTCAGGAACTCATCGGCTTTATCGGTGATGGCAGTTCCACTACACCAATCAATTTCAGGGTAATTAGTCCCCCATAATGAGCACACTCCCCAAACTTACAGCCCTTGCCAACTGCATATGAAGCTGACTCACTTCCTCTCTGCTAGCATTTGGCGGCTTATAGCAGACACCAACAATGACATTACCCCCTTTCCTGTTGCCTAATTCCCCCCATATTGCCTCCACTTTAACATCCATATCGCCAGTTATCTCTTCTTTTAAATTTGGCTTCAATTTTTTTTTTTTTTTTTTAACATAAACACATACTCCTCCCCCTTTACTTTTTTTTCTCTGTCCTGCCTAAACAAGGCGTATCCTTCTAAATTTACAGCCCAGACGTGAGAACTGTTTGACCACGTTTCTGCTATACCTATTACATCATACTTTTCATTCAATGCCATCATTTCCAATTCACCCATTTTGTCAGCCAGGCTTCTCGCATTTGAAAACATACATTTAGATTATGATCCTGTAATTTATTCATACCCTTTAATACACATGCCTCCCTATGCTAGCCCCACCTCCCTTTCCACCCACCTCTGGCCTGTCTACACTCTGCTTTTCTCCTGGCTTGAGAAAGGACCATGTGTGGTCCAAAACATGTTGCTATTGACTGATTGCCTTCTTCGTGGAAACGAAGTCTGGTAAGTACTTTTGGGGGCACCTTTGGCAGCTGTAAACCTCACAAGGTAAAGGTTTACAGGCTTTTCCTAGCACATACTAACATTTCATTTAGGGGTGGACAAACCCTTTAAATAAGCAGGTGGGAATAATTTCTGTCCTGAAAATGTAGATCCATGCAGGGGAACTGTTTTATTTATTTAGTTCATTTTTATACTTTCCTTCAATGTATCTTGTTTTTTAGATTTAAATAATATTCATTGAAGCTTAGTTTATTTTGATGGATATGTTGCAAATGTTTGCATGTGTGGCATTGAAATAACACTACACCAAAGAAATCACCCTTGTTTAATCAATATTATAATTCTGCTCCTGTCTCCTATATTGCTATTTATTTAGACCACACCTACTTTTAAAGAATACAAAATCTCCAGAAAAAGCAGACACTTTTTATAATATACATACTACACCACCTGGTACTTTCTCGCACACAAAAAACATCAAGGAAAATGAAAACATTTTAGCTTAAAGGAACACTAAACCCAAATAAATTAGTATTTGACATTAGTTTGTATTATTCACAGGGAGGTGAGTACGCTTATACTCACCTCCCTGTGAATATTATGCTCGGGGGACCTGGAACTTACCTTACCGCGATCCACTCACAGCCGCTTCTTCACTGACAGCCGCTCTGTCCCGACCGCGCGCCCTATCTTAGGCGCATGCGCGCCAATACAAAAGATAGGGGGCGCGATCGGGAGAGAACGGCTGTTCTGTGAAGAAGTGGCTGCTAGTGGAGCGGCGGTATGGTAAGTTCATGTCCCCTGAGCGTAATATTATTCACAGGGAGGTGAGAATAAGCGTTCTCACCTTCCTGTGAATAATACAAACAAATGGCAAATACTTATTTTTTTTGGGTTTGGTGTTCCTTTTAACTCTTCTTTAAAGGGGAACTGTGGTACAAAAATGACTTTAGGTAAATTGTTTGGAATTGCTCTCCTGAGAATTTTTGCGATTTACTTTCATTGTTTATTTTGCATAGTTTTGGAGATAATTACATTTTTGTGTGTGATATGGCAGCAACATCACCAGATCCCCTGCACTTCCTGCTCTGAAACCATGTGACAGTCACTCTGCCCTATGTCTACTCCTGCCCATGCAGCCCCCCTCGTCCCTCCCACTCATGGGCCCCATGCCCCCTCCTTTGCAGGTCCCCCTTGACCCTTTCCCTTACAGCCCCATTTGGCCCTGCCCATTCACAGGTGCATTGGCCCCACCCACTCGTGGGTGCCGTGGGCCCCTCCCCACTCAAACCCCCCCTGCATGCAAGACTGCATGAAAACAGCCTTTTCAGGCAGAGTGAAAACTGGATGAAAAGGCTGTTTTCACATAGTGGGAGGGTAGGGCTGTAGATTCCCTTACCTTCTCTGTGGGGATCTTCACACAGCAGGAAGGGGGGGCTTCCTGTCTCCTTCACACACTGAAGTCTAAGGCTGTGCTCGCCGGCGGCGAGGTGGAGGAGCAGCCTTAGGAATGTCACATGTCATCCTCCCACCCATAAACTTTCTGGTCAGTCATTTCTTTATATCTTGGGCTGTGGAGTACATAGAGAGGTGGCTTGATAGCTCATTTTAAAGGTAGGTAACTGGCCTTTCAAGTGTAATTGATTAAAAATACATAGGCTAGGTAACATCAAAAGAAGCCATTTTGCTCCCGAACCTACAGTATCTCATTGTTGCCTTTTTTTTTTTTTTTTTTTTTACAGAATGGACAGAACTTTTGCATACTGGATGAGCAACGGTTTTCCAAGGAGATACTTCCTAAGTACTTTAAACACAACAACTTGTCCAGCTTCATTCGTCAGCTTAACATGTGTAAGTGCTTCCATGACCTGGCAAGAGTCAATAAGTGTACCATTTAAAAAGTAGATTTGTTCAGTATATAACCAATTTAATTCTTGTAATAAATACAAATCTGTAAGTAATCGATCAAACCCATAATTTTTAAGAAATCACACACAAACAGATTGAGCTATATCCAATCAAATAAATATTTTTGTTATTATGAAATTAACTCCTGGCAGTTAGTTTTGCTTACTCCTGGCAAATGCTTTTAGAGGGCATATTCTCATATACACACACTGCATAAATGTAAAATTAGTACACAGCAGTGTGATTTTCGATTAAGGGCATCCTTAAGTGGAGCACCACAGCAACGGTTATCCTGCATATTTACTTATTTAAGCATAATTGTATTTCTTCAATGCATATGCATCTCTCTCCATACCTTTTTCCTAATTTTGAGACTCTCTCTGCCTTCGATTAGCCAAGCTGTGAAGTAGGCATAAACATTCCGTCTGCCTTTTTAGATCTGGTTGATCCAGGGATACTTTCCGATTGCCGTTTGGAGTCAGGAAGGAATTTTTCCCCCCTTTTTAGCTGGGGTTTTTTGCCTTCCTCTGCATCAACTGTTAGGTAGGGTTTAAAAAAAAAAAAAAAAAAGTGAATAGGTTGGACTTGATGGACGTCTGTCTTTATTCAACCTTAATTACTATGTAACTATATACTATGCCTCTGTCACTCAAAGCTAGCATGCGAGAAAACAATACTCCCTCCCAGCTTGACTATGTAGGTTGTGTCTAAGCAACAGGACGTTTGTTTGACTGGCAGAGGAGGTGGAGAGAGTTTGTAACAGACATTCCCTCCAGCCAATGACAAGTGTTGTTAACCATGGCCCTGGGCCAGCTAGGAGGCAGCCTTTTAGCACTCCTCTTTGAGGGCAGCATAGCTGTAAATCTTAGTAAGTGATTTCAACTGTTGAAGTGTGACCATGTGAAGGGGATGATATTATTTTTTGATATTGTAGTCCTTTAAAGGGCATGTCCACCCCCAAATCTAAAATTTGCCCCAGTGCTGGCCCCACTGTGTAGTTAAAAAATCCTTACCTTACATCCCTGCTCCTTATGGTTTTCCTGCAGTCCATGTCCAAAGTCCAGGAAACTGACCAGTAGGAGCTGTCTTCCTGCCAAAAGGTTTCTGCCTTTGATCTGTCCTCTGAGAGGACAGTAGCATGCACAGGGTAGTGGCATTCTGCTGTCCATTTAAAGGGCAGCTAAAGCCTCGAAACAATACAGAATCGGAAAGCAACCTTTTTAATAATAGATACCATCCTCCTGATTCTGTATTGTTTTGAGGCATTAGTTGCCATTTAAATGTAGAGTAATCCCATAGAGTAACCTCTAATTCCTTGCCACTCTAGATGTTTAGAAACTGCAATTCCCATTAATGCTTAAGTTGCTGGAAGTTGTAGTTTACAAACATCTGCTGTGGCAAGCACTGCACACACACCCAAGAGCCGCCGCCCCCCCCCCCCCCCCCTCAGTTCGGTGGAGGAGAGGACGGACTTGCCTGTGTGTACCGGAAACTTGTCTGTGTCAACCACTCGGAAATCCATCTCCGCATCCACTGTTCTACCGCCTGACGTCACTACACGGCAGAAAAAAATCGCCACCTTTAGGAAAATATATTAGATTATTATTTGTAGAAGTTGCCATTCAGAAACTATTCTATAATAAACAATGCACAAAGTGTTTCTGCAGAGACCTAGAACAGGAGTTGGATTTATTTAGCGAAGTTTTATACACACGTGTGATCACAGGTGCTGTTTGGCCGATAATCGTGCCGTGTATGGGCACTTTATCAGCCGAAACAGCCTCTTGGGCATCAATACAGAAAAACAAGATAGCGTGATGATGGGAGGGATCCCTGACCCAACACCCATTTTGGCCCATACACAGCTTGACTTTGCTAAAAAAGCCTACCCTCATACTTAAATGGTATGTCCAACCCCAACCACCCCCCACCCCCCCGGCGTGCCTTTGCTTTTCCGTGCACGGAATCAATTGAAAGGGGCTGGACCGGCAGCGTCTCCTGTTTTGTCAACAAATTATAAAAAGTTTTTTGAGGGGTTGGACATACCCTTTATTTATAAAAATGAAGAAAGCAAAAATATATATATACTGTTATTCTTTATATCTCTTTATATTGACAATACAATAAAAAAAAAGTTCAAAATAAATATCCGCTTGAGTTCATGTAATTTGATTTATGACCTGAATATAATAAAGTTCATTTAATCATTTACACTGGGGTTTTTTTTTCTTTGCAATGGTGAATGGTAGAGAGATAGCAAAGCAGGGTATTTTCAACAGATGAAATGCATAAAATGTTTTTGCAAAGAGCATAGACAGATGAGCATACATGGGCATACAGTTAATTTGTTTTTTTTATTATTAGCCTAACTATGATTATTTGTATACAGATGGCTTCCGAAAGGTAGTAAGTTTGGAGAATGGCCTTGTAAAGTCAGAGAGTGCCTTAGCCATTGAGTTCCAGCATCCTTTCTTTAAAAAAGGAATGCCCGAGTTATTGGAGAACATCAAGCGTAAGGTATTGTTGGCTTTTCAAACAAATTCAGCATTAACATCTTTTAATTTAAAAATGCTCAAAAAGGAAGACACATTTATGCCAGGTTAGTTTGTGGATGTACTGTGTGCTTTGCGTTTCTTAGGAATTGAACATTTTAAACCATTTTTATTGGGAAATACAATTCAGTAGATCTTAGTATAGAAACATTTTCAGGCACATACTAACTTGTATTTTATGATTTAGAAATTAATGAATATTGTGGAACTTTTCAAAAAAGAATGCCAATTCTCTTAATGGCAGAGCTGCTTACTTAGACTTTACTTTGTATGCACACATCCTGCACAGATTCGTCGCCCAGAAAACCCAGTATTATGTTGACTTTCTGTACTTCTGCCACTTTGCAGCAGACCTTAAATACATCTAAATAAAGTCCAGAACAGCATACAGTATTTATTTATTAAAGGGGGACTGTGGTCCAAAAATGACTAGGTAAATTGATAGGAATTGCTCTCCTGAGAATTTTTGCAATTTATTTTCATTGTTTATTTTGCATAGTTTTGAAGATATTTACATTTTTGTGTGTGATATAGCAGCAGCATCACCAGGTCCCCTGCACTTCCTACTTCCTGCTCTGCTCAGTCAATCTGCCCTGTGTCTCCTCCTCCCCTTGCAGCCCACTCATGGACCCTCCATTTGTAAGCCCCCTTGGCCCCTTCCCTTACAGACCCATGTGCGGGTGCTTTAGCCCTGACCACGAGTGCCGTGGGTCACTCAGAACACCCCCGCCCCCTACAGAAAACTGTGAAAACAGCCTTTTCAGGCAGAGTGAGAACTGAGTGGGAGAGTAGGGCTGTAGATTCCCTTACCTTCTCTGTGGGGATCTTCACAGAGCAGGGAGGGGGAGGGAATTACTGTCTCCCTCACACACTGAAGTCTAAGGCTGCACTTGCTGGCAGCGAGGTGGAAGAGCAGCCTTAGGAATGTCACGTTAGCCTCCCACCCATTAACTTTCTGGTCAGTAATTTCTTTATAACTTGTATGGAGACCACAGTTCCCCTTTAAGAGACATTCATAAAGTGCACAAAATGTTAATAAAATTAACCCTCTAGTTTCTGCCCTGTCCCTAACTGTTAAACCTGTTACGAAAGTAGCAGTTTAAGTGTCTAATAGGGATTTTGCATTACAATTGAAATGTAATAGATTTCCGCTGATGCATGCAAGGCACTAATCAAATATAACCTTGCATTACTATGAGACTCCACTCCTATGGCAGAATCATCACTCTTTTTCACAGAGACTTCATTTTGTTGTGGACCTCATCTATTTAATGTTGGCTCACACTGTAAACTTTTACCATGTGCATTCTTGAATACACAGTAATTCAACTCTCCAGTGAAGAGGCATTTCTTTGGTTTGGAAAGGCAATTTGTACATTGTTTAATCAGTAGTATCTAGGTCAGTGATATCGAACATTGGCATTCCAGTTTAGAAACTACATCTCTCACATCAATGATCTATAGAAAAAATTAACGGTAGCACAAAATTTTTTTTTTCTTTTACCTATTTTATTCCATGATCTATTTGTACTTAATATCATTTGAAAATAAATTAAGTTAATATACAAAGCATTATAGGCTTTCGCTTTTTCTTGTGAGCACAGTGTACAGTTAATGCTTCTTTGTTTCGTACTTACGGTTCCATACAGCTTTCTCATAAAGCATACTGTATGTTTTGAATTCTTTCCATGTTTATCAAGAATTTCCTAAACAGAAAGGGGGGGCTGTGGGAGCACTCCTATGGCAACATTATTATAACATGTATTGGAAGTGCTACTGATCTGACCAAAACATTAGAACAAACAAGAAAAGAGATGATCAATGCACATTCCTGGGCCACATATGCTATCATCATATCTGTGCTAGTGCAAACAGAAAAAACGTGGGGGTTTCTCAAGAATTTCCTGTAGTTTGCTTATCAAGCCAATCATGTTTGTTTTTATATAGTCTGCCCCAATCAAATGTGTAATATTAATGTTAAAAATAGTAGATTGGGTTACTTCCACGCTATGGTGTGGTAGGGAATGTCTTCTTGAGTAGGATGGCTGCACTGCAAGTTGTCCACTGAATTGTTTATAAAATCTTTAAAAGAATCTTGCTTGTGCTTGGGGGTATGGGTAAGGTAAAGGTTAAAACAAAAAGTAAAAAATAAATAGGTTAAGATCAAGATCACTGTAAAAAATCGGTTTAAAATGACACTTCCATATACTAAAATTCTTAAAACACTCACTTGTTATACAGACCAAGCAAGCATTGAAACAGCACAGAGTAAAGCCTGTGTTGCCCCTAGTGGTGGATAGGCACAAGTGAGTGTAATATTGTGTATAATTATATCTGTTGTATTCAATTAGATCAACTTGACTTGAAGTTTAGTTCTTGAAGACGTTTCGCTAGTCATCCGACTGGCTTTCTCAATTCAGAATCACTTGTACAAGAATCTTGGGCAATTATGTACCCTGGAAAATCCCAATTAGCATATCACAGCCAAGTATTAAGGGCGTGATTGGATAGTGGCTAAGAGGTGTTATAGGAACGCCCAGAGTAAGGTGTCAAACCAGCATTGTACATGGTTGGTTAGTGTTTATTTTCACATAAATGGCCTCCTTAACACCTCTCTTGAACCAGTCACGTTCCTTTGCCAATATGTTAACATTACAATCTTCAAAGGTATGTCCTTTATCCTTAAAATGCAGGTACACAGCTGAGTCCTGACCCGAGGAATTGGCTCTTCTGTGCTGGCCCATACTTTGATGCAGTTGCTGTTTGGTCTCCCCCACATACAAATCAGAGCATTCTTCACTGCACTGCGTATATGATGTCGCTTTTCTTGTGTTTCGGTATTGGGTCTTTTGGATGTACCAATTGCTGCCTCAGTGTGTTGTTCGGTTTAAAGCAGACAGGGATACAGTGTTTTTTTTGAAAATTCTGTTTTCTCCTGTCTTGCTTTTCTCCTTCACTGTTGGTATTCATGTTCTTTTCTTTCCTTCTACTTCTTTTGACAAAGGCCCAGTCTGGATATCCACAAGTTTTAAGGGCTCCTCTGAGATGTTTCATTTCTTTAGCCTTCGCCTCTGTGCTAGTGGGGATGTTCTCAGCTCTGTGTTGCAGGGTTCTGATGACACCCAGCTTGTGATCTAAAGGGTGGTGGGAGTCAAACATCAAATACTGATCTGTGTGTGTTGGTTTTCTGTAAACCTCTACTTCCAGTTTACCATTTTCCTTAACTTCTACCAAGCAGTCCAAGAAAGCCAGTTTGTTGTTTTGTACCTCTTCTTCCCTTGTAAATTTGATGTTTTAGTCTACCGCATTGATGTGTTCTGTGAAAGCTTGTACTTCCTTCTGGTGGATTTTAACCCAGGTGTCATCCACATATCTGAACCAGTGGCTGGGTGCTATGCCCTTAAAGGTATTAAGCGCCTGTTTTTCTACCTTCCCCATGTAAAGGTTGGCCACAGTGGGTGAAACTGGAGATCCCATTGCACATCCGTGTTTTTGCTTATAGAGCTTATCCCTGTATTTGAAATAGGTGGTATTCAGGCACAAGTCCAGTAAGGAACACACCTGTTCTGGGTTGAGATCAGTTCTGCTGGTAAGAGTGCAGTCTTGGCCTAGCCGTTTTCTCACCATGTCAACAGCCTCCTTGGTGGGTATACAAGTGAAGAGAGATGTCACATCATAGGACACCATTAGTTTCTTCTGCACCAAGTACTATATCTTCAATCTTGTTGGTGAAATCCTGAGAGTTCTGGATGTGATGCTTAGAAATTCCCACCAATGGTCCTAAGATGTTGGCTAGGTATTTTGCTACCTTGTATGTTACAGAGTTGATGCTGCTGACTGTAGGTCTTAGTGGTGCCCCTTCCTTATGTATCTTTGGGAGTCCATAGAAGCATGGATGTGCCTCACCAGGGTAAAGGGGATGATACATTGCTCGATTAATGGCTTTATCCTTTTGAAGCTGTTGTAGTAAGTCTGACGCTTTTCTTGTAACGGCTGGTGGGATCCCTTGTTAAAGCCTCATGTGTTATCGGCCAGGAGCATGGTCACCTTATCATGGTAGTCTGAGGTGTTGAGTACCACTGTGCATCTTCCCTTGTCTGCCGGTAGAATGGTGATACTGGAATCTTTCTTGAGGGATGTTGAGGCTCGTCTTTCCTGTGTGGTCAGGTTAGAGGAAGGAGGTTTAGCACTGGCTAAACCTTACTCTGGGCGTTCCTATAACACCTCTTAGCCACTATCCAATCACGCTCTTAACACTTGGCTGTGATATGCTAATTGGAATTTTCCAGGGTACATAATTGCCCAAGATTCTTGTACAAGTCATTCTGAATTGAGAGATCCAGTCGGATGACTAGCGAAACATCTTCAAGATCTAAACTTCAAGACCAGTTGATCTAATTGAATACAACAGATATACCATGACCTGGATGAATGAGAACCTTCACAAGCATTGTGTATAATTGCTTTTTCATCCCATGTTATATTTTGGAATATAGCCAAGAACTTCCTTGACCCCCTCTACCAGAATTGTTGGATATCCTATAAATGTATAAAGGTGGTAGAAAAATACATTTTTAATTTTTAGGTGGCAGCAGTAAAATCTGACGAACCTCGTGTTTCCCATGATAACTTGCAGAAGGTTATTTCTGAGTTACAAGAGCTTCAAGATGTACAGAGCAATATGGATGCAAAGCTGGAAAACATGAGAAGGTATGTATGTGTGTATGCACCCCTTAATTGTTGATGTAGGAAATGTACACAGTAATGTGGATATAAAGCTGGAAAACATGAGATGGTGGGTGTGTGTGTGTATGTACCTGTTAATTGTATAAGTGGGAAATGTACAGAGTAATATGGATATAAAGCTGGAAAACATGAGGTGGTGTGTGTGCGCCTGTTAATGAGATAAGTTGGGGATGTACAGAGCAATATAAATATAAAGCATTGACCCGGTTGCAAATCCACCCTGGGTCTGTCGCTGGACCCACAGTACTTTCTTTTGCTAGAAACTCTGTGCATAGAGACTGAATCTTTTTAAGCCTTTTAAAATAAGCTTGTTCTGTGAAGTCTTGTGTCACATGTCCAGGATATTGGAAAGAAGAAACACTCTACCTTCCAGCTGTTGTGAAATCATTCGTATTTGTTACACTAATTATTATTAAATAATTATTTTTTCCCTCTGCACTTGTAGAGAAAATGAAGTTCTGTGGAAGGAGGTGTCCTCTCTAAGACGGAAGCATAATCAACAACAGAAACTTCTTGCAAAGGTGAATCATTATTTCTAGGAGTTGATCCCTCAACAAAAAGTAACGCTTCACCTTAAACATAACATAATCTCTGTTTCTGTTGATGTAAAGAATAAAGGTGCTTTACCATGCATCTTTTATTGTGACATTTATCCACCCCCAAACTAAATTTTGAAATGTGGCAGGAAATGGCTATAAACTTCAACCTCGTGAGGTTTATAGCACTCAAGCTGTCTCCAAATGTACTTTCCAGCCTTTGTTCCCCCGCTGCCTTCTGCTTAACTTCTGTGCCTTTTCTGTGCATGGAAGTTAAGCAGAAGGCAGCGAGGTTGAGGTTTATATCCATTTCCTGTCACATATCAAATTTTAGTTTGGGGGGTACACACGCCCTTTAAGCATGCAGTTATATTTTCATCTAGCAGTATATAAAATGCATTAACATACATATCTATTTTTTTTTTTTTTTGGTTTAGATATTTCAATTTATCCTGAGTCTAATGAAAGGCAACGTTTTAATGGGAACAAATAGAAAAAGGTATTTTATGCCTTTAATAAATAATATAGATATATAAAAATAAAAGATATATATATATATATATAATATATAGGATATTATATATATTTGTATAAATTTTCCAGTGAATATATGTATGCAGTGATTCAAATAAAAATTGGACAGTACAAACTTCTACATTTGGTAGCACAAAAGAGGTTTGTACAACAAAATAGCCCCCTGATGGTTTAAAGGCTGAAGCTTTTACTTAAACAAGTCTTCATCTTCTGATTTAATTTGTAGGCCATTAACAATGGAAGCTTCTAAACCCCCTCTTGCTAAATATAGCCGGAAAGTTTTGCAGCTTGGTGATGGAAAGGTTAATGAGGTAAGCAATTCTTACTGTGAAAAATCCCTAGGATAAAAAAACAAGTAATAAGCTAACATTAGCATACACTGTTCAGACAATAAAATCCCAACATGGAAATTTGTCATTAGTAAGTCAGTAAGTACATTTCAGATTCTTTTTTTTTTTTTTTACTAACAAATATGGCGGTTGGTTGTGGGAAAGGGTCCAATACACTACAGCAAAAACTTTCTGTGAGAGGTGGACATGCGCTTTAATTGTACTAAATGTTTCCTGTCATAAGCATGTCATTTCCCCTTAAATTTTTTAGTAATGAGTTTAGTTGTCTTTCTTATCCTGCTGTTTTCTCTTTTAGAAGATTGTATAAAAAAGATAATATTTTATGTACACTGGAGTCTTCAACTGCCTTACAGAACTTTGTTACAGATTGTAAACATTGGTGTCTGTTATTGTGGCCTTGGAAAAGCCACTGTTGCTTATCTGAGTTGCATTTTTGTGGAAACACATATAATGAACTTAAAACCAATATAACATCAATTCTTTATAAATATTATTGAAGAGGCCGTTTGCATCACATTTCATGACTTTGCTTGGCCGTATATAAGTCGATCAGAGTATAAGCCGAGGTCCCTATTTTTACCTAGATAATGACTAAAACATGTTTGACTCGAGTATAAGCCGAGGGTAGAAATTTTAACCACTACTGCCTTCTGATTCCATATTGTTTTGAGGCTTTAGTTGCCCTTCAAATGGACAGCAAAATTCCTATACAGTAGTCCCATACAGTAATAGCCAAATCCAGTATGGCTACTGAATGGGAATTTTGCTGTCCATTTAAAGAGCAACTAAAGCCTCAAAACAATACAGAATCAGAAGACCTCTCTTTAACAATAGATAAAATGCTCCTGGTTGTTTTAAAGGGTAACTGTGGTCTTGAATTCCTCCAAACTAGTAAGAATCATATAAAAAGCATTCCATTGTACCTTCAAAATAAAACCTAGATAAAATTTGTGAAAAGCTATTGCTGGAAAGGTTCAGCAATATTACTTCCTGTTTTCATCCATGTGACCAGCTTGTACTCATGTGACCAGCCTCTGCCTGCATTAATAGGCTCTCCTTCTCAACTGTCAATTTTTTTCCCCAGGTACTTCCTAATTTCCCCAGCATTAAGTCTTAACTGAGCAAGCTTCTCCTCTGGGGCGGACGGGCGGGGCAGAGGTCAGGTGATGTCACTCAACCTACTGGAAGCAGGAAGTTTGAACATTCACCTCAATGTAATGTCTCAAAGGCTCCAGCCAGCGAAGCGATTGTCGGCTCATTTTATAGGAAATACTGCAGGCTTTCATTCAACCCTAACTTGTTTTCAGACCGCAGTTGCCCTTTAAGCCATTAGTTGCCCTTTAATCTCATACAGTAACCCCCATTCCTTGGCACTCCATATGTTTGAAAAACTACAACTCCCAGCATGCTTTATTTGCTGGGAGTTGTAGTTTCAGAACTAAAAGAAATAGTCTAATGTAATTTTAAGGGATTTTCTGAAATTAAATCTTTAAAATGAGAAGTTTGTATAAATATATATCGGAGTTTCTAGTGCCAGTGTCAGCCAGCAATAGTCCGCTTCCCTATTATTGGATGATGCATATTTCTGTCTGTGACGGGCAACTGCCCTGCAAAATAAAGCGTGAATTTGCTTAGGGCCCATCAGAACATAAGTTAGATACAGAAGCCCAAATTAGCACCCGGCCGTCGTACACAAACTAATTGTAGGCTGAAATGGCTGTTTGTTTTTTACTCATGCGTCAGGTGCACATCTGCACCTGTACCTGCCTTTAGGCTGGAAAGACTGCTATAGTCTGTAAAATGGTACCAGTGGCAGAAGGTAGTATAACGTGTGTAAGGGCTCAGGCAGATTGTGTCAGAGGTTCCATTTCTTCTTATCATTTTATAGCAATTTAAAAAATAAAACATTTACTGTGGGTAGTAGCACATAAGCACCTAATATTTTTTCCCCCAGGTGCACTATTTGTTGTGCCACCTCTCAAAATAAATTGTTTAGCAGGACATACTTCAGTGGCTCCATTGTGTCTGTTTTTTGAATTGCTTATTATTGTTTTTACTCTTACTACTTCTATTGCATCCATATGTGTGTACTGGTAACCATTTTCCAGGTAAATTGTTCTTCACAACAATCTGAAAACACCACAGAGCATGCTTTTGTTATCCATGAGATCTCTACTGGAGAAGAGGGTTCCTCGGAGCAGGCACCTAAATACATATTTAATGTTACAAAGCCAACAACCTCAGAAAGCCATCAGTAAGTGCATGAACGCATCACCACTTTGATCAACAGACAATTAAAGGAATAGTTCACTGCAATAGTGAACTATTCCTTTTCTACATTGATTGAAGCCAGAGGGGTTAAGGAGCTATGCCTTACATCCCGTTCTTCAATCAATGTTTGGATAGCCAGGAACGAAGTTCTGAAAATCTTACCTTTCGCGCAATCCAGCAGGGCCGCTCTGACAGTTCCCTCCTGCTTCTGTTGCGCTATAACGCGCATGCTCGATAATGCACGCTATAGCAGAACAGAGGCAGGAAGCAGTCGGGAATTTCAGAGCGACCCCGCTGGATCGCACGAAATGTAAGATTTTCAGAACTTCGTTCCTGGCTATCCAAACATTGATTATAGAACAATATGTAAGGCATAGCTCCTTAACCTCCCTGTCTTCAATCAATGTAGAAAAGGAATAGTTCACTATTGCAGTGAACTATTCCTTTAAACTATGAAATTTATTAATGCTACGTTAGCATGAAAAGGTCACAGATATTTTGCACCTGTTTTGCATTCTTACTGGTATATTGAGCTTTTTTATTACTGATCCACTTTAATCTCCCGGTTTATTGTATTTGGGCATTCCTGCAGGTATTAAATATATGGTTCTGGATTTATTCCAAGCTAGCTGCTAAACTATATGTAACTTCCCCTTTAAATCACTGCCAATAAGTCTCTCCATTGGGATAAACCCTACCCACCCCCCATTATCTGCCGTTATAACACTAAGTTGTTTTTGGGTAGTATGCTTTAAAGTGTATTTATACTAAAAAATGACTTTGCATCATCTTAATCTATAATTAAATATGTGTAAGTAGCACTTACTTTGAGGTGTGTGTGTTGCTGCATGCCTTCAATAAAGTACTTTTTTTGTACTTTCCAGCTACAGCAAAACTTCTTACAGAAATGCTGAAATGTAAGATGTTTCAGATTGGATATCTAAAGAAATTGAGGGCATGATAGTGATAGTTGGGATGAATTATAGTTTCCACTAATGGGCAATTTAAAAAAGCAAGTTTGCCAGTGTACATACTCTTTAAGGATTGAGTTTATCTTGGTACAATGAGCACAAGTTGTTGTCCTGTTAACATATCAGAGTTGTACTGGAATGTTGCTTTCTGAAAGGTTTCTGTGCGTTAGGGTAATTTTATAAAAAAAATTTCCCCATGCATATGTTGAAATTAAGTGATGCAAGTCATGCATGCAGATGCCTGTAAAGAAAAAAATCAGTTTTTCTTTACATTTAACAAAAAAATAAATGTTCCTAAATCCACATGTTCCACATCTAGGAAATTTAGAGATATATTATATTGCAGGGAATTGTTGTAAGGTATTTTGTCATATCATGTCTCATATTTTTTATGTCTATTTGCTTACAGATCAGAGCCATGGGGTACAATTGGGTTAAGCTGGACTTTACAGCTGACTTTACAGGATTTATTTACACATATGCTTTAGAATGTGCTGAGTTGCCCAAGTATTTTAATTTCAGTACAAGCTAAAATTGTGTTGCCACAAGGTTCTTGCTGTTTTGCAATTGGCGTTTCTTTAGGAACCAAAAAGTAAAAATACATTTTGTATCTTCCTAGGGATGCAGAGGAGGAGATTTCGGATGGAACTATTTTAGAGCTTAGCCCTGATTTGGAGCAGTGGGATGTTCCCAGCAACTTGTTCCTAGTGCAGGACCAGTCGGTGAATCCAATCAATTCTATGTTGGCTGTATTTCCCAGCACTTCATTGGTATCTGATTGTTCCTCGATTCCAAGCAGTTCTACAGGAGATGAGTTAGCACTGGATATGGTACAAGACAGCACTGCAGAGGACCCTGACAGTGTCATTAACTCTATTCTAAATGAAAATGCAACATTAAACAATAGTGACATACTTGACCGGTAAGCAGTTTTATAGTATGTAATGTTTGTATTTATTTAGCTATGTTAAAGGAAATCTTAACCCTGTTTTCACAACATTAAATGGTATCTCCAGTGGTTAAAACAACTTTTTGCTATAAATTTTATTGAAGAACGGGAGGTAAAGGAGCTGCTTCTTACCTCCTGTTCTTCAATCAAATGCTCGGGAGCGAAGTTAAGCAACTTTCCCTGTCTCTTGCTCCTCTGCTGCGTCCTCTAATAGGTCCCGATCGCATATGCACATAGCATATTAAGTGCATCGAAACCTGTCGGAGGACGCGGCAGTTTTAACTGGAGATACGCTTTAAACCTAAAGATAGGTCACAAACAGTTAATAGAAGTAATAATAATAAGAAATAGGGGACAGATCAACAAAAAAATTACACAGTGATAGGAAGAACTATAGTTTGCAGTTATGGCCAATTTAAAATAGTTTTAAGGATCTTACCTTAGTGCGGTGATTTTCTAAAGGCTGGAGTACACCTGTTTTTTTCATGTTTGTACCTCCACACAAGATTGTTCCAATAGACGGAGCATTTTCACTAGAATACAACAAGCTGTCTCTACCCTCTCCCTTTGCTGTGGCTGTTAGTTGATTTAATAAATTAGGACAAGCAAAAACAATCAGAGGTGCACACTACAATTAATTTTCAGTTTATTTGTGAATCACGCACACACATTTTGGTGATCATTGTCCCCTTCATCAGGTGTAACTTGTAACATCCCAACTTTATTTACATAGACTTAAGTCGCTCCCTCATTTCAGTGGGGTTGTGGTTTAACATTTAGTGATGCGTACATCTTACATCTACTATTTAAAGTTCAAAACTTGTATGTATGTGCTCGTCTAACAACCATGCCCCTGGACATGCTGATGATCATGATACACAATTTGAACAACGAAAGGCCTGCATGTCACTTGCAGAGGGTGAAGCCCTGCTTTAGCACGCTTTAGAGACACAAGAACAGCGTGAGACACTGCTAGAGAAACCCAGAGATAAGCACCCATGTCATGTGCTTCATAGACATAACTACAGCGGTCACACCCCTATCTACAGTAACTCAAAGCTGCAAACATAGAACAACAGCGTCACTCACGCCCCTACCTACAGTAACTCAGAGCTGCAGACACAGAACAACAGCGTCACGCTTGGCTTTTACAACAGAGAGAATGCGACACAACCTGTAAGACATTCCAATATGGGATTGGGAAGGAGGGGAGGGGGGTAAAGGGTTGCAGTGAGAAAGCCAGAAACCTCTCAGAGGAAAGGTAAGAGGCAGAAATGTGTTCTTTCCAAGTGAGGCTCCTGCTCTTTCTATGACTTTGGGCAGACATTGCAGGAGAACACTTAACACGGAAAAAAACGCAACACTCAAAAGGCCGCCTGCTTAAAAACTGTGTGGGTCCCACACACAGTCAAACAAAATTGGGAGGTTTACCAGACATTGTAGGAGAACCATTTTGGAGCAGAGAGGTAAGGTAATGATTTTTAAACACAGTAGGGCCAGTAGTGGTGGAGATTTTAGTTTTGGGGGTGGACATGCCCTTTAAATACAGGGCATATATTACCAACTTTGCTCTCTTTTCCCCCGTCTCTTCCATCTAAGCCAAACACACACCTGCATGTAACAAATACTATACCCACGTGTGTACACAGGCAATGCTGGGTAAAAACTGCTAGTCTATTTTATATTGTAAGCTTTTGGCACTTGATTTTAAATCAAAGTGTCCATAATCATCCTTGTGTTAAGAAAATATGTGAATAGTATAATCCCAAATTATAAAAAAAAAAAAATCTGAAACCACATAGTAGCTTTGTAGTAATCTGTTTAGACAAATATAATACAGTGTAACAATAGTTTATTTTAGAACCATCTTTGTAGGTTGAAATCAAAGAGAATACAGTGTTGTCATCTATTAGGAAGGAATACAATAAAGTGTATCAAAAACACCTGCAGTTTGTGAAGGTATCAATGTTTCATCAGTGTAACCATTTTTGCAAGTTTAAAATCAATTTAGATTAGTAACTTTTATACTTATGACAACTAGATTACCTAATGTTAAATTAGCTTTCAAATTTACGTTGCCATATATGAAACAAAAACGACCTGAATTCTTATTTAAGACCTATGGATTTAATGTGTTTAGTACATCAATCCATTTTGCCTCTTAATTTAATAAAGCTCTATCAAAATTACCGCCACAGCTGTAGATGCCATGGTTATTAAGAAAGAAAACACATCTGTAACAGACCTTTTTGTAAAAAAAACTAATCAGAATAATATGAAATTAAAACAATTTACCAAAATTTCTATTTCCCAGTCATTCTTCATGGCAGCATTCACCAAGTGGGTAAGCTCCTCCCTCTGCCTGATAGACAGGAAACGAATCTACAAATGCCCCTCTCACCCCAGGACACATGTCTTTCAGTATCAAAGCTCAATCTAAAATGGGTGGGTCTTGGTGAATGCTGCCATGAAGAATGACTGGGAAATAGAAATTTTGGTAAGTTGTTTTAATTTCATATTTTCCTCCGTCATCATGGCAGCTTATCACCAAGTGGGAAATGCCAAAGCTACAAGAAAAGAAAGGGCGGGAAACAGATGCTTCAACACACAATTTATTTATTGTTTTTTACAGCCTGTAAGACTTTATAACTTAAGTTTTGTTTCTTTAGCTGCTACTACATTTAACCGATAATGGTTTACAAATGTCTTCAGGGAAGACCATCTGGCTGAATTGCACAACAGGTTGGCAGAGGCTTTGGCTTCACTGCCCAGGAACTTGCTAGCGCTCTGGTAGAGTGGCCTTTGAGCCCAGAAGGGACCTTTTCATCTCTTAAGTTTTATAAGATTTTGCTATTGCCGCTACTATCCAAGCACTAATCGTTCTTTTGGTAGGTGCTTGTCCTCTTCTTGGACCTTTTGGTATTATAAATAGTCTGTCCGTCTTTCTCCATTTTTCTGTCCTTTTCATATAGAAGGATAATAATCGGACTAGGTCCAATGTGTGTAATCTTTTCTCTAAGTCATCCTTTGGTTTAGGAAAGAATGTTGGCAGGGAAATTTCTAAATCTGCATGGAAATCTGATACCACTTTTGGTAAAAAGGTAAAGGTTGGCCGTAATCGAACTCTGTCATCAAAGATTATGTGGCTCTTTACAAGACAAGGTACTTAATTCACTTATTCTGCAAGCTGATGTAACAGCTACTAACAGAATAACCTTTAAAGTTAACATCCAGTCTGAAATATCTTGCAAAGGTTCAAATGGATGTTCAGTTAAAACAAATAACACTAAAGGTAGACTCCAAGGTGGAGAACTGGACTTGATTATAGGCTTTACTCTTATAAAAGTTTACAAAATGTCGCCATACCTTGTGATATTGACTTGTTGTAGAATGTTTTCTGGATTTTAGTAGAAAATTGATTAAATCTTCGTTACAACCATATTCTTTTAATCTTTTCCTTTCAACCTCCATGCCAACAATGCTGGACCTTCCCACTGGGAAAGTAAAATTGGTCCTTGGAACAACCAGCCTTTCATGAGTTTTATCTTGATTGGTTCTTCTAGGTACAGAAGTAGCGGGAACCACGGTCTTCTCGGCCAATTTTTCTGGGTTGAACTTGTTTTGATGTTCTCAAAGAAGACTGTCCCATTCCATCATGTTTTTGTCCTGATTGACGAAAGGGGCGGGAGGTACGAAAGGTGTAATCTTTCCTTCTAAACGTATATTTTGTTGTTGTCTAAATCTTGTGGAAGGAAAGAACTTTTCCCTCCTGAAGCTTTTTCAATCATAGAATCCAATGGTTGTCCAAATAGTCTTTCCCTTTCAAAGGGTAACATACACAAAGAATTTTTTGAGGCCACATCTGCTGACCAAGGTCTTAACCATAGCGATCTTCTAGAAGAGACCGACAATGCTATAACTCTCGCCACTAAGTGAACTAAATCCATTGCTATCTTAATATTTGCCAACATTTCTAGTAATCTGGGTCTTTTAACATTGTTTAAAGCTGCTTCAAATTCTTGTATCCAGACTTTGACTGCACTGGATACTCATATCAGTGCGCTGCTCCTGCTGCAATGTAGGTCTTTTTTAAATTAAAGGGCAACTCCACCCTCATAAGAACATCTTTTAGAAAGAATGGCCTCTTTAAAATATGTTGAGATATCATACTTTGTCCTATGAATTCATTACTGTATGCCTGCTATGCTTCTGGATGCCTCATGGAAACTGAGCAATTTAGAAACCTGTACTGAGCCTGGGCATGCTCAGAAGAGGCAGACAGGGGATTAACATTCAGTCATTGGCTATGATGTCAACTGTCATATCCATAACGGACAGTTGCTAACTGGAAGAACCCAGAAGCAGAAACAGGGGCAACAGGACATTGAGCAGGATTTCAGGTTAGACTTATATATTTCACATTTCAAACTATTACCATTTAGGGTTTTGGGGGGTGATTTACCTGTATGTAAGTTTTCATTTTGGGGCTGGACTTGCCCTTTAAACTCTAGTTTTTTTATCCATGGGATCCCTCAATACAGATGCGTCATCCACTGGAAGGGTAGTGCGTCTAGCCAATCGAACAACTGCCGCGTCCACCTTTTTGGAGCGTTGTCCCAACTTTTGGTTATTGATTCATCCAATGGATATTTTTTCCCAATTTTTCCTGGAATTGTAACCATCTTTTCAGTCTTTCTCCATTCTAACACCATTATCTCTGATATGGAAGCATGTACTGGAAAAGAAACATTTCTCTTCTTTGCAGAAGGAAAAAGTTTATCTGCTGAACTAGCCTTAACTTGTTCAATGTGTAGAGATAATGTATCTCTTACAGCGCTAATTAAACCATCTAATAATGAAGGATCAAAGGTATTCTAATTCTTTTTTTCCCTCTTGTTCTAAATCTAATTAAGACTCTTCATCCTACAAAACTTATCTTTCATATTCTGAAATTTCAGACTCTGAACCTGAAGGCACATAATATTCTCGTCTGCGTTTTTTCTTAACTTCAGCCAGTTCCTTAAATCCTTGTGACATAGTCTGCTTAATTGCATCCAACATGAAATTAAATTGTGTTGAGGTAGATGGCACAGAATTATCTGGACTTATTATCAAATCTGTTGTCTTCTTACTTTCAGTGGTTTTATGTGTCTTGTCTGAAGTTAAGAGGCTGTGGGAAAAATGGCAAAATGGCGGCCGCGATAGGAGTTAAAGGGTATGTCCACCCAAAAATAAACTTTTTATATGTTCTTTATATAATAGCACCAACCTCAAACGCCATGTTCATTTTTCTCAAAATCATTTGCTTTGCCTGATATTTAATGAGATATATATCAGGCTGCACTTCCTCTCCACTTCCACTTTAGATGACCCCGAGCTGCAGCTTAGAAAAAAAAAAAAAATTCTTGCCTGTGTTTGTGTGTGTCTCTCTCTCTATCTCTCTCTCTGGGTTGGCTGGCTGCAGCTGTTGATCCTTCCTCTGTTCTCACTGCTGGATGCTAACAGACATGCTCAAGAACATGAAAAGAACAGAGGCAAGGTAATGTAACCTGTCTCTGTTCATCGCTGTATTGGTCCATGCTGCAGGATTAAGCCAGCTACAAAGGTCTGTAACTTTTGAACCACTGGACCGATTTACATGCTGTAAAGTTTGTTTTGGAGCACTTATTTGGGCCAAATAAATATAAAAAGTTAGTTTTGGGGGTGGACTTTCCCTTTAATAGGGACTCTCGCGTCTGACGTCATAGCACGTGACCATCCGGAAGTGACGTGCCACCCGGGAAATCCTGTTTGTTCCTGCATGCAGTCTTACCCGCAGAATAAGTGGAATATGCTGCAAAGTCCTGGTCACTAGGAGATCTCCGCACCACCATGCTATAGGTTTTCGGGGGGGTTAAGGAGAGAGATGGAGAGAGCCTGTTGCTGGTAAGAGATAAGCACTGCTGACTACCAGGCTTGAGATAGGAAATGAAAGATGTGTCCTGGGGTGAGAGGGGCATTTGTAGATTTGTTTCCTGTCTATCAGACAGAGGGAGGAGCTTACCCACTTGGCGATAAGCTGCCATGATGACTGGGGAAAATATTATGGATGGTTGCTTCCATCCGAGAAATACCATCAAAGGCTTATCCTATAGCCAACTAGTATGGGTAAGGAGAATTAGTAAGCAAAGATTGTGTAGACAAATACTTACAGAAATGAGTAAAACATTCATTGCTTCCCATACAATGTAAGAGAGTGATGAAATTGGATAGGAACACCTGACACAAAATAGAAATGAAATGATTCCATTTGTCACTGTATACAACATACACTAAGATCATCTACGAAGGGTTGTAAAAAATATGTTGAAAAATACTAGGGACAGACCCAGAATATGGAAAACTGTTCAATGAACCTCCACTCCTTTCTCATAAAAGATCTTTAAAGGGACAGTTCAGTGGAAATTATCAAAATTTGTTAAATTGTTAGCTTGTGTAATGCCTTCTTAGTTATTCTACATATTCTCTCCCATTTTGAAAAATCATTTGATTTCATACACTTTGCTGTTCCCTGCTGTTGACATTAGTGAGCTGACATTTCAGGTTCAAATGGTCCTTCTTCCCAGGATGCACCACATCCAGGCGCTGGTTCAAGGGCAAGACCATAACTGTCTTTACTAGGGGTCCTGCAAACAGGAAGTCAGTATTTTGGTTGCATTTATTTATACACAGACACAATGCTGAATTGGCTGATTAAGGTCATTGGGATGAAAAAATATTGCTCTTTTTTTTTAAAAAAGCATATGTATTTGCACTGAACTTCCCCTTTAAATCCTTGGGGCTTAAATGAAGATTCAGGCCATATCTGTTTCATATAAGGCAATGTAAATTTAGAAGCTAATTTAACATTGGGTAACTCCAGGTACTATAAGTAAGAATAATAGTTACTTATCCAAGTTGATTTGGAACTTGAAAAGTTGTTACACTAATGAAACATTGATTCCTCCATAAACTGCAACTGTTTACAATACATTCTATTGTATTCCTTCCTTGTGGGTGACTACACTGTGTGGATTCTTTTTGATTTCAAGAGACTGGAATGAACTATTATTGTTGCACTGTATATTATTTTAGATTCCTACACAGTCTATATGTGGACTCCTTTTTTTTATTTCACTTAACGGACTTTTTTCAAAAGAAAATTTTTGGATTATACTGTTCACGTGTCTTAACATGCGGACAATTGTGGCCACTTTATTTCATAATGTAAATGTAAAAATGTAAAATGACAGACAAACAAAAATAATCTTTGTAGTTTATTTCCTTTCAAACATTTAGACATAAAGAAAACTATTTATAATAAGTATATTGGGAAAGTTGAACCTGTAAACCTCATGGTCTGTGTGTTTCTAAATTAGAGCATTAGTACATTAAGCCACCAGAGCAAACAAAGAAAGCAGGTACATTTATAAACTATTAGCTAGGAACAAAATAGAAGCAAAACAATTTGAAAGGCAGTTAAATTGGCTGACTATTTTGTATTGTTCCTGGTATGCAATGCATGTTGTCTAGAAATAAAAACTACAGGGTAAAAAGCTGTTTTCAAAAGTTATATCAAGGACTTCCTTGATGGTATGGAGACATCTGTATAAAAAAGATGTACATAGAGTAAGTGGAGTGGAGCCAGGGGAGACGTGGCCTACATAGGCTGTGAGTTGTACTGGCAACAACATTGAAGACTTATTAGTTATCTTAAAATATATAGGTGTTGTAGGGAGAGGTTTTTACATTGGTAATAAAAAAAATTTAAGTTTAGTTCTCCTTCAAGAAAAGTGTGATTTCTTTAATCAACATCAAGTCTCCAGCCATTATCCACTGAAATAGAAGCCCAGTTTGTGCGTGCTTTATCCTGTTAGTGAAACCCATTCCAATGATACAAACATAATCACTTTTAAAGGGGGCATTTAATTATAACATTTGATGAAGTCCAAGTGTATTCTGTCCATATTTCGTAGATATGTGTTTCTATTGTTTTAACACAGACTTCCAACTTTTTTCTAGTGAGGAGATCCAGGACTTTTTAAACTGCATAGATGCTAGCCTAGAGGATATCCAGAACATGCTGTCTAAGAAGAAATTAACTATAGAATCTGATATTGTTGAGGAGGTTGGTAGACATTTCTTATAACATTTGTAATTTAATGGATAGGAGATATTCAAGATCAAACAAATGTTCCTGATTATAGCCCAGGAATGGCTGAGTAAACATATCCTACCCAGAGATTAAGCAGTTCAGGTGGCTATACACATGAATGAGAATGGGTAAATCCCGTTGGGGAACGACAGGATTTACCTATTTAGTCAGTGTGTAGGGGCTTTTCCTGACAGATCGGAGTGCTGATGAACAGTTGTAGTCAGCACTCCGATCGGTTGGGAATGATGGAAAATTTCTGTCTGTCGGTATCAGCTCCCTTTACTTTAAGTAGAGTAAGCATATCTGATCTTACTGTGTATGGCCGACCAATCCCCATTCTGTGAATGGGGATCGGTCGGGTCCGTGTGTGCTGTTCCCACGGCATGTGTGCCAACAGATACCAATGTGATCTGTCGGCACACAAGCTGTAGAAATTTGGAAAATGAACATCAAACATCCAGTCACCCTCATTGTTTTTGATCTTCTATCCTCCCCTGTACAAGAGAGGTTAAGAGCAAGTGGCTGTGCTGTCTGTTCTGGTAATTAGATTACAATAATAAAAAAAAATCTTTAAACAAGATTTACAAATGGAAGTTTTTAAGCAGATTTGTCAGTGTCATACTAGTCCGAAAAACATTTTTTGCCAAATACATATTTTAAAAATGTTTGTTTTTCTCTCCAAAATATATTGCACCTTTTCAAGTATTTTCTGCTCTACATAAGCTGTGGACCTATGTATGTCAGCAAATGCACTTTTAATGGAACGCCGATTAATCCTTGTTTTTTTCTCGCCTAATACAAGTGATGGTGAAACTTGGCACTCCAGATCTTTTTTTTTTTTTTTTTTTTTTTTTTTTTTTTCTCGTTTTATTTTTTGGAGAAAAAAAGTGTACAGCATATACAAATGACATTTATACACAGTTATCTGTAACATTATACAGTATTGCTGTAGTGTGAATAATAAGACTTTAACTTTTCTGAAACTTTTGTTTGGCAATTGCATTTCTTCTGTCAGAAGGATTACCATTTTGTACAGTGAATTATATATCAATTTTCAGGAGAAAGGGGGGGGGGGAGTGGATATGGAGAGTGTGCCCAGATCCTGTTCATTTCTTTTGGTGTAAGGGAAATTTGATAGTTGTTTAGGATAAGGTTCCAGCTGTTAGGGAGGAGTCCAGCCATGGGGTCCAGATCTTTTTAAATTTCTTTTTACAGTTTCTATGCTTATAGATCAGATTGTGGTAGGGGAGAGTATTGTTGATTAGGGCTCTCCAGGTTTCTGTATTGGGGGGTTCGGGGGCCATGCATTTAAGGACTATGGTTTTTCATGCCCAAAACAGATTCTTTTAAGAACGTTAGTTGATATGTGTTTTCGACCTCGATAGTGTTAATTCCTAGCAGGCAGAGTTTGGGGTCCAGAGGGACAGGCCAAGGGAGTAAGTTTGTTAACAGATGTGTAACCTTGTGCCAAGAATTGTATAAGCGGGCAGTCCCAGATCAGATGCCAATAATCTGGGGGCATCTGTCTGAGGAAGTAGGGGCTATACGATTCAGTCTTTTGGGTGAGTGATATATAGCTGAATCAGTTTGTTATGGGCAGAAGGGGAGGCTTGTATGTGTGCTGTACCTATCTCATCCCAGTCTTCTTCGTTTATGCTAGGGATTGTTTTATTCCAGGTTTGCAGGATTAATTCTCTCTGTTGGGTAGAGTTTACTGCAATCAGTCTGGTGTAAATTTGTGATATGAGGCCTTGTATGCCTTGGGTTTTAAGAATCCCAATAATAGGGTGCTTGGACAGTTGGAGGGTTTTACTTGGGAATTCCATGTGGATGCAGTGTCTCAACTGTAAATAGCTGTAGAAATATGAACGCGGAAGGTCATAATCAGTTTTAAGATCCTCAAAGCTTTTGAGGTGGTTCCCTAATATGATTTGTTCAAATTTCCGTATTCCTTTGCTCTCCCAGTCATTTGATGTGGTGAAGGCCGCAAGTTGTTGGTAGCAATGGTTATTCCACAGAGGGGTTTCATATGGTATACCAGAATATTGTAACAGCTCATTAATCCAAGTTTTGTAAATTTGGTTGTGTGGGCATAGTGGTCATGATTAGACCAGGGGCCTCCATAGATGCAAGGGGTTGGCCTGAACTATAAGAGGCCAGCATTTGTTCTGCCACGGTAGGAGTTCCATTGGATTCCACCCATTGCTTTAGGTATCCGATCTGACCAGCCAAGTAATATAAGCGAAAATTCGGTAATGCCAAGCCAGCCTCATCTTTAGGCTGTTGAAGTTTGCTGATCTTGAGAAGGGCTCTGCCATTGGCCCAGAGAAAGGAGGTTAGTAGACTTGTGATTTCAGAAAATAGCTTCTTGGGAAGATAGACAGGGGAATGTTCTATGATGTATAGTATTTTGGGCAGGAGGATTATTTTAACAAGATTTATTCTTCCAACTAAATTGATGGGGAGAGCGGTCCACGATTGTATTTTTTGGCATATGGTGTGGAGGAGAGGTTTAACCTTTAATTCTCTGAAAGCTATCGGGTTTTTAGAAATCCATATGCCCAAGTATTTGAATTGGGAGACTCATGGGATCTGCCAGGTCAGAGTTTGTGTAGATATATTATCTGCATCTAGGAGGCACATGGAGGATTTTTCTCAGTTGATGCCGAGACCCAAGTGCGGTCTAAAATGGGAAACCTGTTTTTTCACTTGGTTTAGGGATTGTCCGGTATCCGATAGAAATAGAATGATAATCATCAGCGCATAGTCCGACTAAGTCAGTGTGTGGTCCTCTACTTAGATTGGATCAAAGGCCTAAGTCTGATCACCAGAGATTCGATTACCAGTGAAAAAAAGGTAGGGGCAGAGTGGGCATCACTGTCTAGTCCCCTGGTTTAGAGGGAAGGAGTCTGACTTTGAACCATTTACTACCACGGTGGCTTTAGGTTTGGAGTATAACAGTTTGATCCATTGAGTGTATTTAGGACCAAATCCAAATCGCTTCAGGCATGCCCACAGAAAGTTCCACTCCACGGAATCGAACGCTTTAGTTTCGTCTAGGGACAGGATCGCCCTATCTCCCATGGTGTCGTGCTGGATCTGCGTATGGATTTGTGCACGGCTGATGTTTATGGAGGGGCTTTAACCTGGCATAAAACCTATTTGGTCCTGATGTATAATGTCATATATTACTTTCTGTAGGCGGTTGGCCAGGGTTTTTGCTAGTAGTTTATAATTGCTATTTAGAAGCGATATCGGTCTTGATCTATGGGGGTTTTATCCGGTTTTGGGATCAAGATGATGGTTGCATCGGACATAGAAGGGGGCAGTTTATGATCGGTAAATGCAGTTTGGTAGGTTAGGAGTAGTTGTTCCAGTATACTTTTTATCAAATTTTTTAGAGTTCAATGGGAAGGCTGTCGGGGCCTGAGGCCTTACCGGATTTCATGCTGGCAAGTGTTTGTTATCTCTTCGTTTGTGAGATCGGAGTCCAGTTGTTGTATTTGGGAAGGACTCGGTTGTGGAAATTGTAGGTCTTGTAAATATTCCAGATTTGCTTGAATAGAATGTTGCGATTGTGACTTATACAGGGCTTGAAAGTAGTCTGCGAATGAGACCAGAATTTCGGGTGTTTTTGTGAGGAGTCCTTTTTGGGGATTTTGAATTTTGAGGATTGTTAGTTGCTTTTGGTTAGTTTGTCCACAACATTATGATTTTTCACCCGTACGTTACAAATTGCCACCGAAGACCAATTTACCCAGAAAAGGGTAGTGGATTACACTTTCTGTTTAATTTTTTTTTTTTTTTATTTCAATTTCTACTGATCCTGTTTTGGATCAAAAATTTTAATGTTCCTGGTAAAACCAAGTGTGCTAAAAGTTTTGCTGACTGATTGCCCTGTTCATAGAATTTTTGTTTTCGGAAGAAAAACTTCTGGTTTTCTTTTTCTTTGATTAATCAATTGTCTCTGGAGTTGTCGCCAGTTGTTCTGGTTCATTTGGGATGGGTCGCTCTGCTTCTTGCAGTTGGTGGGCGAGGGACTCTTCCTCTAGTCTGGATTGTTTTTTGAGGAAGTTGATTGTGTTATTTAAAATGCCCCTAGTGTATGCCTTAAATGCGTCCCAAATGATACCTTGAGGGGTGTGGCCATGGTCCAGGTTAAAGTATAGCTGTATCTGATCTTCTGATGTGTCTTCATCGTCTATTTGTGAAATCCAGAAGGGGTGTATTTTAAGAGATTTGAGTGATTATTCATCAGGATAGCCGCATTGGAGAGTGGTCCGAAATACCCCTTGTAAGATATTGGACCTGGGATACCTGGGGCACCAAGTTGGTATTCAGGAAGAAGTAATATTATCGCTAAAGGACATTGTGAGAAGGGGATAAACAAGAGTAAGTAGCAAGCGTGGGGTTTTGACCTCTCCAAACATCAATCCAAGCTATTTCTGTCATCAGGTGGGCTAGAGCTGAGGGTTCATCTGTATTTCCCAGGCATTGGGAGGGTGGGCGTTTATCCTTCCGTGGGCACATTAACATGTTGCAGTCGCCCATACAGATTGTTAGGTTTTTATATATTCTCTATAATCACTTAGCCTAATAGCAGCCATTTTGTTCTCTAACTCAATTTTGTCTTATATTATTGTTGTTTTATTGCAGATATTTTGTTTCCAAATGTTCTGAGGTCAAGGTCTTTTGCCTCCTACATTGTGTGTCAACCTGACTCTATCTTCACATTCCAATGTTTTATTACATCATCTGCAGACACAGTCTGCAATGCCCCTTTCTCTGGCAAAGCCCCTTTTTTTGGTTTGATATATTCCAATGTATGAAATGAATAACGTGTTGTGTAATCTCTTCTCCCAGCACTGACGGGTCTCTTAGTGGGTCTATGACAGGCATCAGTGTCCAGGTGGGACTAGTGCAGGATAATTATTCTAACACAGATGATTGAGGCAGAGGGGAAGTTGAGAGCGAAGGATATTAGTTTTTGAAGTAGATGGAGAAAGGCTGGCGGTGGGTTATACAGACCTAGTACGACATATGGTGCTCCCTCTATTTCTACTGCTATACATATGTATCAAACTCATTCATCTTTTTGTAGTTTCATTATTTTAAATTTAAGTGATGTGCTGATTAGGATGGAGACACCTCTGGAGTATACAGAGTGCGTACTGTGCGCGGCCCATGTTATCCAAGGTTTGTGCAACCATCGTTGTGTGGAATTTAGTAGGTGGGTTTCTTGGAGACTGGTGATGTCAGGTTTAATTTTGCGGATAGTATCAAAGACCTGTATCCGTTTGGTTGGGCTATTCATGCCCCTGACATTCCAGGTAAGTATTTTAAGTTGGGGGGGGGGGTGCATTGGAGCCTTGGGAGTGAATCTTCAAATTTCAGGGTCTGGCACCGGGGATGGAGGGGTGAAGGGTGTACTCAGATTTATAGAGAGAACATCACACACTAGAAATTGAATTGCCATATAAATAACAAACAACATTTGTTTAACCCGAACAACTTAACTATGATAGCCAATGTCATTATACATAACTTTTGTCGTATCATAACTTTCCTACAGAGCAGCACCGGTAAGTGCTTTTCTGATCTGTGAGCAAAGTGTAGGTCTCGTTCACTAAGGTAATCGGTGATAGTTTTCTGTTGGGAGTAGGGAGGGAGAAGAAAAAGAAAATTTAAAAAGGGGGGGGGGGGGAGTTTATTCTGAGGCAGTATTATTATTTTAACATTTCAAACCCCATATTAAAATGTTAAATAGCCAAGGCTGTTATATACGTATCCCGACATTTATTGTAGGGAGAGATAGAACAGGCTAACAATTAATCTGAGTGTTTTGGGGTGTCAGCTGGGAGTCTTATGCAAAAAAGTAATTTAAACATATATAGTTACCGCCAGATGATAGTCTTGTTTTGGTGGTAATTTAGGATGTTTCCTGAGATTTGTCTGCGATGAAGAGTTTGAGACAAAGGAGTTACTATATCTCACCCTGCTTTGGTTGATAAAATCGTTTGTCCTGTGCAGGTGTATAATCCTGGCATAGCAGCCTCCATTGTTCGTGATAGGTTGTGGATAAGTTGTGGGTCCGAGGTGTGGAAAAGGGAGATGGTAGGGAAGACAAAGTTGGCCGGGGGGGGTGAGTAGAATATGGGTGCTGAAATTACTTAGGGTCTTGGCGATCCTTGTGGTCTAGCTCCTCTTGGGCGTCCTTCCAACCAGACCCTGCATTCTTCTGGAGAATCGAAAAAGTGGGATCGGTTATCCGCCTCCACCCTCAGTTTGGCAGGGAACATCATGGAGTACTTGAGGCCCAGCTGTCATAGTTGCACTTTAGCCTCTCGAAAAATCGTGTTTTTTTTTTTTTTTTTTTGATGGTCAGTGGAGAAATCTGGGAATAGCATCACTGGGGATCCCTCATATGTCAGTTGGTCCCTTTGTCTGTTCGCTCTCAAGATGTGGTCCCTGTCTCTGGCACTTAATATACAGGCTATTAGAGGTCTGGGTCTAGTGCCTGGTGGTGGGATCTGTGATGGGACTCGGTGGGCGCGCTCCACTGCGAAGGCGGGTGAAAGGCCCGTATCTGAAAAAGTTTGAGATAGCCAATTCTCCACATTGGCACCTTCCATTCTTTCAGGCAGGCCCACGATTTGGATGTTGTTGCGTCTTATCCGATTTTCAAGGTTGTCTGATTTACGTTGAAAGGTTTGTACTTGTTGGTGTAACTTCATGGGTGAGAGCCTTTGTGTTATCCTCTATAGTGGAGATTCAGCCATCAGCATTTGATACCTTTTGCTTTAGGGATTGGAGATCGTGTTGCAGGATGCTGATGTCCACTTTCACTTCTTCCATTATTAATGTTAAGGAAGTTTTAGTTTCTTGTATTGCGGCAAGTAGGTGAGTCTGGAGGATTTATAGCTCCGGGGATAGGTTGGTCGCTTCGGCGGCAGGTGGGTTTGGGTCCGGAGTGGCTTATGATTTCTCCATACCTTCGGGAGCAGAGTCCTGTAATGGCTGCGAGGTTGCGGGCCTTGTGCGCAAATTTTTCTAATTTGTCCGCCGCTGTCGGGGATCTTTTGTTCCCGTGGCGAGCCATTAATTTCCCAGTTGTGTTCTCAGCTTTTGGGTGGTGGGTGGGGGTACAGGATATTGGGTGAGGTGAACGGAGCTCCGGTGTAACACGCCCTACACCATGCTTCGTCAGGCCACGCCCCCGGGCACTCAAGATCTTTACAAACTACAACTCCCAGCGTGCCTTGTTTGGAGGGTACAATTGTTGATTATAAACATCTGGAATGCCAATGTTCGACATCACTGCCTTATACCATGTCTGTACTGTCCGGAAAAAGAGTTTATTATACATATCTTTTGTATTCACTTAGATCAACTGGACTTGATGTTTTTGCTAGTCATCCGACTGGCTTTCTCATTTCTCAATTGAGAAAGCCAGTGGGATGACTAGCAAAATGTCTTCAAGAATTAAACTTCAAGTCCATGTGATCTAACTGAATACAACAGATATACCATGGCCTGGATAAATGAGAACCTTCACAAGTTCATTATAGTTATCTCCGAGTAAAATTAAACTTTATAATCTAAATCTCACTTTGTCATTTTATCAGACAATTATGAACACCTGGGAATTTTTTTCATATTCTGCCTGTGTCTTGGGCCATTACAATTATACGTGTTGGCCCATTTGGCACCATTTACAGGGCACCATCTTGTGGAAAAACAAACTCCGGTGGAACAAAGACAGTTTTGAAATACATTTTCCTTCTATTCATCTGTTTTCAGTAACCGCAAATAGTAATTTATGTGCCAAACAAACACTAACCTTAAAAGAAAGTTTCATAACTTTTATTTAGATTATTCCCCATGTAAAAAGGACCACAGCAATATTCTACTGACCTAATCTATTTCTGTCAAAGCAATCTTCAATCAGTGTTGCCACCTCTCTTCCCATTTCAAATGGTCCCTTCTAGCTGGTTATCGTAGCCCTATTCAAATCAATGGATCTCATGCCAAATAATGGTTTGTCTCGCAGGGAGGTATACCAGTATATAATGCTGAGCTGTTTGGAAACAGAAGGAGGAGCAGCACCCACAATAACTGGTTTTTAGAAGAAGTTATAGTGTATTCATGCTAGAATATTAGTTTGTTTTTATCACCAAGGGAATTGCCTCAAGTAAATGTATTATTACGCCAAGTACAAACATGCTGAGCAACCACCTGGTGAGATATTATGGTCAGTCGGGCCTGTCAACTTTTTGGGGGCTGTTTTTTTTTGTTTTTTTTTTTTTACCTATAGCAGTCAGAAGGTCAGACTTGTGTATTTTTCACCTATTTCTGCACATTTTAATTCATGGGGTTGGTCATCAGAGAATTGTGGCTCTCCAGCTTGATTTTTTCCCCCTACTGGTCTGGATGATAGTTGCCCGTGTGTGCATAGCCTTAGTTTTATTCTCCTTTCTGTTTGCTATTGCCTTTTATAAAACATAGGTAATGTTTATGCTCAATCCTCTTTATATTAAATGTCTGTCCCGTTATAATGATGGTACTTCAGTTGTTCGTGGTTGCAGGCACTGTTTTTTATGTCATTATATGATAACATAGCTGTTGCAAGTAGCACTGTATCATTCTTTATATCACCTTTTGGGCATGTGTTGTATGTAGCAGCTTTACTAGAAAATACTTTACCAGTAGCCACGCCTTTAGATGAACATCCATTGAGTGGCAAATCTCTTCATATTATCATTGCCCTCTTTTACTTGCTTTTTGCAGCTATTTAAACCTGACTTGTTATCCTCAGATATTTCCATGTCCAGAGAACACAGCAGCCTGGAAAATGTGAGTATTTATAATTTCCACTTCACGCTGGGTTAACACTGCCTTGGTCTTTCAGATCTACTGTTGGAGTTGACAGATAACTGCAGTAAGAAACCCTCTGTAATTGTTGTTTGTTTCTTTCAGGAGATGAAAGAAAGAGATGTGGAGGTTTCAGAGCCTTCTGGTGAAGACATACTGGACAAAGGTTTATTTTTTTTTTTTATTGTAAAAATGTACTAACCTTAAAAGGGAACTGTGGTCCAAAAATGACTTGAGGTAAATTTATAGAAATTGCTCTCCTGAGAATTTTTGCAATTTATTTTCATTATTTATTTTGCATAGTTTAAGATTTTTACATTTTTGTGTGTAATATAGCAGCAGCAGCATCACCAGGTCCCCTGCACTTCCTGCTCTGAAACCATGTCGGTGGATTACTGTCAATCTGCCCTGTGCATCCTCCTCCCCTTGCAGCCCCCCATCTCTTGCAACTCTCCTGGTCCCTCCCACTCGTGTACCTCATGGCCCCTCCATTTGCAGGCTCCCCATGGCCCCTTCCCTTACAGCCCCACGTAGCCACACTCACACACACAACACCTGAAAGGGCTGTAGATTCCCTCAGTGACAGGACAGGAAGTCCCTCTCTGCTGTGTGAAATCTGAGGCTGTGCTTGCCGGCGGCGAGGTGCAGGAGCAGCCTTAGGAATGTCACATGTCGGCCTCCCACCCATAAACTTTCTGGTCAGTAATTTCTTGGGCTGTGGAGCACGTAGAGAGGTGGTTGATGGCTCGTTTTAAAGGTAGGACACTGGCCTTTCATTTAAACTCAACTTCTTTGGAGACCACAGTTCCCCTTTAAGATTTCAGATAAGTACATTATATCTTGGGTCTGGTATACACTGAGCGATTCTAGTTCTGACATTTACCATTTAAAACAATCGGTAATCTGACAGGAGAATCTGGTAGTGAGCCAATTTTTCAGCCTAGCTGGTGGTTATTTATGTGTATGTATGGTTGGCTGTGATTTATGGGTGAAATGTTTAACTCTTCAACCAGCACGTCAGGAATAATTGGTTGGCTGTTCTGTTCTCTTTCAATCCAATCAGAATATCATACCAGAGATCAATATGGCATGTAGCTGACCTTTAAATAGTTGATACAGATAATCCATTTAAAACCAGGGGCATCATTGGTTGTAAATATTGTATTTCGGTATATCTGAACTGATGGCATTTCACTAAGTAATCTGAATCCAAAAATTGTTCCTACAGTAGCCTTTACGTTTTGAAGGATTCTTTTATTTCTGTCATGGAAATGGTGATAGAAAGGACTATCCAACTGCTTTCTTGCAAGACAGCCTGACAGCAGTTCTGTGGCTCGATAGTCTATAATGCAGTCTGTGGTCTCTGTAAATTTGACCTTTTTCCTGTAAGTCATTAGCAGTTCTCTGACCTATACAAATTTTATATATACCATAGGTATACCACTATGCATAAAATAGAACATAGAAATTGGCCATCTTACTGACAATTTGGTGTATATCAATTACTAAATTGGCATAACATTAAACCGTTATGATGCCAGTAGTATGAAACATAACTCTCCCCCCAGTAAATCTATTATAAAACTGGGTTTTCATAAATCATCCAAACAGAGTTGGGTATTAACACTCACTGCACATGGGAGATGGTCCAGGTGCAAATCTTTGATTTCTTGTATACAACTTTGCTATATACACAGTCACACCAGTGGGCATCTGCCTTATTGGTACCTTATTGATACCTTACATCAAACAGACATCAGTACAGCCAGCAGATGGTTCTGCAACACAAAACTTACATTCTGTATTATAATGGTGAAGCTGTCATCATCTAAAGCACTTTATACTTCTATATCTTTCAGGGAAACAGTTGATGCAATATACAGGAAATACTCTGCTCTCTTTATACGATGAGTGCGCTATAGACAGCTGTGGAATGGCCGCACCAGATCCTGTAAATCTTATGGTAACAGATGATAAGGTTTTACTAGACAGCGCCGGTGTAAGAGAGAACGTTGCTCCTGCTGAGGAGTTAAACCATGAAGCTGAGCTAGTATTAGAGGATTACAGTCAATCACGTGAACTTTTACCCATTTTTGTCCTCAGCCCTGTCAGCAAGTTAATAGAGGAAGCCACAGAGCCTGAAACATCATGAAGTCTGGATGGGGAGCGGGCATCTATACTGTAAATAAGTTAGAGGGAAAGTTCAGTGGAAAATATCATTTTTAAAATTCTTAGGGGGTTATTCAATTAAAGTTCTTACAGTTTAAAATGGTGCTAATTTTACACCAACCAATCAGATGTTAGCTTTCAAATGTTACATAAGTTCTGATTAGTTGGGGCAAAATTAGCACCATTTTAAATAAGAACTTTTATTGAATCTCCCTGTTAGTTTATTATGCACACCTAGTTATTTCACATATTCTCTTCCATTTTGAGAAATCGTTTGAATTTATACCCCTTGCTATTCCCAGCTGTTGACATTAGTGAGCTGAAGTTTCAGGTTCGGTAACGGCCCTTCTTTCCATTTCTGCTTATTGGCTTTTGGATGGGTCAAACATCATGCTCAGATGTCTACTGAGCAACTGAATCAAGCCAGGCACTGGGTCAAGGGCAAGACCATAACTGCCTCTATTAGGGGTCCTGCAAACAGGAAGTAGGTTTTTTTGGAGGCATTTATTTATGCAGACAAAACGCTGAATGGGCAGGTGAAAGTCATTAGGATAGAAAAATGCCTTTTTTCCCCCCTTAAAAGTATATATATTTGCATTGAACTTCCCCCTTTAATCAGGCCAGAGACTGTTGACATGCTTGCTGACATGCTAATGGTTTCTACAGTAGGAGAGGGCCTGTTCAGCCCATCAGCCACACTTTTCTTGTGTTATCTAAACATGTTCTTATATCCGAGGTAATTTTTAAATGTCTGGATATATAAAATTTTAAAAAATTTGAAATTGTTGCAAAATGTGAGTACAGTATTCAGCCATCCTTTATTCATAATATTCACATTTGATTTGTTACTGTATTTAACTGCATCTTTTTTGCATCCTTCATATTACAAGTTCATAAAATGAGTGAAAATGTTTTTTCTATTTTAACCAACCTACCGGTACTGTGTGTTGCAGACCACTGGGAGCAGAGTTAAGCTGACCAGAGACATCCATCTCATTCTGCCACACATTAAATTGCATGTTAAGACAATTTAATGGTAATTTGCTGCAATGCAGACCTAATCTTTTGTTGTTTGGGAGTCCTAATGTGCCATATTTGTTATTGGCTGCCTTACCTTAAAATTAAATGGGCCTTGGTAGTTTCTCCTAACTATTAATCAGGGGTCACTAACCTAGCCCATGCTGTGGACCTCACAAACCCTGCCCCTGACAAAATGGTAAAAATTGCGTATGGCCCTCGGGTTGGCCATCACTGCTGTAAATTATAGTTCTTTAGTGACAACCACTGAAATAATGTTTTTGGGTTTTATATGTCTTAGCATGATTGAATGATGTCCCTGGTGTGAAAATAGGGGGAAGAAAATCTTTACCTGTCACGCCACATTAGACCCTTCACACATGACTACTTACTGTATATTGTCTGTAATTGAACAAAATCTGTTAAGTTTTTTTCATTCTGAGTTCTCATTACTTTATGAATAATCATCCACAGCAAAAAGCCAATTGTTTTTATCTCCTAAAAAACAGAGGATTGGTTATTTTTCTGGATCTGGTCACAGGTGCACCTGGACCCCCCTTCCAGACAATAGTAGCTGCAGAGTCACTAAACAGGTAACCCCAGAACCACTCAATGACAAAAACACCAAAGCAACCTGTGTAGGAAACCCAATAAAAGGAACAGCAATACGCTAAAACACACAAATATATAATAAATTGAATACATAAAATAAGGTACTTGCAAAACCTTAGCTGGAACGAATACCCCAAATGAAATACACACCTAAAGTACCTACAATCTATAATATTAGATAGAAAAAATATATATCTAATAAAAAAATATATGGAATAAGAATCCTAAGAAAGCCTCTTAACCCGATCCTAATAGTAATAAAAATCTTCCATGCAAATATTGTAGATTCCTAAAATTGCTATAGAATAGATCCACTCAGGGTCGCCATGATAACTGACCCAGTTTCGAAGAGAAGTGAATAAACATTCAATCTGTGCGCACACAAACCAAATCAATTAGTCAATAGATGAGTATATGTCACCACTCCTGCTCGAACAGCATGGGGATTGCTCCTGGTTTTATAACGGTCCCCCAGACTAGGCAATGCACAGCCACCCATAGCCTCAGCTCTTAGGATTCACACAGCAAACCAGTTAGCAGTGTTACTTAGGAGCTGCCAGTTTCCCTCCCATCTGAGCGTGGCACCCAGTATACTGTCACGTGACAGAAGTTACAGCACCTTCCGGTTCCGCAAAAGGGTATCGCCACAACGCGTTTCACTTGTAAGAGCTTCTTCAGGTAGTGACATTACTCCCTCATCCGTTTCCATTTATAGGTCAGATGATTTCTTTTTTTTGGATACATTAAGGGTGTATTGAACCAACTTTATTAATACCTTTAATAGAAATGGGTATATTGCCATGTAGCCTTTACATTTAAGCTTATTCTATTACATTACACCTGCAATTCAACACTGTATTAAATCTTTCAACATCCTGACGTAAATCAGGATAGAGCAATCGTCTGTCTATAATCCATACCTTATCCTATATTGGAGGAAAGGGGCCAGTTCCCATCGGTCATTTAAGCCCTTCCCCCTTCTTGTGAATTTAGGATATAACCCACCCATTGCTACAAAAATTCTATCCTCAAAAGAGGACCGATGTGCCTCCGTATAGTGTTTATAGAAATATGGGCAATTTGTCATTTTCCCATCCCCGACTCATATTTACCTTATTGTTCGCCCTATTGTGCTCCCCAATTCTAATGTGTAATTTCCTGCATGTCTTTCCTATATACCATTTATTGCAACAAAATTTAACCCCATACAACCACATTGTGAGATTTGCAATTAAAAAATCTGGTCCATTCATGTTTATACTCCCCCACCATAACAAAACCCCTTCCCACCCCCACAAATTTACAATTTACACCTCCTCCACATTTAAACATCCCCCTCAATACTTTCATATGTAGATCCCGCACCTCAGGGGGCTTACAAATCGGTAACACACCTGGGGGAAAGTATATTTTTCAAAGTGTTCGGTTTCTTTAAAAAAATTGTCTGGATTTTTACCTATATCAGTAAGGGCTTTATCCCCCTGTAATATCTCCCAGTGCTTTTTGAGGATACCGCTAACCTTATTGAAATCACAAGTAAATGCCGGTTTCTGGTGTTTCTTGCTCCTTTTCTTTTTAGGAACTTAAAGGTTCTCTCTATTTCAGCTTTCACCTTTACTCTTTCTATATTTTCCTTAGTATAACCTTTTCCCCAAAATCTCTATCCTATAAAGTCTGCCTGCTTTAGGAACCTTTCTTTCTCCGTACAATTTCTCATGATCCTAAGCAATTGGCCCTTTGTTATGCTTTCCAGCCACATTTGTTTATGGGCACTCGTAGATTCAATATATGTATTACTATCTATCTCCTTGAAATGTGTACTTGTCACAAGGCTCCCATCCCTTACTTCGATATTACGATCTAGAAACTCTATTCTTTCTCTACTGAACATGCTGGAAAAACGGAGGTGGTCATGAGACTGGTTCATATATCGTAGGAAACCATCTAGCGCATCTTGGGTGCCACCCCACACCAACAAAAGGTTATCAATGTGTCACTTCCAAAAAATACATTGCTCCTTATTTACCTGGGCACCTCAATGCACTTCTCCCAAAAACCAACGAAAAGGCCTGCATAGCTGGGCGCGAAAGTAGTTCCAATCGCTGGATATAATATTTACCTTCAAACATAAAGCAATTATAATGCAAAATGAAATTAATAAAAGTAGTCAAAAATTCTATTAGAGACTCACTAAAAGACCCCTCTTTCCTTAGGGAAATGATAGAATATATAGAGGTAATATCTATGGTAACCAGGGTATATTTAGGATCCCATACCAGAACCATCAAAGGGTTCAAAACATCCATTGTCTCTCTTAGGAATCTTCCTAACAATTGGAGCCAAAAAACAGTCAACAAATTTAGACAGGTACTCAGTGGGTGAATGTATGCCTGATATTATAGGCCTACCAGGGGGGTCCTCCAGGCTTTTATGTATTTTGGGAAGATGGTAGAATATAAGTATCTTTGGTTTAGGAGACCAAAGAAACTCAAATTCTTTCTTAGAGATAAAATTCTGTTCATAGGCTGCCTGGAAGACCCCCCTTAATAGACTATTAATCCTATTGAGATGATTATCACATACCCTCTCATAGGTTTCAGGGTCTCCTAATTGCCTGAAAGCCTTCATCTCCCCACATGTGCACTGTAAATTCCTTAAACCAGTAGGGTGGGGCGAGTTCTAATCCATGCACAACGCTCCCACTAATAAATAAAAATAAGCTAGTGTGTAGACGAGTAACCTTTTCAAAGAAAAATATAAGGGTTAAGGTTCGTACACACCTGCAGATGTTTGCCAGACCCCCGATCAGGTGTGTAAGAACCTTTAGCGTGTAGAAGGTATATGTTTTCTTGTGTGTCTTCAGGTGATATATAAAGCAGATGTTGGGTTTAGGGTAATTTTTTTTTTTTTCCCCCCCTTTAACTGGCAAAAATAAAATTAATTTCTTCTAAGTTTAAATCTCACAATTTCTCAGACATTTATCAAAAAAAATATATAACTTTAAATATTTCTCAGCAGCATTTTTAATTTATTTTAAAAAAGCATAATCTCTTTGTATGTTTATGTATTAAATGAGGTTTTATTTTCAGAGGGCAAGCTGTATGGTGAGATCTTACGTGCTGTGCAGTTACAGTTCATGCAATTTGCAGCAGGGAATGATGTTTGTCCTATATTTTACTGTTTAAAGGAAAATAAAAAGTTTATCTTGCCGTGTACTTCTATTTCTTTCATGTACTAGTTTAAATTCTACTGGTATAGACCAGTAACACATTTCACATTTAATCTAAAAGTTTCTTACTTGTGCTTGGGGATATGGGTTGGGGGAGGGTTAAAAGCAACAACAACAACAAAATAGGTCAAGATCTCTGATAAAAATCATTTAAAATGACACTTCCATATATTTAAATACATAAAACACACACTTAGGCCTATCCACACTAGGGGAAATGCAGGCTTTTCTGTGCTGTTTTGATGCTTGCTTGGTCTGGGTGTTTTTGCAATTTGCTTTTATTATATTTTTTACATAGTTTTGAAGATATTTACATTTTTGTGTTTTATATGGTAGCAACATCACCAGAACCCAGGGCCAGATTTACCATTAGGCACAGCAGCCATGCGTCTAGGGGCGCCTAAGGTTGGAGAGGCGGCCGTCAATCTCATCCCAGCAATCCAACCCCTTTATAGTCTTTCTTCCCCAAAAAAGAGGAAATGGGTGTGGTTTAGGGGTGTGGTATGTGTTTAGGGGTGGGGCTAAGGGCCCCAGCCTCTTTGGGCCTGCAGGCTCCTGAGGTGTAAATCCAGCCCTGCCAGAACCTCTGCACTTCCTGCAATGAAACCTGTGACAGCCCCTCTTCCCTATGTTTCCTCCTTTCTTTGCAGGCCCCATGGTCCCTCCCACTCATATGGCCCCTCCCATTGCAGCCCCACTCACTCGTGGGCCCTCCCCTACTCAGAACCGTAAGACCACGAGTGGGAGGGGCCATGAGGAGGGTAGCGGCTGTAAATTTCCTTATCTTTTCTCCTGGTATCTTCACACAGAAGGGAGGGGGAGGTACTTTTGGTTTTCTTCCCACACTGTCTAATCTAAGAATGTGGAGGAGCAACCTTTGGAATGTCATCCTCCCACCCCTTAACTTTCTCATCAGAGATTTCTTCATATCTTGGGTTGTACAACACTTAGAGAGGTGGTTGATGGCTCATTTTAAAGTTAGGAACCTGGCCTTTCATTGTGTGAAGACCATAGTTCCCTTTTAAGGGAAGGTAGAAAGAGTATTTCCTACCTTCCCTATAATTGTTGAGAAACTTCATTGAGCTACTGTGAGTAATGAACATGCCCGGCACACAGATGTGATGACGTCATCTGGCGCGCGTGATTGTGTAAACGATGACGCAAATAGGGAATGGGCAGCTTTAAAAAGTGGACATGTGATTGCTCTGGTACTCACCTTGTGCGAAAGCAAGGAGGGACGACACAGGTTAGGGGGGTCTGCCGCCGCTATCACCAGCTTTGTACCAGCCTTTATATACAGCAGAACCGTACTTACTTCTATGCTGCATTTGAATGGGGCTATACAGTATTAACAGGGACAGATGAGTATAAGACTTAATTTATTCAGTACTATCTGATATATAGCACTTTACATACAGCACTTTATTTTTGACTTTATATAGGCTACTCCTATTAGGGCATTTCTCGTACCCTATTGCAATATAAACTATTGATTTACTATATGATGTATTACTGGTGATGGCTAAGAGACTGTATATAACATTTTTAGATATTTTTAACTTTTTCTAGTTACCTAGCATGAACTTTCCTCATTTTTGATTACTAATAAAGGGATTTTAATAATCCTGTGGTGTGCTGCACACATCTGATTTTTCTATCCATTGAATGAAATAAGACCTTTGAAATTTCCAGTGTAGCTATCGTATTAGAAAATATTTCATTGATTTGGGGGGGTTAGATTTATATAGTTTATAGTTAACCTTTTCCTTTTAAAGGATAAGTACACAGTAAAATATTTATTCTTAATTGGAAGCTGCAGCTTTAAAAATACATTTGGCCGCGGTGAGATGACTCCGTGTGCACGTCCATGCATGCACTGACGTCACGTTGTGTGCGCAAGGAGCGCATGGCGCACCCGGGACATAGCAAATGCGGCTTACCAATAAGGTGGCAGCAGAAAAACTCAGAGGGCCGGAGCTAACTCTACACCTAACCACAAGCAAGATGTTGGCAATTTTAGCCTACAAAGGTAGGTTCCGAAGGGGCATAGGGAAATAAAAAAATATGCCAAATGTTTTTTTTACTGTGCACTTATCCTTTAAGCAGTGGTGCCCACCCTGTCTTAGACAGGCTCGCTCTAGCAATACCCCACTCACCAACTGTCCCAGTTACTTGGATTTTTCCATTACTCACCCCAGACACATCCAGCCCTATCCACAATACAGGCTGCTAAGATTAGCCAATCCTGGCTATGGTTGCTTTGGCCCAAAAATAGGGATAATGCACTCCTATCATCCGTTCCCTGTTCATATAAACGCACAAGACTTCAGGGCAGGGAACTCCTGAGTTGATGTAACATCCATATATTCAATGTTAAGGGGTGTATTACTTCTTGTAATACATACGGTTTGGGTATTTTTTCCTTTCTAATTTTTTTTAAGGAAGAAAAGCGTAAAGGATTGACCAGAGTTAAAAATAGCAGTTTCCGTTTCTTTAAAGGGACTGCCCACCCCTCTTTTGAAAAATTAATATGTGGTAGATTAGCCCCCAAAACCTAGACATCATTTAAGTTTCAAGCTGTAATTCGGCTCCCACACGGAGCTATTATACTTACATCCTCCTCGCTCCACCGCCGCTTCCGGGTTCTTCTCCCAGTCTCCAATGTGGCTGCTCTGTTCTTTTTCTGTTCCCGAGCAGCCGCAGTGGAGACTGCTCCGGGAATGGCAGTCAGTGATTGGCCTTCCTGACTTGCGGCTGCTTTCCGGAATTTAGGCTCTGCACAGTACACAGTAAAAATAATCTGTTAGTACTTTATCCTTTCCCATGTCTTTAGTTTAGGAAGTGCCTATCATCCATCTATATATCTCCCTGGAGTCCAGCTTATATTAACCTGAATTGCTTTAATGTCACCATTTTCTTTTGATAGCCAGACATTACTTCAATGCATTCACATTTTTATGGCTTCCAGTATGTGAGGCAATTCCCATGGCTTCCAGTATGTGAGGCAATTCCCATGGCTATAAGTATACAGTGATGTGAAAAACTATTTGCCCCCTTCCTGATTTCTTATTCTTTTGAATGTTTGTCACACTTAAATGTTTCTGCTCATCAAAAACCATTAACTATTAGTCAAAGATAACATAATTGAACACAAAATGCAGTTTTAAATGATGGTTTTTATTTAGTGAGAAAAAAAACTCCAAATCTACATGGCCCTGTGTGAAAAAGAAACTGCACCAAATTGAAATGTATAACCACTTCTGATCAAAATGCAGCTCTTCATCCAGTTGCGGTAAGTAGTGCAGGAGTTAGGGAAAGTACCCAGGGTGAGGACTTAGCGATTTTAGGTCCTCACCCTGGGTACTATGCTGCAGTGGATCGGGGAAAAGGTGAGTATAATTGTCCTTTAACTATAAACTTTAAATTTGGCTTGAAAGGCCACATTTTGGAAGGAAATGTGTGTTTTGTGCTGCATATTTTAAAACTCAATAATGGCAATGATGAGGATTAGTGTTGTTTTTTACTTAACTTTACACTTTACTTACCCTTTAAATATAGTTGCCACATGAATGAATGGGTACCTCAGTTGGTGTGTGTACCTGTGTCAGGTTGAGGGGTTAAAAAAAACTTTGTTGATAAGTCAAAATTGTGTTTTTTACTATAGTTACCCTTTAAATATGGCTGCCATGAAAATGCAAGGGTAGGTCAGTAGGCGTGTATACCTGCATCAGATTGGAAGTTAAAAAAACAAACTTTTTTTCGGTTATTGATGAAAATTATTTTTTTTTACTTTAAGACACTTTAAGTATGGCTGCCACAGTAATGGATAAGTAGATCAGTAGGTGTGTTTACCTGTGTCAGATTGGGAGTTAAATGGTAACTAAAGCCAAAGTCATCAAGAAAGATTTTTTTAAGTATTGCTGCCTAGAAAATGGGAGGGTAGGTCAGTAGGTGTGTGTGTACCTGGGTCTGGTTGAGGGGGTATGTCTTTGTGTTTACAACCATAAATTATCTTTTATTGAGGAAAAATTAGCTTTTTTGACTTTAGTTACCCTTTTAAATATGGCTGCCAGAGGACTCAAAGGGTAGGTCAGTAGGTGTGTGTACCCGAGGAGGGGGGGGTATGTTTTTTTGCATGTATGACCATATAACTAACTTTTATGGATGATTGATCAAAATTAGTTTTTTGACTATAGTTACACTTTAAGTATTCCATGGGAATTGAAAGGTAGGTCAGTAGGTGGGTGTACCTGTGTCTGTGTGGGGGGTTGGGGGTATCAGCATTTGTGTTTATGACCATGAACATTTTTTTTGAAATATTCACATTTGAGGATTGTTACCATTATAGTCTATGGGAAAAAATGTCCCGAAATTCACCGATAATGCTGTAACGCTTCCTCGGGTTCCTTAGCTAGGGCAAACTTTTCCTATATGCCCTGCACATCTGTACTGAATTTCATGTCTCTAGCTCAAAACCTGTGGGAGGAGATACAGTCCAAAAAAGCGGAAGACGAAAAAGAAATAAAACCGTAATTTGGCTCTTCAATCCTCGATAAGGGCTAGGCCACACTGCAGTGCTTTTTTTGCGTTTGCGCTTGCGTTTTTTTCATATTGAAAACGCAGCAATGCACCAAAAACGCGCGTTTTTGGGTGCGTTGCGATTGCGATTTGCGTTCTGCATTTTAAATCTCAATCGCATGCATTTTTCAATAGTTAATGAAAAAACGCATGCACAACGAAATTGCAAATGAAATCGCATGCGTTTGCGTTGCAGTGTGCCCATGCCCTTTAAAGTTTTATGGTTGTAAAAACAAATAAAACATACCCCAACCTCATATTCGGTACACACACCTACTGACCTACCTTTCCATTCCTGTGGCAGCCTTACTTAAAGGATAACTAAAGTCAAAAAAGCTAATTTTGATTTATCGTCAATAAAAGATCGTATTATGGTTGTAAACACAAAAAGACAAACCACCTCAACCAGACCCAGGTACATCAGCCTTCTGACCTACCCTTCCATTTTCATGGCAGCCATATTTAAAGGGTAACTATAGTCAAAAAAACTATTTTGACTAATCAACAAAGTTTTTTTTTTTTTAACCCCCAACTCAACACAGGTACACACTCCTACTGTTCTACTTATCCATTACTGTGGGAGCCATACTTAAAGGGTAACTAAAGTAAAAAAACTCATTTTGATCAATAATCAAAATAATTTGTTTTTTTAACCCCCATGTGGCACAGTTACACATACATACTGACCTATCCCTCCATTACTGTTGCAGTCATACTTAAAGAGTAACTGAGGTTGAATAAAACACATTTTGACCAATAATCAAAAAAGTTTTTTTAATTTTAAGCCTGAACCAGGTACACACGCCTACTCACCTACGTGTTTTCATTTCAAAAAAACAATTTTAACTAATCAACAAAGTTTTGTTTTGTTTTTTTAACCCCCAACCTGACACAGGTACACACACCTACTGATCTACTTTAAGTATGGCTGCCACAGTAATGGATAAGTAGATCGGTTGAGGGGTATGTCTTGGTTGTGTTTACAACCATAAAACTAATTTTATTGAGGATAAATCTAAATTAGTTTTTTTGACTTTAGTTAACCTTTAAATATGGCTTCCATGGGAATGGAAAGGTAGGTCAGTAGGTGGGTGTACCTGTGTCTGTGTGTGGGGTTGGGGGGTATGGCAGCTATATTTAAAGGTAATTAAAGTTAAAAACAAATTTTGACCAATCATTAAATGAGTTTGTTTAACTTCCAACCTGACCCAGGTACACACACCTATTGACCTACCCTTCCATTTCCATGGCAGACATATTTAAATGGTAACTAGTAAAAAAAACAATTTTGACCAATCAACATAGTTGTTTTTTTTTTAACCCCCCAACCTGACCCAGGTACACACTACTGACCTACCCTTCCAAGGCATACTTAAAGGGTAACTATAGTCAAAAAACTAATTTTGACCAATAATCTAAAAAGTTAGTTTTTTTTTTTAACCCCCAATGTGGACTGACCTACTCCTCCATTACTGTGGCAGCCATACTTAAAGGGTAACTAAAGTAAAAAAAAAAGTTTTACCAATCATCAAAGATTTTTTTTTTTTTACCCCCAACCTGACACAGGTACATATAACTACTGATCTACCCTTCCTTTTCTGTGGCAGCTATACTTAAAGGGTAAGTATAGTTAATAGTTTTGACCAATAATCAAAAAGGTTAGTCTTTTATTCCCCAACCAGACACGAGTACACACACCAACTGACCTACCTTTAATTCATGTGACAGCCATATTTAAAGGGTAAGTAAAAAACAACCATGTCCTCATCATTAGTATTATTGAGTTTTAAAATCTGCAACACAAACACACACATTCTCTTACAAAATGCGGGGTTTCAAGCCAAATTCAAAGTTTATTCTTAAACTTTCCCTTTCTAGTTCTTTTTAGAATTGTTTACTTTTTTGTAGATTTTCAACAAAAAAAGTGAAAAAGATGAAATGTAGAAATATGGAACAACCCCCCCCAGTAAAAATAAAACAGCACTCTTAATATTGTTCTCCCCCATGTCCTCAATAAAATAGTACCCCACTTCTATCAGTGCACAGTGAAACACTACCACCAAACAAACTCAAATGGAGACAAAAGTGCAATTTTATGGCTGCACTCTAAGGTCACTCTTCTGTCTCCATCAATCTATTGATTATTAAAGATCATAGTGTCAATTAGTTTTTGATAGAAAATACTCCAAAGCAAAAAAATATTCGGTAGATATATCATTCTTCACCAAAAAAACCCTAACCACCGCTAAACATTTTAGTATAGGTTTAGGAGAATGTCAGGAGCCAAATTTCTTTTGGTGAGTGAAATCTGGTGAAATGAAATTCCACAACCCATCCCCCCACACAGACTCCCCTTTTTAGTTGTATTCAGTGAAAAACGGTTGGTAGACGCACAAGCTTTTGCACATATTACTGAAACTAAAACAAATTTGGTACCCCTGCTAAATATAGGCTTTGTCTCTCTTGAAATGAGTGAAATAATAATCAGTGTTTACTTTGCTGATACCACCCAGGTACATTGGGCAGCTTGGAGTAGAGCTGTTTTTTTTCTTATTATAGCTTTATTGTAGAGAAGGGAGGGAAATGGTGTATATCACTTAAAGAGTTTTTTTGTATGTGCAATTCACGTTTTTTTTTTTTTGTAATCATTCCCAAAGATAATCATTGGTTATTTTAAGGAATGATAACAAACTTGGAATGTGGGCATAAACGCCGAAGTTAAAATCTGATCCGAAAAATCACTTCCCGAAAATCATTTTCTAGGAAGTGATTTTTCATTCATTTGCAAAGATCAATAATTAGGTGCTTAGTACTTAAGGTGGCCATACACACAAACGATAATGTGTAAATCCCATTGGGGAATGACAGGATTTACCCATTATCGTCGGTGTGTAGGGGCTGACCCCGAGCAACCAGAGTGCTGAAGAATGACCATAGGTCAGTATCGCCTCCCTTTACAGGGAGCTGATCCAATCGTACTGTGTATGGCCACATGGCCAAACGATCCCAAAACCGCGTATGGGGACTGGTCAGGTCCATGTGTGTGGTTCCCACAGCATGTGTGCCGACAGATATCAATGTGATCTGTCGGCACACATGCTGTGGAAATCACATGTGAATAGCTACCTTTATTCACAAATACTATAGTAAGCTGTCACACACTGACGGCTTACTATAGCATGAACTGCACTGCGATCGGAATGGAGGGAAGGTGAAGGAGGAAGTCCTGTGACGTCACTGGGGTCTTCCTTACCAGGATGCAAACTTTATCTTCATGGGACCGGCTGCTCTTGGTAGGCTATAAGGTAGGATATCTCCCAATCCCCCCCATTGGATCGGGACAAAACTTTGAATGCTGCACCCCGATCGCCCCTTGCACACTGCATTTGTTTGTTTTTTTTAAATCTTTTGATCCTTTATGCACAGAACGTGTGTGTGTGTTTATGTATGTATGTATAGAGAGAGAGAGAGAGAGAGAGAGATCAAGCACAGCAGATCAGCACTCCGTTCTCGTGAGGACATCTATACTGCTGAAACGCATAGATAGTGTAGAAGTGTGTGTGTTCTGTGGCACTGAAAGTTAAACCGCACAGCACCACTACAACTTTTCGGTGTGTGTGTGGCGGGTTACCCTCCCTTCATCAGCAGAGCTACAGCGTTAAAGGATAACTCATGTTTATAAAGTACTTGGGACAGGGATAAAGGACTGGTAATTGCTATCTCCCATTTATGTTTCTGTGATCAGCCCAAAGAAAATTGATTCTGCCAGTCTTCCTCCCGGCATCAGCACTATCTTTAATAAAGAATTAGTCCATGACTAACTTGGTAAATGAAAATTGTTAGTGCTGTAGCTCCCCAACGAAATGACATCTTATGGTAGGAATAATCAATCCTACCTTCCTGCTTTCCGTTTTTAAAAAGTTCAATTTTAGAGTATAGTTATCCTTTTATGGAGTTCCCGTCACATCAGAGAAATTCTACCCTTGACCCAAACCGCCCTGGTGGTCTAGTTAGAGGAAGTGCTCCTGCAATCTGCACTGATCGCAAGTTCACTTCCTACGATAGTAAACCAGTTTTTAATAAAAAAAATCTGCTTTCTATAGTATTTGTGAAAGGATAAAAAAGATACAGATACAGAGGAGTTACTGAACTGTGATCAGCTGTTTGATCGCAGTCCAGTACCTGCTATAGCATATGCTATCAAAGAGATCCATTCACAAATAGAATAGGTAAAAGGATTTGGATCTGCACAAAAACTGCCCACACTGTGAAAAGTCTTTGGGGAAACCTCAAAGTAAACGCAGATTAGACATGCTTAAATTTCAAGGGAAACTGACTTCACATTTTACCTGACCAAAACGCGGGGGGGGGCAAAATGGCAAAATGTTTAGCAAATGATTGTTTTTTTTTGGTGAAGAATAACTTATCTGAATTTTTTTTTTTTCTATTAAAATCAATTTAACACTCTGATATTACATGGGCTTTGGTAGGCAATAAATCGGACTCTTACATTGGGATGGCATTCTCTATCTGCCTATTTCTCAATCTGTCGAATTATCTATTTGCCTACCTGTGACCCCATACCCTTGTGGAGATGCCTATTACTGATTATGAGCGCTTTTTTTTTACCAGGTTTGGCTCAGGTACCAAAAACCCTAGAAGTGCCCCTAAATGTTACATCTCTTTAAAAAAAAAAAAAATTTGTGAGCTTGTGTTCTCTCAAAAAAAGGAACTGGGTGTGTGGGAGTTTAGATTAAACTGCTTGTTAGGCAAAACTTCTCTTAAATCGGAAGAAGTAAATAAAATGATCATCCTAAATTACATTGTGCTTTGTTCTCACAGATTCCCCCATCCCACTGTGTAAGTGAACTACACATAGCTCCTACTGCAACATTCCCCCTACCAGCAAAAGGCAAAGATAAAAATAAAATATAGGACCAGATTTCCACTATCGGCGAAACATTGATAAACTGACCTGTCAAATATACAAACTATAATATAAAAAAACAAATATAAAAGATTCTAGAGATCATATATCATCATCCTCTCTAGTACAGTACTAATAACATCTAAAACAAAAGAAACCATATAGCTTGTAATTTATACAAAATTGGAATATACTCCGTAAATACCCAATAGAGCAGACACTTAATAATAAACAGTACATATATCTTTAAAAAGTAATAATGGTGATTAGTAAAATCTACAGATCTATATGGTAATAGCAAAAAGTTTATAAAGGCAAAGATCCCCTCTCCCAAGGGGGATTTAACACAGGTGTTTATCACTAATTCACAACTGTGACCTCACTTCCAATGGTTGGTACAATATTGGATTTAACCTTCTCTCACAAGGGGAATCTTGCGTAACATTACAACATAATCAGTTTTACAGTATCTAAAGAAATAAGGGACAGATCAACAAAAAATTGGCACAGTGGTGGTTGGGAACTATTAAACTACTGTTTCTAGTAATGGTCAATATAAAATAATTTTTAAAAAAACAGAGAAAATGGTAATGTTGCATAATTCTCCCTTGTTTAAAAGGGAGATTTTTATTGTCCCACTCTACACACTGTTATTTAGAAAATACAACTTGTCTTTAAGACCAGGAAGGATTTTTTCCCCTTTATACAGGTTTTGTTTCCTCTTTCGATCTTCCGTAAAAGTTAGAAAATCTCAAATTGGACCCATTAAAGTCAATGGGGACAAAAAGTTTGAAAAGTTTAAGGAAAAAAAACCACCGTGTGTGTATAAAGTTTATTTAAAAAAACAGTTAAACTGAAAAGTACATTGGACAGGGATATAGGATTGGTACTTCCCAAGCACCAGTCCAAGAAAGCTGATCCTGCCGGTCTTCCTCATGGCTTCAGCACAATCTTTAAAACAGAAATAGTCCAGGACTAACCTGGCAAATGAAAACTGTTAGTGTTGTAGCTCCTCAACAAAATGATATTGTGAGGTAGGAATAATAAATCCGACCTACCTGCCACAAGTACTTTCCATTTTTAAACAGTTACATTTTAGAGTAAAGTTATCCATCCATGGAGTTCCTGTGACATCAGAGTAGTAGTAGTAATAGCCTTTAAAATAGCAATGATAACTTACTGTACATGGCTCTGGCACCTGGGAAATTATATGGGGAACACGTGCATGTGAATATCAAGTAACTTCCTTCACATGCATGCTACTTATGAGCTTCTACATTCAACATTTAATAATTATCCCGAAAATTCAATAATTTTAGACTATTTAATATTTCTAGTATATTCACTATTAATAGAATCTCTTTAAATCTCTTAAAAAGGGGTGCGCACTATTATACAAGAGGAATGACAACGCTTCCATGTTGCATAGGTCAACAAAAGGGGGTAAAAAAATGTTTTAAAAATTCATCTTTATAGGGAAAAATATAATTATTTTTATAATTTTTAGATTATATTTGGCATACCTAATTTACTCTACATATTTTCTTCCATTTTGAAAAATCAGTTCTATTTATACCTTATGCTATTCCCTGCTGTTGACGTGAGCTGACAATTCAGGTTCTGTAATGGTCCTTCTTCTTTACAGAATGCTGGGCCACACAAATGTGCTTTTAAGCGCAATCCAGTTGTGCTTTTTAAGTGCACACTAGTGTAAAGAAAAGGGGTTGGCCGCATTAGTCCGTTGCACTGCAATCCACTTTTTCGAAGTGCAAAATGAGTACAAAACTCAACATTCGCACTTATTCAGGGAGATATTGCATCTCCCTGAATGTGTTTTGTTATAGTCACAAAAAACATTTGTTCAAAAATGCAGTGTCATGTGCAAAGCTAGATTAAAAACAGGAAAAGCAAGTGTGTCCTTTGATTGAGCATTACGTATAATAGGGCTTTTCATTGTAATCTTCTGAAAAGGAAAATTGCCTCAGTCAAGTAGCTGAAACTTTTGTATGAACTGCAATTGTCCCCAATTGCAAGGGGGGATTTTCTCAGCTAAATTTTATTTTAGTGTTCACTTCTTTTAAATAGTTGCTAAGCAGAATATGCCATTGTTTACTAGTTTTGTGAATATCTTACAGTTGCATTCAAATACTATATTAACCAATCAGATTCTTTTCCAATCATATAATTAATCTGATTGCTATACTAACCAATCAGATTCTTTCTGAAAGAATCTAATTGTAACCAATTCTGATTGGTTAGTATACAAAATTGGTTACAATCAGATTCTTTCAGAAAACATCTGATTGTCTGTTCCCCAGACCATTTCCCAGGTCCCAGAGCTATTTACAGTAAGTTACCATTGCTATTTTTCTTTATATTTAAAGAGGAATTGTGGTCCAAAAAATGACTTTAGGTAAATTGATAGGAATTGCTCTCCTGAGAGTTTTTGCAATTTATTTCCATTATTTATTTTACATAGTTTTGAAGATATTTACATTTTTGTGTGTGATATGGCAGCAGCATCAGCAGGTCCCCTGCACTTCCTGCTTCCTGCTCTGAAACCTGTCAGACAATCTGCCCTGTGTCTCCTCCCCTTTGCAGCCCCCCTGGTCCCTCCCACTCATGGACCCCATGGTCCCTCCAGTTGCAGGCCCCCCCTTGGCCCATTCCCTTACAGCCCCATGTGGCTCACGGGTGCCTAAGCCCCACCCGCTCACAGGTGCTGTGGGCCACTCTGACACCCCCCCACCCCACCGAAAACTCTGTGGAAACAGCCTTTTCAGGCAGAGTGAGAACTCTGCCTGAAAAGGCTGTTTTCACATAGTGAGAGAGAAGGGCTGTAGATTCCCCTTCTCTGCAGCTGCAGGTCCTTCACACAGCAGAGAGGAGGAGGGACTTCCTGTCTCCCTCACACACTGAGGGGTCTGAGGCTGGGCTCGCCGGCGGCACTGTGCAGGAGAAGCCTTAGGAATGTCACATCTCAGGCTCCAACCCATTAACTTTCTGGTCAGTCATTTCTTTATATCTTGGGCTGTGGAGCACATAGAGAGGTGGTTGATGGCTCGTTTTAAAGGTAGGAAACTTTCATTTAAACTCAACTTGTTTGGAGACCACAGTTCCCCTTTAAGCAGATCAGTGCAGACTTTTTTCTCCCATTGACTAATGGGTTTTCCTGCAGATTTTAAAATTTTTTAGAAAATTCACAAATCTGCAGGCGTAATGGATTTTAGCAGTTTGCCCATCTGATTTGTCCACAGGGTCTCCATTGATGGTTAGCTAAATTTTAAACTGTATTGTGTAGCTATTTTTGCCATTTTAGAGTCCAGCCTAGAAATCTGCCTGTAAAGGGGTGTTATAGAGCTGGAGGTCAAAAAGCAACGTTTTAGGGCAAAACAGGAGAAAGCTCAGGAATATGGAAAATTTGTTAAGAGAAAATAAATTGTGGACATAAACAATCATTATATACAAATATGCCATAAAGCATTATGAGAGTTTACAGAACACAGTGTTATATAACACTTTTATTGAATCTCCCTGATTGTCTTTTTGCTGACCTCAGACAGACATGATCAAAAATTTTGAGAAACCCAATTTGTGAAAATTAACAAATGGAAAGATCTTTCTCTGGGATCAGACTTTTCAAAGACTTAAGTTGACCATACACAGGACTGATATTCAGCAAATCCTGGCTAACCTTTATAATGAAACTTGAAGACAATCTTTAGCAGACCATCAACAAGGGGGATCATTAACCAGTGAAGCAGTCTTTGTTCAGTTTTTCGCTCTAGCACACATTGGACAATGGATAATTACAAACATGTCAGAGAAAATTTTCTATGGGATGATTTCAATGACAAGTTCGTAACTGACAATTTCTATTTTTAAATTTTTTAAAATTCCCGAAAAAGCTTGAAAATCCAAAAAACTAACCCATAGAAGTCAATGAGGAAAAACAAAATCTGAATGTTCTGATTGAATTTATGGCATAAATAGCAATAGTATGTTAGTAAAAATGACACAGGGACCTGGGAAATGGTCTGGGGAATACATAAATATAACCAAAACTTAATTAAAGGGTAACTGTGCTCTCCATACAATTGCCCTTTATTAAAAAGGGCACATTCCTACCTTTTAAAGCAACTCCAGGATCATGCTTCTAGCTGCAATCTATGCAAACTCACAAAAACTAACAGCACAGCTATAAATCAATCAGACAGCAAGAGCTGCTGACTGCTCAAAAAAGACGGCACTGCCGACTCACAGATACAAGATGCTTATACACTGATACAGACACAAATACAAGCCATCTACAGGATGGTGCACCGTTAACCACTATCTGCTCCACTGTGCAATCACACAGGCCACGTTATATCCGTGCATTGCAAAGTGGCAAACTATTTTTTGGCACTTAAAAGTGGCAGCCATTAGCCTGCGTTAAAAAGTGCCGAGTACTACAATCGGCATATAACATAAATTTGCGGAGGCTGTACGGTTGGCTAACTTTGGCTGCATGGCTAAGTTAAGCGTTAGCCATGCAACCAACGCAATGAAGAAATTTAAGCTGTACCACCCGATATAACATTGGTTAGCTTGACTTTAATTCCAAAGCAGGAGTGTTGCACCTTTTGGTGCATTTCTGTGTTTATCCCTCTTTTGTAGATGTGTGAACGGGGGGGGGAGGAGGGGAAATAACAGCAAATCTTCAAACCTTAACACTGACATGTCTCCTTCTAATCACTCCGCCACACTGACAAAATGGCATCATGAACGCTTCATTTTATGCCCAGGGGGTTGGCACTGCTGTTGTTGGTGAAATAAGCATGTAGCTGGATTGTTTTTGAAATTTCAATAATTTTAGATTTCAATAATTGCGCGGGGGGGTCCGAAAAATGTTCAAAACCTTCAGATCTGTTTTCAAACTGGGCTCAAACCCACACTACATCTCTAATGACTTGAAGTTGTTATTGCTACAGAATAACACTAGGCACTTGAAGGTAAAATAATGACCTAATGAATGTGTAACGTGGTTACATTGTTGTGTGTTTGTTGTTTTGCAATTTCTTTAACCACCAATGCAATTTCTCTGCCAGTCCTATCCAAATGAAGCAAGGTTAATGTAAAGTTCAGCATCTGTTCTTAGTTACTTTCTTACTTTCAAGAACTAAAGTGCACAGGGTTCCAGGGAAACATTTAGTGTAAAGCAGTGAGGTAATTTTTTACTATGACTGTAAATATTGTAGCCTGGAAATGCCTTTAACCTTCCTTTTAACAAGACTTAATTTTGGTTGCTTCTATAATTCAGTTTAGAAATCAGACTGCCTAATATTGTAACAAAGCTAAATCGTGGCGAAAGTGTCTTGTGAATGACAATCAATGTCCGTGTACACATGGTACAATATTTTGTCCTGATTGACCGGTATTTCAGTGAATCGGTCAATCTATTTGGAAAAACGACCAACTACTCTCTATGGACTGCACATTCAGTCGGAAGTGCTGAAACGGTCGGCCAGGACGAAGGATCTCTTTGTGTGTACCCACCTTTAAGACTCATTTTCTATATTTTCATTAACACACTTATCGATATCCTATGGTCAGTTTTATTTTCCATGTGTGTGGTTGTCTTTAAAACACAATAACCCATATGGACACATAATTACATGAAGGACATAATGGCTTCTACAGCATCATTGATCTTCAAAAGAAATATAGTGAGCGGTATGTGAGGTGTTAAAAGTTTTTGTGCTCCTATGCTGGAGTGAGCTGATATGTAGGATGATTAAATAGCAGTTCATGAATTCTGCCACTTGGTCCTCTTCTGCCTCTCCATTTGTCTGTCTGCAGCTCACCCACCATCTGTGGTGTTTTTTGTATTAAAGTCCTCCTGCGTATGCACCTTCTGTCCTAGGTTAGGATTCTGAGGATGGCCTGGGGGAGGGCATCAATGTGTTGATCCTTGTTACACTATTCGTGGATTATGTTCCAGGGTTGTTTCCTTTTTTAGTCTTTTCTACATGGAATTGTTATGAAACATTTGAAGTAAGTAGTAAGCAAACTATGTGCTTTTGTAACATTGCTTAAAGGGCATGTCCACCCTTTAAATAAACATTTAATATGTAATAGTGCTTGCTCCCCCAGCCCCAATCGCATTAATATTATTTGCAGAAACTCCCCCGATCTTTACTTACCTTCCCTTTATCCTCCGCCGCACTGCCTGGCCCTCTGCTTGCATGGAACTGTAAGCAGGGGGCGGGACTGGCAGCCGCGTCCATGATTGGCTGAGAGGCAGCCAATCACGGATGCGGCTGCCGGCAGTTCAGAACGGCTGAGGATAGAGGGAAGGTAAGTAAAGATTGGGGGACTTTCTGCAAATAATATTAATGCGGTTGGGGCTGGGGGAGCAAGCCCTACCACATATTAAAAAGGATTTGTGTTAGGGGGAGGGAGACCAAAACAGGAGGGAGAGGAAGGGGGGGGGGGAGGGCTGCTCAGAGCATGCCACAAACCTCTCAGAGGAAGCCTCAGAGGCGGAAACAATTTCCCCCTCTTCTAGGCTCCTGGTGGCCAGTTTTCTGGACTTTGGAGGGGCATTGCAGGGCAACCATTTGGATCTGGGATGTAAGGTAAGGATTTTTCTACACTACAGAGTAGGGCCAGTAGTGGATTAAATTATAATTTTGGGGGTGGACATGCCCTTTAAGTTTGAATTATGTTCTTGCTAGAAGCTTTCATGTGGTTCTGAAAACGGGAAATTGTACGTTACCACAGAGTAGATGAAATCTGCTGAGAGATTAGTAGTACATCCTTTCTTTTTCTAGTAAATATGCTGACATAAACATGCCACACACAAATGATGATACAGTGTTACCACTATGCACCATATATACCATCTCCTATTTCACTCTTAAAGACATCTGAACCCAAGTTTGTTCCCTACACAAGACATATTGGACTCAAAATTGACTAAAGTGCCAGGTAGCCAGGACCATAGTGCATACCACCAAGAAGGTAAAATAGGTTGCTTTATACCTTCTATCACCACCCCCTTCATATAATGCAGCCAAGTCTCTCCCATCTGCGGTGATGTCATCATCACCTGCCTACAGCCCCAGGCGAATGTGCTGTGACGTCGCCTGCCACACGCAACTAACGGCAGCTAGATCTTTGGACCTACCAGTTGGGAAGGGCAAGCCAGATCTCGTGAGGGTTGGCCTAGGAGCAACCTTACCATGGAGGAGGAAGCAAGGCAGAAAATTTATTTCAATGTAGAAAAAACTTAAAACTTTAGAGAACACCCTGGGCACTGTGACCTGGCCGAATGGTAGGGCTTTGTACTGGAAGTGGAGATCCCAAACACGGGATATCTCCTGTGGTTTCTGTTGGTGGGGATGTGAAGATAGTAGTCTCTTATGTCTATTTTCAACATCCATTCTCCTTGGGATAATTGCATGGTCACTTATCTTAAAGTTTCCATCTTGAATTTTTGGATGTGCATAAATTGGTTGAGGTATTTGAGGTTTAAAATAAAATGGAATGCCCTGTTGATTTCCTCTTGAGAAACAAAGGAGAGTAGATCCCCTTTTTTATTTCCAAATCAGACACTCATTATGTAATGTATTTTTGCATCAAAGAAGACAAAACCGAACTGAGGCTTTCTTGAGCCTGATGGGGCCAGGGACAGATGGGACAGAGGAACCTGTCTGTTTGAGGGAAAGATCAAAACTCCAGGTGGTATCCTTGGTTTATTATCCAGAGAACACAGGAGTCGGTTGTAATAAGAGCCCAGGCCCTGTGAAAGAGGGATAGTCTGCACCCTACTTTCGACAGGTGGGCTCCCTGATCTTCATAATGGATGAAATCTTGTTTGTTTTGCTCCTCTCCCATGAGAGAGGAGCAAACTGGGTTGAGTTGGAGTTCCATGAGCCATTCTTGGGGCAAAGGGTCTTCCAGGTCGATATTGTCTAGCTTAGAGGAAGAAGATGGGAACACATTTCTCTGAGGTCTAGATGAAGGAAGACTTCTTTTGAAGGAGTTCTTCTCAATCAGGTCTTCTAATAATTTACTACTGACTGATGGAGTCTATGGAGGCTTCTGAGATAAATTTGTTTGACAACTTGATGTCTTTCATCTAGGCACTAAGTTCTAGTTCTTGGAGCTGTATCTTATTAGCTCTGGCCAAGCTGGTGATGCATTTCGGTCACTGATCTGACCGTCATCAGGATCGTCAGTTCCGTCTTGTCTCACCATCTTAACAGGTACGGGAGGACACGCACCCTCAACACCTTAACCCCCAATGTGCTGATAAAATCACAAATATAGTAATAACCCTAAAACCTTTATAAACATGTCAATGCTAATAAATAGCATGCAATTACTACAACCCGATCGTGCTCCACATACACAGTTAAATACAATACCCAAATGGCAAGTTTAGTAGAAACATTATAACAGAGCCAACTTTCAAGTATCAGGTTGATAAAATACAAAAAAATAACTAGTAAAACCTCATAGCCTAATAACACATTACCAGATTCCATACCAAACATCAAAGGAAACATGCCAGGGAAACGGTTTCATTCAGGCCCCTCACAATGAAACAAACAAAAGTAGGTCTGTGGCCTACGCGTTTCAGCCCGACATAGCAGGGCCATCCTCAGGCCGTCCTTATAAACCAAAACATATATTTTATTATACGTAATTAAAAAGATGCGTTATCTGCGCGTTTCAGCACAGTGTGTGCCGTTGGCAATGGCACAAACTGTGCTGAAACGCATAGATAATGCATCTTTTTAATTATGTATAATAAAATGTTTTATGTAAGTCCCGTGAGTGCTACCATCTTTATGCATATGTTGCAGACCCAGGGCAATCCCACCACATGTCATGAGACTTTATACAGGATCCAGATTAACATGCTAGGTTCATATTTATTAGCATTTACCATAACCGGTTCCAGATCTACAATCACTATAGGGTTAGGACAGCACAGGATAGTGATTACCTATAAATATTAGGGAGAGATGTTTTTAAAGGAGCTAAAAGCTCCCCACAGAGTATAAAATGAAAGAGCATTCTTATAACAGAAGGTACCTCACAGACTCATGTTATTTTAAATAGCATTGCCCTAATAATGTAACATCTAAACACATATTTCTCGCTTCCAAAGAAATGGGTGGGGACATGCAAAGTATCTCATTTATTGCTTGTAGCTAAGGGCATGTGTCTAGATGTAATGTATCCTAATGGTATAGAGCAGGGGTGTTGAACTTGTGATTGTTCACATATTTGAAAACTACAAATCCCAGCATTCTCTGTTTGTAGTAAGTTTTTTCTTAATGTCCTTTTAAGTAAGGCATGTGTCCAGATGTAATACAGCCTAATGGTATAGGGCAGGGGTGTGGAACTTGGGACCTTTCACAGTTTTGAACCTCACATAAGTTCTTCATCCAGAGCGATCCAGCTCCCAGAACGATTCGCTTGAAAGGGGATTTTCTGTTTTAAATGGGTTTGTCTGTTTTTAAGGGGTGCGTTAAGAAACAAAAGTGTTTAGAACAAGAAAGGGTTTAAGAATGACTGCTCTCTTGTGTGTATTGCTGTTTTCTCTTGCTGTGTATTGTTGTTGCTGTGTATTGTTGGGGTCATGCATGGTGCCTCCTGCCGCATGTATGGGATTTTGGATCAGCCGCACCAAGGGACCTATGTATGTGTCAGATGTGAGTGGGTTGCCCATTTGGAATCTGAGGTCCAGAATCTAAAGGGGAAACTTGCAGCATTGCAGGGCTTGACAAATCTGGAGGAATTGCAGGTACTGGCAGGGGCCAGTTAACTGGAGGGTGGAAATAGGGCAGATAGGGTGGTAAAGGAAGATAGATTTGTAAGGGTCACCAGGGGAAGTAGGGGACGGAAGGATAGGGACGCTTCTTTCCAGCTGGTTGATCCTAACAGATTTGCCGTTTTAGGCAAAGATGTGGAGAACGATGGCTCGAAAGTAGCATGTATGGAGCAGGCATTTCCATTGAGCTCCAAGAGGACCGCCATCTCCAATACAAGGGAGGGAGAACGGGGGGCTAGGAAGGATAGGCAGGTGGTAGTGGTAGGGGACTCCATTATTAGAAGGGTAGATAGGGTAATCTGTTGCCAAGACCTTACATGCCGAACAGTGTGTTGCCTGCCTGATGCTAGGGCTCGACATGTAGTGGATCGTGTAGACAGATTATTGGGTGGGGCTAGGAGTGACCCAGCGGTCTTGGTTCACATTGGTGCCAATGACAGTTAGAGGTGGAGGTGAGGTCCTTAAAAATAATTTCCGAGGGTTAGGGGCCAAGTTAAAAGTAAGGACCTCAAGGATAGTGAATACATTAGGGAGGCAATGGGAGCTCAGGAGTATAAATGCGGGGCTAAGAAGGTGGTGTAAGGGGATGGGGTTTGGGTTTTTAGAGAACTGGGCTGACTTTTCTGTTGTCTACAGGCTATTTAGTAGAGACGGATTGCACCTCAATGATGATGGTGCAGCTGTTTTGGGGGAGAAGATGGCTAGGGGGTTGGAGGAGATTTTAAACTAGGTATGGGGGGAGGGTACGTTAAACTACACAATGGTAGATAGAGAAGTTAGTGATAAGGTGGCTAATGACACAACGGAGGTAGGAGACGTGGGAAGGGACAGCATAGAGGATAAGGAGGCATACACGTCAAATTGTGGAAGTAAATCAATTGATAATCTGAATGTATGTTTACAAATGCAAAAAGTCTGGCTGGAAAAACTAGGGAACTAGAACTAATGGCTTTAAAGGAAAGGTATGCTGTGATCGGTATAGCAGAAACATGGTTAAATGATTCTCACGACTGGACAGTAAATATTGAAGGATACTCCTTATTTAGACATGACAGAGTTAATAAGAAAGGAGGGGGAGTATGTATGTATGTTAAACAGGAATTGAAGCCAAATCTAAAAGATGGAATAGATGGGGGTATAAATGATATGGCAGAAACAATATGGGTAGAGATGTGTACAGGAAGCAAGAAGATGGGTAAATTAATTGTTGGTGTATGTTATAAGCCGCCAAATGCCGGGGAGGAGGAGGAAATGAATCCCCATATGCTTTGGTTATGGGGGATTTTAACTACCCTGACATAGATTGGAGTAAGGGAACTGCCAGCACCTCAAAAGGTATAAAGTTCTTAAATTTCCTATATGAGCACTTTCTTTCACAGATGCTAGAAGTTCCTACTAGACAGAATGTGTTGTTGGATCTGGTGATATCTAATAACCCTGAGCTCGTTTTGGAAATGAAGGTAATGGGAAGTATGCTTGTGAAGGTTCTCATTCATCCAGGTCATGGTATATCTGTTGTATTCAATTAGATCAACTGGACTTGAAATGTAGTTCTTGAAGACGTTTCGCTAGTCATCCGACTGGCTTTCTCAATTCAGAATGACTTGTACAAGAATCTGTGGCTATTATGTACCCTGGAAAATCCCAATTAGCATATCACAGCCAGGTGTTAAGGGTGTGATTAGATAGTGGCTAAGAGGTGTTATAGGAACGCCCAGAGTAAGGTGTTAAAACAGCATTGGGAAGATGCACAGTGGTACTCAACACCTCAGACTACCATGATAAGGTGACCATGCTCCTGGCCGATAACAACACATATGAGGCTTTAACAAGGGATCCCACCAGCCGTTACAAGAAAAGAGTCATAGACTTACTACAACAGCTTCAAAAGGATAAAGCCATTGACCGAGCAATGTATCATCGCCTCTACCCTGGTGAGGCACATCCATGCATATATGGACTCCCAAAGATACATAAGGAAGGGGCACCACTAAGACCTATAGTCAGCAGCATCAACTCGGTAACATACAAGGTGGCAAAATATCTAGCTAACATCTTAGGACCTTTGGTGGGAAGTTCTAAGCATCACATCCAGAACTCTCAGGATTTCACCAACAAGATTGAAGATATAGTACTCGGTGTAGAAGAAACTATGGTGTCCTATGATGTGACATCTCTCTTCACTTGTATACCCACCAAAGAGGCTGTTGACATGGTGAGAAAACGGCTGGGCCAAGACAGCACTCTTACCAGCAGAACTGATCTCAACCCAGAACAGGTGTGTTCCTTGTTGGACTTGTGCCTGAATACCACCTATTTCAAATACAGGGATAAGTTATATAAGCAAAAACATGGATGTGCTATGGGATCTCCAGTTTCACCTATTGTGGCCAACCTTTACATGGAGGAGGTAGAAACACAGGCGCTTAATACCTTTAAGGGCATAACACCCAGCCACTGGTTCAGATATGTTGATGACACCTGGGTTAAAATCCACCAGAAGGAAGTACAAGCTTTCACAGAACACATCAATGCGGTGGACCAAAACATTAAATTCACAAGGGAAGAGGTACAAAACAACAAACTGGCTTTCTTGGACTGCTTGGTAGAAGTTAAGGAAAATGGTAAACTGGAAGTAGAGGTTTACAGAAAACCAACACACACAGATCAGTATTTGATGTTTGACTCCCACCACCCTTTAGATCACAAGCTGGGGGTCATCAGAACCCTGCAACACAGAGCTGAGAACATCCCCACTAGCACAGAGGCGAAGGCTAAAGAAATGAAACATCTCAGAGGAGCCCTTAAAACTTGTGGATATCCAGACTGGGCCTTTGTCAAAAGAAGTAGAAGGAAAGAAAAGAACACGAATACCAACAGTGAAGGGGAAAAGCAAGACAGGAGGAAGAACATGGTCATCCCATATGTAGCAGGGGTCTCCGAGAAAGTAAGAAGAATTTTCAAAAAACATCGTATCCCTGTCTGCTTTAAACCAAACAACACACTGAGGCAGCAATTGGTACATCCGAAAGACCCAATACCAAAACACAAGAAAAGCGACATCATATATGCAGTGCAGTGCAGTGAAGAATGCTCTGATTTGTATGTGGGGGAGACCAAACAGCAACTGCATCAACGTATGGCCCAGCACAGAAGAGCCAATTCCTCGGGTCAGGACTCAGCCGTGTACCTGCATCTTAAGGATAAAGGACATACCTTTGAAGATTGTAATGTTAACATACTGGCGAAGGAACGTGACTGGTTCAAGAGAGGTGTTAAGGAGGCCATTTATGTGAAAATAAAGAAACCAAGCCTAAATAGAGGTGGGGGGGTTCGACACCAACTGTCTGTCATGTACAATGCTGTTTTAACACCTTACTCTGGGCGTTCCTATAACACCTCTTAGCCACTATCTAATCACACCCTTAACACCTGGCTGTGATATGCTAATTGGGATTTTCCAGGGTACATAATAGCCACAGATTCTTATACAAGTCATTCTGAATTGAGAAAGCCAGTCGGATGACTAGCGAAACGTCTTCAAGAACTACATTTCAAGTCCAGTTGATCTAATTGAATACAACAGATAAGGTAATGGGAATCTTAGGTAATAGTGATCATGATATAGTGTCATTTGATATGGGTTGCAAAAAACACAAAAAGTGCACTGGGTTAACAAAAACTTTTAACTTTAGGAAAGCTAATTTTATGCTGTTAAAGGAATCACTGCTCATAGACTGGGGGAACTTGTTTCTAGCAATATATAGAAAATTGAGCTGTTGTACATCCATATTAAAGTGCAACTAGAGACCAAAAATATAATACATACAAAAAAATAGAATTCTAGTGCACAAATTCTAATTGTTTCTAGGTAAAGATACTGAGCAGATGTGGACCACTTTTAAAGGGATATTAAACTATTACATTTCTAAATTTCTACCTTTAGGGAGCAAAGTCCACTCCTGCATGGCTTAATGCTCAGGTAAAAAGGGAAATGGAAAAAAAGAAAAAGGGTTTTGTACTGGGGATGCTTCTTTTTAATCTGTTTATAAATTACTTAGAAGGGGGCATTGAAAGCTAGGTCTCTGTGTTTGCTGATTACACTAAACTTCAAATGATGTGCAAGTGCTGCAAGCAGACCTAGCTAGATTATCAAAATGGGCAGCAGAATGGCAAATGAGATTCAATGTTGATAAATGTAATGTTATGCATTTGGGATTTAATATTCCATGTGCCACCTACACCATAAATAACTCTGAATATCTTTCATTACAGATTCACTTAACAGAGTTATTCAATAAAAGTTCTCATAGTTTAAAATGGTGCTAATTTTGCCCCACCAATCAGATGTTAGCTTTCAAATGTTCAAATTTTCAAATGTTCAAATAAGATTTGATTGGTTGGGGCAAAATTAGCACCATTTTAAACAATAAGAACTTTTATTGAATCTCCCTGATTGTCTTTTATAAAGAGAGGAATAGATTCAAGAGAGAAAAATATTATTCTCCCTCTTTACAAGGCACTAGTAAGGCCTCATTTGGAATATGCGGTGCAGTTTTGGAATCCCATATACAAAAGGGACATCTTTGAAATGGAAGCAGTTCAGAGAAGGACAACTAAATTAATAAGGGGAATGGAGGGACATAATTATGCAGGCAGATTAGACATGTTCAGGCTGTTTACATTGGAGAAGCGACATTTGCGTGGGGATATGATAACCATATACAAATATATTAATGGGCCATACAATAAACTCTCTGGTGCATTGTTCACTTATAGGTCATATCAGAGGACTCGTGGGCATCCTTTAAGGTTGGAAGAAAAGAAGTTTCATTTTCAGGTTAGGAAAGGTTTCTTTACAGTGAAAACGGTAAAATTGTGGAACTGTCTTCCAGCAGAAGAGGTAATGGCAAGTTCATTGAATAGCTTTAAAAATGGCCTGGATAAGTTTCTGAAACTAAAAAATATTGAGAATTACTGGTATTAATACATATACTGTAGATCTGGTTGATTCAGAGATACTTTTCGATTGCCGTCCCGTCCCCCCCCTTTTTTTTTTGTTTAGCTGGGTATTTTTGCCTTCTTGATCAACTGCTAGGTAATGTTAAAAAAAAAAGGGGGGTTAAAAAATAATAGGTTGGACTTGGACATATGTCTTTACTCAACCTCAATTACTATGTTACTGTGTTTGAAAAGTACAACTTCCAGCATTCTCTGTTTGTAGTAAGTTTTTTCTTAATGTCCTTTAAGGCATGTATCTAAATGTAATACAGCCTAATGGTATAGAGCAGGGGTGTTGAACTTGGAGCTTTTCACATGTTTGAAAACTACAACTCCCAGCTTTCTCTGTTAACAGTAAGTCTCTTTTTTTATGTCCATTGGCTAATGAATGTATTAAGATGCAATACAGTGTAATGATATAGAGCATGGGTGTTGAACTTTTCACATGTTTAAAAACCAACTCCCAGCATTCCCTGGCTGCACAGAATGCTGGAAAATTTAGTTTTCATACATCCTGGAATAAAACCTTTTTACAGACATTAAAAGTCCATGCTTTGATTCCTACCCAATTGTTTGAATATGAAGTGATTCATCTGCCCTTCCCTTACATCCATAGCAATTACACTATTGGTTTAGGGAAGGATTATTCAGGTTACTTCAGGCAGTAGTAGTTACACATCCAACCACCTATCTGACAGCTATAATCCATAGAATATCAATGGAATTAACCTGCAGGTCTGAGAACAGACCCAGGAAATTCAGTCACGACGTGCAGTTCAAACCAATAACATTGGGGAACCTGACTCCCTAAACAGGATCCAGATAGACATGCTATGAATGTACTTATCAGTATTTACCACAGCAAGTTCCACATTTACAATCACTATCTGGTTAGGACAGTACAGGATAATGATTGGCTATAAAGATTATGGGGAGATGTTGTTAATGGAGCTAAAAGATCCCTATAGAGTATAAAATGAAATACAACCTTCTTATAACAGAATGTACCTAACAGCCTCATGTTGTTAATATATTAATATTGGGGGGAAAGTGAAAAACTGGCCATTTCTCTAAGAATGCTGGGTAGTTTCAGAGACATGCAAAGTCATTTTATCACAGACATCACTTCCTGTCTAGCAAACAAACTGGATTGTCTTATTACTTTCTATGGAGAGGGGATGGTGGGAGTAAATGTGAGAGTCTGAATAATTTTCTAATTGGCTAAGCGTGTCACATATTTTAAATAATTGGGTGTAATACAGGAACTTCCTTACACTTCCTGTCTTGTCATGTACAATGCCTAATTTGATTTGCTAACAGTGTAATATTAGAACCTCATTGTATGTTAGTAAAATTCCACTTCTAGGCATAGGCCACCTAGGGTGCCCGCAGTAACAGGGGCACGTGTCAGTTGGGAGTCTCCTTTTAAACACTTTCCATGCCACAGATTGTAACCGTTACAATCTAGGCAAGGATTGTTTTTTTTTTTTAATGGCTTTAATGGCAGTCCCAGGCGCTTGGAGGGCCCGATCAAGTGCCCTCCCTGTCCTTGTTCCCCCATCGTTTTTTTCCGAAACCGATGTGAGGGTCTGGAGAAAACAGCCCCCGAAAAGCCGATCCGGCTGAGAAACTGGCTTTTTTCTATGCCTGTGCAAAAAGGGAGACCTCTGTGCGTCAGAGGATTTCCTCCTTCTCAGGGGTCTTCCCTAAGGCTTCCCCACAGCACCCGCTGGTGGTGTAGTGGAGGTACTGCACTGCGATCTCCATTCAGATCACAATGCAGTACCTGGTATAGCAGGCTGGCACACAATGATATTTGTGAATGTAGCGGAGAGTTCTATTCTCAAATAGTATTTTTTGGAGGCTCAGATCAATATTAGGTGATTAGTTCTGATCACCTAATTATTGATATGTGCCAATGAATGGGGGTGAATCAGTGTGGAATTTACAGTGATTTTTTTGGGGGGGGGGGGGGGAATGGGTGTGTTTTTTAGTGTTTTTTTGGGGGGGGGGGGAAGCAGTGGATTGTGTGGTAATGTTTTTTTTGTTGGGAGGGAATAAATATGGAATGAACAGTGATGAATGGGGGAAATCAGTGTGGAATGTACAGTGATTAATGGGGGAAATCAGTGTGGAATGTATAGTGATGAATGGGGGAAATCAGTGTGGAATGTACAGTGATGAATGGGGGAAATCAGTGTGGAATGTACAGTGATGAATGGGGGAAATCCGTTTGGAATGTACAGTGATGAATGGTGTGTGTGTTTTTGCCTAGGGCACTAAAATGGCTAGAAATGGCCCAGCATGCAAGCTACACATTTCTGAAACCTACATAGCTTCAACATGTAATTGTTAATTCCAGAAGCACTTTTAGCAGATTTTTTAAACATGATGAAATAACATAGATGAAAGTTTTAAAACTTACCCAAAACTCATGACAACCATATATCTATCTTGCATATGTCTTGAACAAAACAGTATGCCACCTGCATGGGTGCACACTAAAACATGTCCAGCAAAGAGGGAAAATGTACAAGGGCAGCTCTGTTATAACATTTATAAACATCACTCTGACAGAAATAGTCCATACATGCACAAACCTTAATTATAAGTAAAGCAACCCACGTATTTATAAAGAATCATTATCAGTAATTACAGATAGTGATATATTATCAAGAAAGAAAAATATTGCCATATGGCAAAAATACCAATGCCACACATTATTTCAATATTGTTTCAGTATTGGCCATTGATGGCCGCTTTCATTATTTTATGTTGTGGGGTGTAACATACTAATAATGATGCAACCAGAAAAATGGCTGATATTCATATTTACCAATATCGATCCTTTATTAATACCGTCTTCAATCAGTCTTCCTGAATCAAATAATATGACGCAAGTAAACCCAGAAATGGGGCCAGCAACTAATCTCAAACTCACACAAAGTTTAAGAACATCTATAGACCACAATTTTAGCCATATCTGCAAAAATAGCTAAATTTAAAACCGTAAAAATAAACAAAACCCACAATTAAAAGTTAGAAATCTTGGTGAAACCCCCATGAAATTTAAAAAAACAGCACTAAATCGCAGTGCTGGCACTGGAGATACAGCCAACAAATAGCCCCATGTGGAGCCAGTGCACAAGTTGTGGTTAGGGGGAACCAACCTCAGAAACTATATATATATATTGGTCATATTGGGTGGCATTTTTTCATTCATACATGTAGAACTTCAAGGACCAGTCCTTTTGTGAACATAATAAGGAAAAAAGTTTGTTGTAAATTTTGCCCAACCCCCCAGGAAATGTAAATCATCCTATTAAATATCAATCTCCCATATGCCATTGTATTATTTTGTGTCTGTGCGAGATTTTACAGGCTAAACTATGGAATTTTGGAATACACACTTATACAGTGGTGGCATTCTTCCATTCATACATGTAGAAGTCGGACACAGCTTTTATGGAAGCTCACATTTTGAGTAGATTAAAAAAAATATGAACAAGGATAGAAACTGTGGCCAAATCCACAAGACCAGTAAAAGCGTACTAAATATAAAAGTCCTTCATTGCCAAACAGTTTGGGGGAAGAGAATGAGGAGAACTATGTCTTTACAGGTGAGCAAGGAAAAGTTAGGAGGTTTGGGGGTCATTTGAATAAAACTATCATTCAAATTTAGTAGTTAACCTTTTTCATAATTCCAAGTGATCCTCACCCTCCTGGCCCAGATCAATACCTTGATGATGAAAACTGATCTGTGGCTTCTACTTTTAAAGTCTTTCTCGCAGCTTGCATTTGTGAAAGGGATTTCTTTGGGGGGCTAATTACATCCATTCCAGTTATTGGTCAAGGAGAGCAGGAGGGCACTTAGAATGTGTTCTCCATTGCTCCTGGGGTGCAAAGATTTTACTATGAGCTACACAACTAAAAGGTTCTAAGAAAAAACTAAACTACTTTAAAATTAAAAACACTTTTTCCTTAAATACTAATTTCAAGATTGGCTGCTGTATACTTACTAGTGATTTAGATCACACTAGATTAAAGTGCACAGCACAAAACACATTAGGAGTTTTTCCTATTTCAGGATGTATCAATTTTACTGACTGGATTGAACTGGACATGACTTTTCAGTATATTCAACAATTTGTAATGACTCTAGGCAGGGGGAGAAAGGGGAAGTGGTTTATTCTTTAAACTTTCCTCAAAACCAAAAAGTCTCCAGCAGACCAACTGTTCCTTGGAGTCTACTGCAATGATCACATTATACCTAGAGTGATGGAAACTCTGATTCTTCCCAACTATCACTGTACCATATATTTGTTGGTTCATCCCATATTTCTTTAGATATCCAATCTGAAGCATCTTATATTTCAGCTCTCATTCAAGTGACATCCCTTATATTATATAAATAAATTTATATTTTTACGGCGATTGCATTGAGACTCCATGTAGACACTTAAAGGAAGTGGAATTTTACTAACATCCAATGAGAGGTTCTGAACTTCCACTGTTCAGCAAATCAAAAAATTCTCTTAGGCACTGTCCATGACAAGACAGAAGTGTGAGGAAGTTCCTGTATTACACCAAGTTATGTGCTATTTGTGAAACATGTGACAGTCTTAGCCAATTGGAAAATTCTTCAGACTCACATTTACTCCCCCCCTCCCCTCTCCATAGATAGTAATGAGACAATCCAGTTTCTGTTTGCTAGACAGGAAGTGTCTGTTTATGATTAAATGACTTTGCATGTCTCTGAAACTACCCAGCATTCTTAGAGAAATGGGCAATTTTTACCCCAATATTAATATATTAAACATAAGGCTGTAAGGTACCTTCAGTTATAAGAAGGCTCTACTTCATTTTATACCCTGTGGGGAGCTTTTAGCTCCTTTATCCAAACCTCTCCATAATTTATCAAGCTAATCAGAATCCTGTGTTTCCTAACCCCATAGTGACTGTAAATCTGGAACTTGCTGTGGTAATTACCAATAAGTATGAACCTAGCATGTTATTCTGGATCCTGTATTGGGTCTCAGGATGTCCAATAGAGCTGTTCAGATTGAATTGCACATTGTGGCAGGATTGCCTGGATCTGTGTTCAGACCTGCAGGTTTATACCATTTTGTCTGGATACATATAATACATGTGTCCCAACTGAGCATCTGCTTTGTGTGAGAGCCCTGCCAGGGCAGATGACTGTTGGTCACAGTAACAGTGGCTGCAGCCAGCAGTGCATGTGACAGACTGATCATGTGGTCCCATAGGGAACTGCATGATTGGTCGTGATTTACTAACTGACCCATTTGTCTGATACGGACGACCGAACTCGGTCGCGGCTGGCCGCCCCACACCATCACATATTTCCAGCCGACTAATCCGTGGCACTATTGGTTCGTTACTGGTGTTTACCCAGCCTTAAGGTTCGTACACACATGCAATCGTGGGTGCCAACCTGTGACGCACGATGTGTTCGAACGGCCAATAATCGTGCCATGTATGGGCACTTTATCGGTTAAAATGGCCGTTCTGTCGATACACAGCACGAATATAATCCGAAACGGCCTTTCGCACATGTCATGCGTCGGCACCGGCGATCGCATGTGTGCATGAACCTTTAGACTTTATAGATTATAACCGCCAGGTAGGTGCTATTTGGAAGTGAGTGCAAATATGGTAAAGTTTATGACTCTAACAGGGAGATTCACCCAGAGGCACAAGCTCTCTTGGCAAATCTCCCGTACGGGATTTACCAGAGGCTGTGCGATTTTGGGTGAATCTCACCCGCACAAGTATTTATTGCCAGCTATTAGTTGGTGTTTAATACTTACGTGTAAAGAGGCACGCAACCTCTGGTAAATTACTTTGAAACGGCCGCATGAGTGCCTCTTCTGGTACTCGCGCTGCCGCCGCAAAGCGGGCTTTAACGTTGCACCAACCAATCGACCCATTTAATGCTTACCTAATCCAATAGTCTAATAGCTATGGATGTAAGGGAAGGGCAGATGAATCACTTGCATGTTCAAACCCTTGGGTAGGAAGTGCTAAAGCAAGACCTGTGGGCTTTTAATATCTGTAAGTCCAGAAAATGTCTTTATTCCAGGATGTATGAAAACTACGTTTTCCAGAATTCTGTGCAGTTGGGGAATGCTGGGAGTTGTAGTTTTAAACATGTGAAAAGTTCATTAAGAAGACACTAACTGCAAAACCGAGAATGCTGGGATTTGTAGTTTTCAAACATGTGAAAGGTCACAAGCTTAGGCTGTATTAGATTTAGACAGATGCCTTAGCTACAGGATATTAAGAAAAAACTTACTGCAAACAGAGAATGCTGGGAATTGTGGTTTTCAAACACGTAAAAGGTCACAAGTTAAACACGCCTGCTCTATACCATAAGAATGTATTATATCTAGACACATGCATTTGCCACAGGCAATAAATAAGATACTTTGCATGTCCCCACCCATTTCATTAAGTGAGAAATATGTGTTTATATGTTAGATTATTAAGGCAATGCTATTATAATAACATGATTCTATGAGGTACCTTCTGTTATAAGAAGGCTCTATTTCATTTTATACTCTGTGTGGAGCTTTTAGCTCCTCTATCCACACCTCTCCCTAACATGTATATTCAATCAGTATCCTGTGCTCCCAAGTCCTAACCCCATAGGTTAGTTAAACTTGTTGTGGTAAATACTAATAAATATGAACCTTGCATGTTAATTGGGATACTGTATAGGATTTAAGGTGGCTATACATATATCCGATTTTACTTAACCAACCAAGCGCTCATGCAATATTAGTTTTATCTTGCCAGAACCACCTTTCCCATTCTTCTATGCCACAGACGGGCGGTTCTTGCATGATCTATCTAATGTCGCGGGAGCACTCGGTCGGGAAAGTAAAAACGGATATATGTATGGGCTGCTTTTGATTGCCCAAAGGTGCTGTTTAGATTGCCTGGGTCAGTTCTCAGACCTGCAGGTTTATTCCACATAGACCCTCTATATTCTAGCTGGCAGGTAGTATAGGTAAGGGAGGATATAAGTGTGTATTTGTTCATTTAATATGATGCGATTATTTGGGTTTTTTGTAGGATCTTCAGACTAATTTTATTATTGCCCCCCTGGATGTTTCCTGATGGATTCTGTGAGCACTGCAACTACACATAGCAAAACACACACATTATTTCCACTGTGCACCAACGGGCACACTTTTGCTAGAATTCGCATAAAAACATTGTTGTGTTCAGTTTTACCTGGGTTACTGGAATGGTAACAATTGGTATGTTTAAATTGCATGGTGGAAGATTCCGTCTCCCAGGGCTCATAGAGATTGAGTGTCCTTGACCTCTCAAACAGTCATAACATATCAAAGGAAGAGTTTAGCGAGAAAGAGGGAGGGGAATACTTAGCCTTAGTAAAACGAGTTCTGGATTAAAGGCATGCAGCGTTACACATGCCTCAGAGTTAGGGCTACTTACATGTAGTAATTTAAAGATTAAGATGAGGCAAATTAATTTTTTCAGTATAAATACCCTTTATGGTAGTCTTTTAAAATAAATATAGATATTATATATATATATATATATATATATATATATATATATTATATAAAAGCATGAGTTTATGAAACTCCAAGGTGTAATAAGATATAATCTGTAGGATATTCATAGCACTGGTGTATTATGTAAGTACTATACAGTTAAGCCCGTTATATAAACGGGCGCTAGACAGAGAGTCTCCCTCTCTCTCTCCATCTCCCCCCATTGGGTTTTAACTCCCAGTTATTTTGCCATTTATGCTAAATATGCTTTATAGCATATTACCTCTATTTTGTTGTACAAGGAAGAGCAAAAATGTTGAATACTCATAACCAAGGCAGAGCAAGAGAGCTAGATTACCTGGAAAAAGGCAGAGTAAATAAGAGTTGGATTTGCAGGAACAAGACAGAGCAACAGAAATGGATACTCGGGGCAAAGCGAGAGAGATGGGTAATCCGAGGCAAGGCAGAGCAACAGAGACGGATACTCTGGCAAGGCAGAGCAACAGAGACGGATACTCTGGCAAGGCAGAGCAACAGAGACGGATACTCTGGCAAGGCAGAGCAACAGAGACAGATACTCTGGCAAGGCAGAGCAAGGGAGATGGGAATAAAAAAATTAAAAAATGTTTTTTTGATAAACAATTGTTCTGGAAACACAAAAAAAGTTGTAGTGGCCCTTTAAAGGGCATGTCCACCCCTTTAAAAAAAAATTATATGTTGTAGGGCTTGTTCCCAGAGCCCCAACCGCTATATTATATTTATAAGAAAGTCCCCCGTTCATTACTTACCTTCCCTCTCTCCACCGCCGCAATGCCCGGCCTTCTGCTTGCACAGAACTGCAAGCAGGGGGCCAGACCTGCAGCCGCGTCTGTGATTGGCTAAGAGGTAGCCAACCACAGACGCAGCTGCCGGCAGTTCAGAACGCCGGAGGAGATAGGGAAGGTAAGTAAAGATCGGGGGACTTTCTTATAAATATTTTATTCCGGTTGGGGCGGGGGGAACTATCCCTAATATATATAGGGGGGTTTTAAGGGGGGGGGGGGGGGGGGAAAGGGGGGGGGGGGGCGAGTGAAGGGCTGCTCTGAGCAAGCCAAAACACCTCTGAGAGGACAGCTCAGAGGCGGAAACAATTTCCCTGGTGGCCAGGCTCCTTGTGGTCAGTTTTCTGGACTTTGGAGGGACTTTGCAGGAGAACCATTTGGAGCTGGGATGTAAGGTAATGATTTTTATACACTACAGAGTGGGACCAGTAGTGGGTTAAACTTTAGTTTTGGGGGTGGACATGCCCTTTAAGAATTGTGTTGCAGTAGCCTTTGTGCTCTGCGTGTAGCAATAATGTAAATCTATTTTCATATAGAGGCATTAAAGGGGAACTGTGGTCTCCAAACAAGTTGAGTTTAAATGAAAGGCCAGTTTCCTACCTTTTAAAACGAGCCATCAACCACCTCTCTACGTGCTCCACAGCCCAAGATATACAGAAATAATTGAACAGAAAGTTAATGGGTGGGAGGCTGACGTGACATTCCTGAGGTTTCTCCTGCACAGTGCCGCAGGCGAGCACAGCCTCAGACTCCCTCAGTGTGTGAGGGAGACAGGAAGTCCCTCCTCCTCTCTGCTGTGTGAAGTCCTGACAGAAAAGGTAAGGGAATCTACAGCCCTTCTCTCCCACTATGTGAAAACAGCCTTTTCAGGCAGAGTTCACACTCTGTTCTCACTCTGCCTGAAAAGGCTGTTTCCACAGTTTTCTGTAGGGGGAGGGAGGATCTGAGTAACCCACGTCACCCGCGAGTGGGCGGGGCCACGTCACCCGTGGGTGGGCGGGGCCACGTCACCCGTGAGTGGGCGGGGCCACATGGGGCTGTAACATAATGGGCCATGGGGGGCCTGCAACTGGAGGGACCATGGGGTCCATGAGTGGGAGGGACCAGGGGGGTCACAAAGGGGAGGAGGAGACACAGGACAGATTGACTGACAGTTTCAGAGCAGGAAGTGCAGGGGACCTGGTGATGCTGCTGCCATATCACACACAAAAATGTAAAATATCTTCAAAACTATGCAAAATAAACAATGGAAATAAATTGCAAAAATTCTCAGGGGAGCAATTCCTATCAATTTACCTCAATTTACCTTAAGTCATTTTTGGACCACAGCTCCCCTTTAATTATTGCTGTTTACACTACTGAAATCTGAAAATTCAGTGTACAACGGGTATAAACCTGGCACATAAAAGTTTGTCCACTTGGGGTTTGCTAAGAACTCACTAAATACAGGTCATAGTGAATGTCTATTACCAGACCAATGGACAATACTGATGAGCAGTTATTTTTGTTATCTAAACTCCAATCCAAGATTTTTTAATAAACTCTAAAGCTAAGGTTCTACTGCAATGAAATGAAAAACAAAAAGCGCTTGCATTTGTGTCTGCTTGCCCACGTTTGTTTATGTTTTCTATTTACTACTGTGGGGAGTTTGGCTGCGTTTGTCTGTGCTTTGTTCTGCGTTCCCTTAGGGCTAGGCCACACTACCATGTGATATGATCAAGGGTTAAAAAGGACACACTAGTGTTGGCCAATTACCCTGGCCTCATGATGTGAGGCCATGCGATCGCAATTTCTTTGTGATTCACTTGCTATCTGATAACGGAACATTACCGGAATCACAGCGCAAGCGCACATTAATAGACCAAAAGTTGTTGACATTGTGGGAACTCCAACCATGCACGCTCATGGTAAACTTCAGAAGTTTTGGAAACTAAAGCGAACAGGGGTTGTAGGTATAATCCCTTTTTTCTGTTTTCGTAAGAAGCAGAAAATCACTAGGTTATCAAGCCAAAGGGGAAGGAAGAAACATCAGCAGAATTATACAATTCCAAATAAAGGAAGTTATAGTATTGTTGTGGCTCAAAACAGCAACACAATCTGTAGAATTCACAAGGATACCATGTCTCATCTAGCATTGCTTACTGGGTTTATTGTAGTCCTGGGGGGCAGTAATGGTAAGTAGTTAAAAATCTAAGTTTGGCATGTGGTTTGTACATATGAGACTTCAAAGATCGATATTTAGCTATTTGATGACTAATATAATCCTTTTTTTTCCATAATAAAACTGTTGGTTCTAATTTTCAAACCAGATAAATTTCATTTACAGTACATTAATACAGAAATATTTAATGTATACATTAGTTATATAGTATTATACTGTATATATTACATTTTTTGGCAATTTTTAAATGATGTGTCATTCAGTTATTCAGAGATTTGTGCCTATAGTTCTATATAAGATGCTTTCTTAATTAATTAATCCCATCTCGCATATAAAACTCCCATTGTAATCTCACCAATTTTTAAATGAGTAATTCTGATTTCTTGGTGATAAACTGAAAGCTGCTTGTCCTCTGTTCTTTTCCCCTCTATTTCAGCATTCCTCAGGGTTCTGGGAGAGGTTTTAAGCAGTTCCAATGACTGGAGCTGTATGGCAGGGATTCTCAAAGGGTGTCCTGGGCACACGATATGTGCTTTAGAATTTTAGTATAGGAGAAATACTAGTATAAGTTATAATTTTATTTTGTACTATATTATGATAACATTGCAACAGTCAATGTGGTGTAACTTTGCACTACATTGATTTAAATTTAATATACACTGTAAAGTGCATAAAACATTGAGACGCCATCTGAAAAAGTTTGAGAACTACTGCTGTATGGATCCACCCTTGTGGTGAATTTGTGTGTAGCTCTTTGGGTATAAAAGTACTGTATCTACCCTTTCAGGGACATAGGGATCACCATACCAGTTGCTATGGGGTGCTGTGATATCCAGCTATGCCCCTGTACCCTATAGGTACCATATATTTCTAGATATGTATCAAAATGGTTCAGGCTCTTTATTCCAATAGATCAGCAACAAAACAAAAGGTGTTTGGGGAAGGTGAAAAAGATTTGCAAGGTTGACTATGTAGCTATATATGATATGTAACCATTGGGATATTGGTAAAGTTCCCCCCATTACGAAGTGTAACACTTACTATGTTGCAGTCTAATTTAACTTTGCTTGAAGTGTGCAACTGTTGCTATCTCATCTTGGCTTTTAGTTATCCTTTATAATACAATGCTAAACCTGCGTCCGTTAATCCGTGTGTGGCTTTTCATCTTCTGCGCATGCGTGGGAGGGCTGCTGTGCAATGCCGGATGCGTGCGTAGCGGCGCAGCTTTTTTTGTTTTCTTTCTGACTATGTCGGCGAACCTGAGTGAGTTGGCTGGCTAGTTGAGTATAATATAACATATGCTTTTGAGCTTGAAGTAACTTTCACCAGTCGTCATGGCAGCTTATTCACCAAGCGGGTAAGCTCCTCCCTCTTGCCCGATAGACAGGAAACAAATCCATAAGTATGCCTGCCTTCCTTCCATCTGTCTTTTTTTGTTTCCTGAATCTTAAGCCTTATAGTACAGATAGCTTACCTCTTCCAGTGGCAGGCTCTCTTCATCTCCTCCTGCTATCTGAAGCTCCCTGAATGCCTACATAATGTATGGTGGTGAGGAGAAGTCAGAGTGACCTGGGCATAGGCTCGGATTTATCTGTTGTATTCAATTATATCATGAAAAACAAATAGAAACAAAGCATGGATATCAATGGGCACACTGAACACAATCATGGGTAATATCATAAAAAATAACTTTTATTAGAGCCAGTTAAAAAGTGTTATTTTAGAAATTCAATTAAGTGCATGATTACAATCAGAAAACAAAGTTAAAAACATCCCATCAACCCCATAAATCTATTAGCAATATACCGGTATATTGAGAACATAAAGTGCTAATACACAACAATGGATCAACCCCTAGGTACACACAAATACGTGATTTAGGCAGTGTCAGCAATGAAGCAAAGACTAAAGTGCAATACCAAATATACAACACTAAGGGTCCGGTACAAATGCTAAAGAGGGATCATGGGCAATTAAAACGATCGGCCAGACGCGTTTCGTCCGCAGCCGCGGACTTCCTCAATGGCGCATGTGAAGTGCGTCATCAGATTGCCCATGATCCCTCTTTAGCATTTGTACCGGACCCTTGGTATTGTATATTTGGTATTGCACTTTAGTCTTTGCTTCATTGCTGCCACTGCCCAATTCACGGATATTTGTGTGTACCTAGGGTTTGATCCATTGTTGTGTATTAGCACTTTATGTTCTCAATATACCGGTATATTGCTAATAGATTTATGGGGTTGATGGGATGTTTTTAACTTTGTTTTCTTATTGTGATCATGCACTTTATTGATTTTCTAATACATTTTTAACTGGCTCTAATAAAAGTTACTTCTTATGATATTACCCATGATTGTGTTCAGTGTGCCCCTTGATATCCATGCTTTGTTTCTATTTGTTTTTCATTATTTAGTTTTCATGGATGGTTGCACCTGTAGTACTTTCAAGGGTATGAGCCCAGTTAACTTTAATACTTAACATCTGGTGCCTAACCAATTTTGTTTAAAGTATTCAATTATATCAACTGGACTTGAAGTTTAGTTCTTGAAGACGTTTCGCTAGTCATCCGACTGGCTTTCTCAATTCAGAATGACTTGTACAAGAATCTGTGGCAATTATGTACCCTGGAAAATCCCAATTAGCATATCACAGCCAGGTGTTAAGGGCGTGATTGGATAGTGGCTACGAGGTGTTATAGGAACGCCCAGAGTAAGGTATCAAAACAGTTATGTTTATTCAGTTGATCTAATTGAATACAACAGATATACCATGACCTGGATGAATGAGAACCTTCACAAGCATAGGCTCTGATTCCCCCTCTTCTGCGGGTAAAGTGCCTACAGTGATGTGCTTTGGGTTTGATCTGGATGCCATGTGCGCCCGGGTAGCCTTAAGCGCCCGGAGATGCCGGGCGCCATTTTGGAAATTGAAAAAAATATTTTTGTTTTTTTTTTGTGCCTGGAAGCCTTTTTTAATTATCGATTTCGGCAGGTAAATAATTTGGAACTCTCTGCCTTTGCCTCTAGATGATTGTAGCCTGTAGATCTCTGCCTTACTGCATAGATTTTTTCTAACAGGCAAGGCAGGGACAGCTTATTTAAGGAAGCAAGAAGTAAGGGTCCTGCCTGTTAATTCTTCTTTTACTTGTTGTTGTTTTTTGTATACTTCCCAAGTTACAGCATGGAGCCTGGTAGTACTGGGAAGGGGTCAGTACCAGGGATCTAGGTAAGCTGGGGGTAAGTATGCTTAAGAGATGGAGATTATGTGAGGGTGGGCTCTGACAGCTTCTCTGTTATTCTCACAGCCTCTCAACCTCAGAAAAATCTGCAAAGACAGCATCAGACAAAAAGCCTGCAGACGCAGTATCTCCTCTGGAGGAATCTGTCCCATCCACATCAACACAGTTTAACACTATGGTCGACATGATTAGACAGACAATGTCTCAAGGATTTAAGGAAATTGGAGAGGCAAAGAAAAGATAAAGGCAGGAATATTACCATCATATGATTTCAGATTCGGAAGATGAGGCATCTTGGATATCAGAGGAAGAGTCCAACCAATTTTCCGAACCAGAGAAAGAGTCAAGGGAAACAGAATCCTCTTTTGATAATGCTCTGTTAGAATCTCTTAGTAGAGCAGTAAGAGATACTTTATCTCTATAGGTAGAAGAAGTCAAGACATGTGCGGTAGATAAGTTGTTTCCAGCAACAAAGAAAAATAATGCATATTTTCCAGTGCATTTCTCAATTTCAGAAATTATTTGCACAGAGTGGCGAAAAACAGAGTTTCTATGTCCGGGAAATTATCAAAAAAATATCCCATTGATGAAACATTAACAAAGTCTTGGGACAGCCCACCTTAAGTTGGTGCAGCGGTTGTAAGACGAGCATGACGCACTACTACTTTTAAAAGATCCCATGGAAAAACGAGTGGAGTTAATTCTAAGAAAAACACATGTCGCAGCAGGAGCAACTTGCAGGCCAGCAGTTGCACTTACTTCTGTCTCTAGAGCCATGAAGATGTGGTTGCAGGTATTGGAGCCAGCGATGAAATCGAATTTAAAGAGATCAAAGTTAGCAGACATGTTATCAAATGTGATGTTGGTAGCAGTATTTATAGCTGATTCTTCGATTGATCTAATTCACCTATCAGCAAGGATGATGGCTTTGTCTGTAGCTGCAAGAAGGTCATTATGACTAAAACCTTGGGTGGCGGATAATGCATTGAAGAACAATTTGTGTCTACTTCCGTTTGAAGCGGAAACGCTTTTCGGTCAATCCCTAGATTCAATAATAAATAAAGCATCAGGGGGCAGAAGTTCAATCCTTTCCCAAGATAGAAGATCAAAGAGGTTCAGACAAGATAACTTCAGAGGAAGGGACAGATCCTTTCGTACATACCGTCAGTATGGATCAAGACGAGAAAATATGGGACAAAACACATGGAAGTCTGGAAGGCAATCTACCTTTAGACAGAAGTTCGGTCCTCAATAGGAGTCGGCCGGTCCTATTGAGGACACAATACAAGTTCGTTGGGTCAGAACTATTATACAAGATTGAATTCCTGCACCATCCAAAGAAAGATAATTTTGTTGAGATTGCAAGTTCCCACCTATATAAAGAGGAAAGATGTCATTCTACAATACATTACTTTGCTTCTAAATCAGGAAGCGGTAGAGGAATTACCAACAGGATCCAGGAAAAAGGGATTTTATTCAAGACTGTTCCTTGTAAAAAAAAAAAAGCATCTGGCGATCTAAGACCTGTCTTAGACCTTCGAGACCTGAATCATGGAATTGCTAACGTCAGTTGGAAAAGCGATCAGCGTAGGAAGTTGGTTAACTTCAATAGACTTGAAAGACGCATATTTCCATATACCTATTCACGAACACTCAAGAAAATATCTGAGGATGGCATTTCAAGGAAGACACCTACAATTCAGATGCTTACCTTTCGGCCTGTTCACTCCCCGAGTGTTTTCAAAAGTTTTAATATCTCTCATCGCCGAAATAAGGAAAGAAGAGATTTGTATCTATCATTATTTGGACGATATATTAATTTTCACACCGTCAAAAGAAAAAGTCACAGACACACAAGAAAGGTAATAGGTATATTGGAGCAATTCGGTTGGATTCTAAATCTTGGGAAAAGTCATCTACAGCCATCTCAAGAAGTAGTTTTCCTAGGTGTTCGTTTCTCTACCAACAAAAATCAGATAACACTTACAGAAGACCAACAGCAAAAAATTTGCTCAGAAATAAATTTAAAACTACTAAGAAGGGTATCAGTAGCCACATGTCTGAGATTAATAGGTCTTATGTCTTCAACAAAACAGATGATAAAATGGGCCAGATGGCATTTAAGACCTCTCCAGCATTTTCTTCTCTCATCAGTAAAAAGTCTGCAACTGCATCTAAAAACAATGATAACAATCCCAAATTATCTAAAGACAGCATTGAATTGGTGGTTAAAGCCTCACAATTTGGGAAGAGGACTTCCAATGGAAGCGCCCGTGCCTCTGGTCATTACTACAGACGCGTCAGAAATCGAATGGGGAGCGTGTTCCTTTACAGGGGCATGTCAAGGCCTGTGGAATGGAAAAGGAGTACCCTCAAACATCTTAGAAATAAGAGCCATATACCAAGCATTAAAAAGTCTTCAACTTCAGATTTCAAAGAAATATGTGTTAATAAGAAGTGGCAACTCTACGACAGTACAATATATCTGAAAACAGGGAGGTACAAAAAGCCGAACACTGTTGAAAGAAGTGGATCCAATATTCACCTGGGCAGAGAAAAATCTGACTCTCTTATCGGCAATACATATACCAGGAGACCAAAATTCACAAGCCGACTTAGAGCACCTTAGAGCCAGGAGAGTGGTTCCTATGTCCAGAGGTCTTCTACTACTTTTGGTTCTCTGGGGAGAACCAAATATAGATCTAATGGCCACCGCGAAAAACAAAAAATGCAAAAGATTTTATACCAGAACAGGTTGTCCACAAGTGGAAAAATTGGACGAGCTTCAACAAAAATGGGATCAAGTTCTCCAGTACATATTTCCTCCCTATCCCTTAATTTGGAGAACCCTGTAAAAGATCAAGAGGGACAGAGCAGAAGTTATTGCAATCTTGCCCCTATGGCTGAGGAGACCATGGTTTCCTCTGCTTCTTTCGTTAATGGTGGGGAAACCAGTCAAGATAAACATTATGAATGGTTGGTTACACCAAGGGCCAATTCGCCTCTCCAAAAAGGAAGGTCCAATGCTGATTGCTTGGAAGTTGAGAAACCGAAATTAAAGAGGTTTGGATTTGAGGAAGATTTAATTCAGTTCCTGCTAAAGTCAAGGAAAAGTTCTACTAAAAACCAATATTATAAAGTATGGCAACACTTTGTTAATTTTGCGGATTACAAAAACAAGATCCAAGACAATCTTCAGTACAATTAGTACTTAAATTCCTTCATGCTGGATACAAAATGAATTTGTGTAATAACTCGTTAAAGGAAGTGTTCTCTCAGAAATTACATATTTTACAAACTTCTGTATAATAAACTCCCCTGTGCCCCAGCCCCCAGGATCCCTTTTGTTGTGAAAAAATTCTGCTTGTAGCCTCTGCAATCAACTTGTAAAGTTCTGCTCGTTCTTGGTGGGAGTGTCCTTCACTCTGCACTGCTTGTTGTCTATCTGCTGGACTGACATGTTATAACCCCGCACCTTTTGATCCCATGACTAATAGACTTTTCCCTCTCTTCACGTGCACTTTTTTTTGCTGCAAAAGATAGTTTGCTGGCACATCTACTGAACTTAGAGATTACTTACAAACAACTTAAACATCACTTGGCACTGTTTATTGAAATAAAATGTATGTATTTATTGTTTATATAGATTTATATGTTTGTATATAGAAGTGTGTTACTGTGATTCTGTGAGTGTGTTTGTGTAAATGTGTGAGCCTGTTAGTGTGTTTGTGAATACTTGTGAGTCTGTGAGTGTGTGTGTAAAGGTGTGGGTCTGTGAGTGTTTAAACATGTGAGTCTGTGAGTGTGTTTGTGTAAACATGAGTGTGTTTGTGAATACTTGTGAGTCTGTTTGTGTAAACATGTGAGTCTGTGAATGTTTGTTTAAACGTGTGAGTCTGTGAGTGTGTGTGTAAACCTGTGAGTCTGTAAACGTGAGTCTGTGAGTGTTTGTGTAAACGTGTGCCTGTGCATCACTTTCAGTATGGCATAATGAAGGTAGCAAACATAGTTATCCAGAAAAAGGATGGATGGATGGATAGGTAGATAGATAGGTAGATAGATAGAAAGAAAGGATAGAAGATAGATAGATAGATAGATAGTGCTTTACGGGATGCAGACTGTTTATTTAAATATTAAATATATTGTTTAAAAAAATTATTTCTTTATTCTTCTCCAAAGGGTTAGAAATAGCAGCCAGTAAATAACTCCCAAAATGTTAACACCTTTGAAATAGATACCCCCCCCCCTGCACATCCCTGCACCTCTATGAATAGCAGTACTGGGGGTACATGGACCGTGTTACCTGCTCCAGGTGCAGTTGGGCGGATACTTTAGCTGAGAGGCGGTGGAAGGTGTCCTTAGTGCTGGTTGATCTTCTTAGCTACTCCGGTCATGCACGCGTTACTGTGGAAATTCGACTCTCCGTCCTGGCTGGCTGAGGTCAGGGAGGTCACTGTTCGCGACTGCAGGGACCTCTCATTGCTCATGTGTGACGGAGCCTGCATAGTCACGAACTACAGGAAAGGGGGAGCTGCAGATTCAGGACCAGGACTGGGGGAATCCGTTAACGGCAAGGATTACTGGGGATAGGAACAAGACATGGACAATCTGGAAAGAGGTATTTGCACTGTGTAATTTGTGTTCTGCCTATGCAGACTAGTACTTAGCACTGAACTACTCCTTTAAGAAGTCAAATCTCGGAAATTTCAGCACGGGAGTCCAGTGGGCGAGTGAAGCACTAGTCCAGAGATTCTTTAAAGGAACTGTAAACTTAAAAAAATAAGTGTTTGCCAATAGTTTCTATTATTCACAGGGAGGTGAGAACGCTTATTCTCACCTCCCCTGTGAATAATAGTTTGCTCAGGGGACACAGCCGAACTTACCTTACCTGGCGCTCCACTCGCAGGTCCTTCTGAACTGACAGCCGCGCTGTCCTGCTCTCCCAATCGCGCGCCTATCTTTTGTATTGGAGTGCATGCGCCAAAGATAGGCGCGTGGTCGGGAGACAGGGGCAACGCGGCTGTCTGATCAGAAGGAGCGAGTGTAGCGCCAGGTAAGGTAAGTGCCGCTGTGTCCCCTGAGCAAACTATTATTCACAGGGAGGTGAGAATAAGCATTCTCACCTCCCTGTGAATAATAGAAACGATTGGCAAACACTTATTTTTTAGGTTTACAGTTCCTTTTAATGCCCTAATCAGGGTTAAAACTTAAAAAAGAGTTAGTACTCCACCATGGAGCCTAGCCATAGTACTTGATGTACTGACCAAGCCGCCATTTGAACCAATGACCTAGAGCTCGGATTTGTTGTTGCGATTTAGTTATGCTAGTAGCCATCACGTCAGCATGCAGAGTTGGAGAACTTACTGCGTTGTCATGTAAAGAACCAGAGACTAATATTTCAAGACCGTGAGACTTCGTCCAACTTTCCAATTCCTGCTAAAAGTAGTCTCAGACTTGGAAATATTTTTGCCTTCATTTTTTCCTAATCCTTAAGGTGAAGATTAGAAGAGACTACACACCTTGACTTAGTCCGTGCAATATCTATATACATCTGGAGAGAACTAAATCTTGGAGAAGAACAGATAAATTGTTCATAATTCCTAGAGGTCCAAGAAGAGGTTGAGAACCTACAAAGAGGACCATTAGTACATGGATTGTGGCAATGTGAGCCAAAGCATATAACTTGAGAGGTATCAAGATCCCTGCTGGTTTAAAAGCCCATTCTACCAGGGCATTAGCGAGTTCCTGGTCAGTGGAAGCCAGAGCTCCTGCTGACCTAATTTGCAAAGCCGCAAGATGGACTTCGATTAAGACATTCATTAATCACTATAGATTGAGTGTATTTGCAGCAGAAAAAGCTAAATTTATAGTGCTTCAAGCTGTTAAATCAAATAATAAAGTGCGATGTGTTAGCAACATTTAGTGTCCCGCCCTTTCTTTGGAGTCTTATAGCTTGGGGATTTCCCACTTGGTGAATAAGCTGCCATGATGACTGGAGAAAACATGAAATTATTACTACTTACCGAAATTTCTATTTCCCAGTCATATTTCAATCTTTTAATCTAAGAAACGTAAGACGCAGATGGAAGGGATACTTAAGGATTTGTTTCCTGTCTATTGGGCAAGAGGGAGGAGCTTACCCACTTGGTGAATGCTGCCATGAAATATGTCTGGTAAACAGAAATTTCGGTAAGTAGTAATAATTTCATGTTTTATATGTGTTACATACTTCAATGTTTAATGCTGGGGCGTAGCTACCAGGGGTGCAGGGGATGTGACCACACCAGGGCCCTTGGCCAAGTAGGGGTCCCATTTTGTACTAAGTTCCAAAACTACCAGTCTGTGTGCCAACTGTTATACCAGTGGTCTCTGTATGTTTGTCTGATTTAAAATGAGTGCCTTTAAAAAAATGTTAATGATGAATTTGCATGTTTTTTCTGGAAATGATTATTTGGTTTGCGGCGGTGTTGGGGGCCTATGCCCAAATTTAGCATCAGGGCCCATAAGTCTGTAGCTACGCCACTGGTTTAATGTTCAATATTGTTTTCCTTACTATGCAGAGAATTTTAAAATTCTGCAGGGAAGCATGTAGTTTCTCATACTATGCAGAGAATCTAAGAACCGAATCTCGTTAATTTGATATAATTATATCTGTGATAGGAATTCTGTGTTATATATGCGAGATGGTTTTATGTATATTGTTTCATCTATGTGCTTCCATTCCCCCCACCCTCTATGACAAGACAAATGTTAGTTACTTTAAGGGCGTGTTATGGATCTAATTCTCAGCCTCTAAGGAAGTGACAAGTGTCACAAAACACATCAGGCTGTGACTGAACGCCCCCCCCCTCGTGCACTCCGTCTCCTCTGTTTGTCCCTTTAAACTGATGAACAGAGGATGTATTTTTAATCTACAAAACAAAAGTGAGTTTTACATTTCCAGCTGGCGTGATGCCCGTTCCTTGTTTTGTTACTGACCTGTTCGAATTTTGTGCACCATTTGCTGAGGGTCATGGACGTGTGAGCACCACAACTGTTCTGAGGTTTAAGGGCACTCAGCTCCCATTTTCACAAACTTTTCCAGGGTATCTTTGCTCCAACAGCTGGCTTCAGTTTCCCCAGCATTTCTCCAAGGCACTACACCTTTCAGACTGTGAGGGCTAGGCCACACTAGCACGTTATCCCACGTTTGCGCACGCGAACATTCCTGCGATTTCAGATGCGCATGTGATTGCGCGTCCATTTCCTTTTTGCGTTCAAGCTTTTTTTCACTCAATCGCATGCGGTATTTTTGAAAATGGCGAAAACGCATGTGCAAAAGTGAAAATGCAGGCTAACCCACAGAAATCGCGTGCGATACTGGTCGTGATTGCGTGTGCGATTTGGCGCATTGTAGTCTGGCCTCAGCCTCAAGGTACAATAAAGTACTCTTGACTTCGAAACATGTATGGGGAGATTTTACCAAAGCTACAGCTGCTCTGGGTATATCTCAATTATGGAGATTCACCAAATGTACAGGGATTTTATATTGTGGTACATGGAGTAGAACAAAGGACAGTGTAGCTCATTTATTTGCAATCACTCATTGTTAATCTTGTCTGCCCGATACAGGAACAGGGAACCCACATTTCCCCATTTTTTATTACTTTCAAAGACTGATTTAATTGTCATGTAGGGCTATGAATTTGCTGCCTGTCTATTATCTGAACAGAAGGAGTATCTCAATGCTACAGCATGTCATATTCTATAGAGTTCTGTATTTCATTGTCGGTTTCTGCATAACATTATTCCATGTGCACCATAAGGTGTTGGAAACATCAACGAGCACCGTTCAAATAGCCATTTCGGCCAACAAAGTGCCCATACACAGCACGATTATCAGCAGAAACAGACGTGCATACACATTGTCCGTTGCGGTCGGCCCCTGCAATCGCCCGTGTGTATGAGACTTAACTGCAGTAATCCATTAAATAGCTTGACATCTGATTGGTTGCTGCAAATGAATAGCACGGGCAAACTTATGCATCTTTTATTGCACCAGCCCCAGTGCCAACTTCAGCAGCTTACTTCACTGAAACTTTATGCTTTAATGAGAGCAATTTTTGAGGTCATGTTTCAAAATGTAGTAGAAAAACCTTAATTAAAGACTGGAGCTATGAATGTAATTCCAGTGTTCATTTTAAATTATGCAGGATGATGTATTACCATCCATTTTATCTTGTAGTATATACAAAAAAATGTAAAGAAAGAGGAATAAAGGGCATGTCCACCCCCAGAATAAAATTCCATAGTTACTGTCCCCACCCCCAAACCACAAGATTGTTCTATTTACTACCCCATGGTCTCTAAAGTACAGAAAACGTCCCTTTCCCTCACTGCTGTGCAAGGTGTCCGAATTCTTCCAGAAAGCAGTTTTGTCTTTTGACGGTGATGTCTCCTATGAAAAAGCTCACTGAGCTTACAGAGGAGATGAGGATAAGGCAGAAAAAGCTCAACAGGGAAAGGTAAGTTTTCTGGGCTTCAGGGACTAACTATAAAAATAGTATGGGGGTGAAAAGTGTAGATTTTTATTCTGGGATGGAAATGCCTATTAAGTGATATTCCATACCACTAATTGAGTATGGAAACAATAATGTGCCCATCACTATATGTTCATGTATGAAAACAAAGAAAACTATAAAAATTAAAATACAGAGCCAAAGGGACAGTAGGAAATGCATTTTAATAAACAATAGGAGTCAGTAGGAGAAAGATAAGTAAGTTCTAATAGAGATATGAAATGTTAGGTGGGCTCCCGGTCTCAGATTTCCTAGTGGGCCCCAACACCCAGTGTAACTTCACTAAGGACATTATGAGAACAATGCACCAAGAACTGCATCAAGCAGAAGTGGAGTTAAAACCATGCTAACCAATGCAATACCAGTTAGTAGGACTTTCATCTCATATTTGTGGTGGCTAACTGGGTTAAAAAAATTAACCACACAGCAACTGAAAGTGATGTTATATAGTGTTATTGGCAGAAATTTTTAAGCTAATGGGTGGTGTTAAAGTCCCATTTTCACCAAGAATCGTCGTCTCTATACAACATCTCTGGTGCAATATTACTCTGGGGAGTCAATAGTTGCTCTCGGTGCATTGGCCTGTATATTTTTATGTTTAACTGCTAAAAACATTGTAACTACAGTCTTTAAATGTTCTCTTTATTGTATATTGTATAAACCCACCGCTCTCAAATTAAACTGAGATATCTGCAAATTAGATTTTTGCTGTGTAAGGAAATGCTCCATTTGGCAATTACCCTGTGCAGAGCTCTTGCTTAATGTACATTTTCTATTACACTGATCCTTATATATTGTTTATATAGGGTATACTGTTCTGTAATTCATACATGTTAACTATTACAGAGATACTTTTAATGGACTAACAGTTTATTTTAGTAGATATGCTTTACTTCAGTACTGCTCTGAACTGAGGAAGAGGGTTGATCCCTCAAAAGCGTGTCTACTAAAATAAACTGTTAGTCCATTAAAAGTATTACAGTACAATAATTTTTACTACATATATTAGACTAATACGGCAAACAATCATTATTTTTACCAACTATTACAGGAACATTTACTTGCTGTCAACATAGGAAAGTTTCTTCATGGAGTGTCATCTAGTGGTAAACCTAAAAACTGCATCTAAGAAAATGTTTAATATTTGAACTGGGCGATTAGCACCCAGTAATATCCCAACTTGCATAGACACCATAAAACATTTACAGTTTTGCTATTTCTTGTACCTTTAAACTGACTAGACTCACCTAACTCCTTAGCTCATGGTGTAATTACTTAAAAGTGCAAGTTATTATTAACAGGAAACCAAGTTCAAAGACTAGTCATCAATCTTCCAGTCTTAATTAAGTGAGGGTTAAATGAAAGCCTGCAGTATTTCCTTTACAATGAGCCAACAATCACATCTCTGGCTGCAGCCTGAGAGAAATTACATTAATGTGAATGTTCAAACTTCCTGCTTCCAGTAGGTTGAGTGACATCACCAGACCTCTGCACGGCCGTCTTCCCCGGGGGAGAAGCATGCTCAGTTAAGACTTAATGCTGGGGAAATCAGGAAGTATCTAGGGGGAAAAATTGACAGTTGAGAAGAGAATACTATTAATGCAGGCTGAGGCTGGTTACATGACTACAAGCTGGTCACATGGCTGAAAACAGGAAGTGTTCAACCAGGAAGTTACATTGCTGAACCTTTGCAGCAATAATGTCCCACAAATTTTATCCAGAGATGTGATTTAGGTTTTATTTTGAAGGTACGATGGCAGGATTTTTATATAATCCTTACTAGTTTGGAAGAATTTGAGACCAGTTACCCTTTAAGCCTCATGCTTCCTAGCATACAGGTATGTAATAATATAGTCAAAGGTAAATTGTTGCTGAGAATATTTCTGGATTGTATGTGTCAAATTAGATTAAAATTCCTCTTCAGTACAAGAACAAAAAGAGAAGAAAATCCATTTCTGGTTACTGAGCTGGGTGAAAGTGGGTGCAGTGAGGCTTATGTTTTTTTCAAATGTTGTGGTTTGTGTTTGTTTTTACTGATTAACATCTGAATTGAAGATTCTATGGTTATAGGTTTGAACGTGAATGATGTGTTTTAGGCTAACGCACTTGATGCCACACACGATGCCAGATGAACAACTGGGCAATTAACAGCCGTTTTGGTAAGACGTTTGTGGTGGTCAGACACTGGCAGATCAACAAATGATGCTTAAGGAGCAGCCACACATTATCAGCCACAATGACAGTTATTTGCACGCTTGTTCGGCAGGCATTGTATGTGGAATCTAGTATGTGTACAGGGCTTTAATGATTTTTTTGTGTAGAATGTGCTTCTTATATATGTAATCTGAAAGTTAGTTTTTATTCCCATAGTGCTTTGCAGCATTTCTTTGAATGTGGCCCATGAAACACAAGGAGTAAGGGGGGAATCTGTGATAGTTCCATGTGCCTACACCCCTTCTGAAACATACAAAGAGTATGAACTTCACTGGTGCTATGATGACACTGAAATCTTATATCGGTTTGAATCACAGTCTCACATTTTAAAGGCAGACTTCCAGGACAAAATCAAAGTTTCAGATACTAAACGTGGAGATGTGTCCCTAATTATACAGAGATTGAGAACCATAGACAGGGGTAACTACAAGTGCAAGGTGGTCTGGAAGACAAATGATGGACATACTGTCATCAAGGAAGGAGTAAGCAAATTAACAGTACTCAGAGGTAAGTGCAAGCACTAACATGCTAAGAGATAAGCCCAGCTGCTGTTCAGCAATAAATAACCATCTCTGTAACATCAGCTTGGCTATTAATGTCATTCTTGAAAGTTTAGGTTGGTATACACGTGGCCAATACTTGGCATATCCCGTTACTACCTGAATTTGCAATCTCTATTCTAATCCATCATTGACCTGCTATATGCACAGGGAGCGGAGGGTGGTAGAAATTTAATGTGTTGATAGTCATTTGTTAGACCTAATAAATCACATTAAAATGCCAAAACTGTTGATAATTTTCAATATTTAAAAACAGTTAAATTTTATTCCTGTGTAAATAGCTTTAAAGGGCATGTCCACCCCCAAAACTATAATCCCCCCCACTACTGGCCCCACCATGTAGTGTAGTAAAATCCTTACCTCACATCCCAGCTCGATAAGGTTCTCCTGTAGCCCCCCCCCCAAAGTCCCAAAAACTGCCCACCAGGAGGATAGCAGAGTCCTCCTACCTGGCCTCCGGGAGAAGTTTGGCATGCGTACTGCAGCCCTTCTCCCCCTCCCTCTCCCTCCCGTTTTGCTATCCCCCCAGCCCCAACCGCAAAAAAACTATTTTAAGAAAGTGACCAGAACTGTACTTACCTTCCCTCTCTCCACCAGCATTCTGAGAAGCCGGCAGCCGCGTCCGTGATTAGCTGCCTCTCAGCCAATCACGGAAGCGGCTGCCGGTCCCGCCCCCTGCTTGCAGTGTCTTGCAAGCAGAAGGCCGGGCATCGGAGGAGAGAGGGAAGGTAAGTAAAGATCTCGTCACTTTCTTAAATTATTTTTCTAGCGGTTGGGGCTGGGGGAGGGTTTTCTATTAATGGACAAAAGTTGTTAATAAGGATGGACATGCCCTTTAATCTGAGTTTCTATCTGGTAATGCCATTTAAAACTGCAGATCAATTCAGTCCTAAAAATAACGGTTACCCCACCTAATGTGGATATGCAACTTTATAGATAGTATCTTACTTATTTAAAAAAAATTACTTAACCTCCTAAACTCTACACATCTAGAGCTAGATGCTTTTCCAATCTCTCAACAATAAATTCTGTGGGGGCAATAATTAAGAGAAGAGACAGGATTCCTCTTTCTGGAACGGTTCTTGTGTTGAATGTTATTTTATATTTTTATTATTCTCTCCTTTAATAAAATTGGCAACAAAAGAAAAATCTACAGGTCCAGGCTCTCCCCTTAAGAGAAACTGTCCCTGCTGCAAAGGAGGATTGTTCATTATCTTGATTACATTACTAATTTGTTATGCATTATTTACATTTGTCTGTAAGGATATTGTAAATATGATTATATAATAATAATGTAATTTTCTATTGTACCTACAGTACACCCTCCTACTAAAAAGCCTGAAAAGGACCCTATCACACAAACCAAAGAAAAAAACATTAATACAGGTAACCAATAAAAAGCATAGTGGAGAACTTTCCTTAAACTGCGGCCTGCACTAGCGGCATTTCAGAGAGCAAACTCTACCCACTCCCCCATCAATTCCACCCACCCATCATGGTTCCATCTTCTACTATATAAAGTAGAAATCTTGTGTATATATATATATATATATATATATATATATATATATATATATCATATATGGCGACGCCCTCTGAAAGGGCCAACGCCCGTGAAGTCCAGACCAATAAAAAGCCTGCACGGCACTTGCAGAGTGTGATTTCCCAATTCAGTAACTCAGATGACGGGCCTGGGCTCTGTGTGCTGCCCAACTTCAACAACACAGACTCCACTTCAGTGACACAACAACAGCGTAATGTACGGCTAAACAATTCAGAGAGCTGCACACACAGAACAACACCTTCTATAACAGAGGGAACCAGACATTTCCCTTAAGGTCTGTAACACATTACAATTTGCTCCTGAAAGGTTTTAAAATACAGTATAAACCCTAATAAGACTTCACTTGTTACTATTGGTAATATGAATCACATTTATATACAAATATAAACCCTGGATGGATTATGTTACTATCGGTGATATGAATGACATTTATATACAAATATAAACCCTGGAAAGTCTGTTACTATCGGTGATATGAATGACATTTATATACAAATATAAACCCTGGAAAGACTATGTTACTATCGGTGATATGAATGACATTTATATACAAATATAAACCCTGGAAAGACTGTTACTATCGGTGATATGAATGACCTTTATATACAAATATAAACCCTGGAAGGACTATGTTACTATTGGTGATATGAATGACATGTATATACAAATATAAACCCTGGAAAGACCATGTTACTATTGGTGATATGAATGACATTTATATACAAATATAAACCCTGGAAAGATGGGTACATGGTGATATGAATGACATTTTATACAAATATAAACCCTGGAAAGACTATGTTACTATTGGTGATATGAATGACATTTATATACAAATAAAACCCTGGAAGACTATGTTCTATTGGTGATATGAATGACTTTATATACAATAAACCCTGGAAGACTATGTTACTATTGGTGATATGAATGACATTTATATACAAATATAAACCCTGGAAAGACTATGTTGCTATTGGTGATATGAAGGACATTTATATACAAATATAAACCCTGGAAAGACATGTTACTATTGGTGATATGAATGACATTTATATACAAATATAAACCCTGGAAGACTATGTTACTATTGGTGATATGAATGACATTATATACAAAATATAACCCTGGAAAGACATGTTACTATTGGTGATATGAATGACATTTATATCAAATATAAACCTGGAAGACTGTTACTATGTGATATGAATGACCTTTATATCAAATAAAACCCTGGAAGGACTATGTTACTATTGGTGATATGATGACATTTATACAAATATAAACCCTGGAAAGACATTGTTCTATTGGTGATATGAATGACATTTATATACAAATATAAACCCTGGAAAGACTATGTTACTATTGGTGATATGAATGACATTTATATACAAATATAAACCCTGGAAAGACTGTTACTATGTGATATGAATGACATTTATATACATATAAACCCTGGAAAGACTGTATTACGGTGATATGAATGACTTATATACAAATATAAACCCTGGAAGGACTATGTTACTATTGGTGATATGAATGACATTTATATACAAATAAAACCTGGAAAGACTGTTACTATCGGTGATATGATGACATTTATATACAAATATAAACCCTGGAAAGACTGTTTACTATTGGTGATATGAATGACATTTATATACAAATATAAACCCTGGAAAGACTCTGTTACTATTGGTGTATGAATGACATTTATATACAATATAAACCCTGGAAAGACTGTGTTACTATTGGTGATATGAATGACATTTATATACAAATATAAACCCTGGAAAGACTATGTTACTATTGGTGATATGAATGACATTTTATATACAATATAAACCGGAAAGACTGTTACAATTGGTGATATGAATGACATTTATATACAAATATCCCTGGAAAGACTGTTACTATGGTGATATGAATGACTTTATATACAAATATAAACCCTGGAAAGACTGTTACTATATGGTGATATGAATGACTTTATATACAAATATAAACCCTGGAAAGACTGTGTTACTATTGGTATATGAATGACATTTATATACAATATATAACCCTGGAAAGACTGTGTACTATGGTGATATGAATGACTTTATACAAATATAAACCCTGGAAAGACTGTTTACTATTGGTGATATGAATGACATTTATATACAATATAAACCCTGGAAAGACTTGTTCTATTGTGATATGAATGACATTTAATACAAATATAAACCCTGGAAGACTATGTTACTATTGGTGAATGAATGAATGACATTTATATACAAATATAAACCCTGGAAAGACTATGTTACTATAGGTGATATGAATGACATTTATATACAAATATAGACCCTGGAAATACTATGTTACTATTAGTGATATGAATCACATTTATATACAAATATAAACCCTGGATGGACTATGTTACTATTAGTGATATGAATTACATTTATATACAAATATAAACCCTGGAAAGACTATGTTACTATTGGTGATATGAATCACATTTGCGGTTATGGTCATGCTAAGAAATTTAAAGCAGAGCCCCCGGGAATGTGACCACACCCCAGATATTGCTGTCACGGCCACACCCCAAACATCACGGTCACAGACCATTACGATCCGCCCCTATGCATCCTGGCCACGCTCCCAAACATTACAGGTATATCCTAAAATCATGCCCACATCCACAAACATACTGTCCATGCCCCCTGAACGATTAGAGATATGAAGCACAGTTAAGTTATAAGTGTGTAGGAAGGATAAATGGGGATATAAATAAGCTAATAAAGAGAAAAAGAAAAAAGTATCCCCCTATCAAATTATCCTATCCTAAGGCACAGTCCAGAGGACAAAAAACGGATTAAAAATTAACAATTTTATTGCGTATACATTAAAAGCTAAAAACCAAACAGATGTCACACAGTATTAAAAATATACAGATCGTAGGTGCACAAATATGTTGAACTGCGTGGTGTGCAGATAAACACTCTTTTGTGTTTATCTGCACACCACGCAGTTCAACATACTTCTACTGACAGGGGCAGATTAGGGTGTAGATTACTGAATCGGTGGAGCAATTGGTATTAAATGGTTTTAAATTCATGTTTTTTAGCGAAGCGATCCACTTTGTGATTAGACTGTTGTGCAATATTACAGACACAACAGTGTCCAAACCCTTGGAAGTGAGGAAGGTCTTCTGTTTCCCCTTTTCCTCATAGTGACTGGAGATTAGTTTGTCTCTCAGAATTGGCGCTAATTTATAAATAAACGTAGGTTTCTTTGGAATTTTTCCTGCAATGGATCGGTCACTCATGAGGATATTCCAGTTGTTTAATATTGCTTTTTCCACCCCTTTATAAATCGTATCTGATCTTCCATCTCCTTTTGTTTAGGTTGTAATAGGGTCTCCCTTTTGGTTTTCAGTGCTCTTTTATATGATTTATCTATCTGACTGAGCGAATAACCTCTTTGCTTGAAGCAGTCCTTCATCTCATTGGCTCTTATTTTGAAGATTTTACGGTCAGTACAGTTCCTACGCAACCTTACAAATTTACCCAATTGAATAGATTTTTTCACATTCGGATGATGGAAAACTAGTATGATGAAGTATACCGTTGGTTGCTCTATCTTTATAATAAAGGTCTGATTTCAAGATTTCTTTCTTTCCTTATTGTGATCTCAAGAAAGTTGACTTCTGAGAAGTCATATTGCGTTGTTAGCCTGATGTTCAAATTGTTGTCATTCAGGGCAGATAGAAATTCTTGCAATTTCTCTTCAGGACCATCCCAAAGAATTAGGTCATCAATATATCTGGCCCAAAAAGAAATGTAATTATGGTATTGGGAAAGATTATCACCAAAGACAAACATCTCCTTCCACCACCCCAAAAAGAGGTTTGCATATGTTGGGGCGCAGGCTGTACCCATAGCGGTACCCTTAATTTGCAGATAGTAGGAGCTGTTAAAAAGGAAAAAGTTATGTGTTAATACGAAATTCAATAAGGACAGATAAAATTGCTTTTTCGTCCTGTTTCATTGCCTGAAACAATGGGTCTCCTGGGAGGGGTGGTTTCATTCTTATGAATTTTCGGGAGGAGGTATAGTGTCGAGGTCTTATATTCTTTTTCAGTTTTTAGGTTAGATTCCCTTGCTCCCAAAATCAATGACTGATACTCTTTATGGAAAGCAAGAGTAGGATTGTTTAATAGTTTCTTATTTGTGGTTTTGTCAGACAATTGGTGTCTGGTTTCCAATTTATACATTTCCACTGGCCACTGGACCATGTTACCCCCTTATCTGAAGGTTTAGTTAGGATATCTTCCCAAGTTTAGATTTCTTTCAGGGCTGTTTTTTCTGAATATGTCAAATTTGAGGCCTGGATACCATACAGTGTTAAAAAAGGTCAGGATGGTAGGGTAATTTGACAAATCTGGCATGTATGTGGTATTAAGTTTGATTACTTTGTTTTCCAAATCAGGGTTAACATAAGTATCATCTTCCATTTCACCAATCACCGGTGATACTGTATTGTGCGATGTATGGTATAGTTCCATTAGAGCATTTAAGTTTAGGTCATCATTAGAGATAAGAGTAGAGGACTGCATGGTATTGTCATTACCAAACTTTATTTTGCATACTAGTTTGCGACAAAAAAGGGCAAGGTCTTTGATGACTTCAAAGTAGTCAAGGTCATGTGAGGGGGAGAAAGATAAACCCAGTTTAAGAACATTCTCATGATCTGATGTTTAGAGAGATTGATTTGTAGTTCATCCTTTAATCTCTGTCTGTTCCGTTTCCCCCTGTACCCCGAACATCACAGGCACACTTCCAAACACCACACACCCAAACTTGACATCCATGCCCCAAGACATCATACCCATACCCCTAAATATCATGCCCACGCTTTGAAACCGCGCGACAGGTCCCCCAAATATTGTGACGACCAAATATCACGTGCAAGCCTCCTGGACATCACAGACCCGCCCCCAGACTGTCCACACCCTAGAATGTCATGCCCCCACCCACCGCAACATAGCAGACATGCCCCATCCACCTACTCAAACCGGGACAGTTGGGGTGTATGGACTACATGGGAATTACCTGTATTACCTAGACTTAAGCACCAGACACACACTGCACACCTGTCACACACTTCACAGATAGTTACAACTAAAAAAACAAAGATATCATGGCACTTTCAATTCAGACCAGAAAGTAACTTTATTGATTGGGATCTAATAGTCAATATAAAGTGGTCCTTGAGCAAGGATAAAGGCTCATACACACACGCGACGTGCAATGTGTATGAACAGTCGTTCGTTCGGAGATCCGCCAAGTCTGTCGTTCAATGATGCCCGAACGAACGGCCATTTCTGGCGATAAAGCGCCTACACACGGGATAATTATCGCCCGAAACGTTTGTTCATACACATCGTGCGTCGCAGGTCGGGACCCGCGATTGCACGGGTGACGTACTGCTTACTAATGTACAAAAAATAGAGCACGCTTTATAAAAACACTTAAAGGGGAACTGTGGTCCAAAAAATTACTTCAGGTAAATTTGAGGTAAACTGGATATATGTTCATGTTCATAAGACCATTTCCCACGTCCCAGAGCTATTTATAGTAAGTTACCATTGCTATTCCTATAAGGTGGGCACAGATACTGTTCTCAGATATTGTTCTCGGTCTTAATATGTATGAATATGTACTAGTAACTTGTACCGATCCTTTGAGTATCCACTTCATATCGGTTTTGAGTCCTATTGACATTGGGTTACAAACTAAAGAGTGTGTTGTGTTTTTATAGTATACCTTTGTCTTCATGGCACTGTTGATATTTGTATCTTTGATAGTTTGTATCTTGATATTGTGTATCTTTTTACTTTTTAAAGTTTGTATATAGGGGGAGTTTTTATAAGTAGGCGGGTTGGGGGTGTGCACGGGTGTGTGTCTGTACCTTACCTGCTGACGTTAAAAGTCCGGAAATGATGTGTTTTCAGATGTCCTGATGGTAAGCCGAAATGCATTGATAATTTTGAATTGCATTGAATAAAAGTTACGTTTTAACCAAAAGATCCCGTGGAGTGCCCTGGTTTATCTACAATTTGCTCATATGTTTCGGACAGGAAGCACCCGGGTGGAATTACAAGCGAGTGAGAGTGCAGCCCATGTCTTCAATGTTTATATATATATATCCGTATTCAACCACTTTTTTCCGTACGAACACCACATCAAAAATCTTCTGGCTCACTCCCAGCTAGCACTGCAATACAGCTTGTGAAACTCCCAGCATTCCCTGTAAAAATTACCTTCTGCATCCCCTCCTGCAATGGATCATCTACCTTCCACCAATACCCACCAATATGGTTTTTATAAACCTATTAACTTTTACATTTTTAAATATATATTTATACAATTGAAAAACACACAAGTCCCCCCAGCCTTCTCACAGTAGTGTGTCACAAGCTTCTATCTTTCCTTTGTCTCTCTATCTATCAGCTGTGAATAGATTGTGCAGAGACAGGTAGAAAAGGCTTTGTGTACATCAGGCATCACTGGGGTCAAGTGGGTGTGGCAGAAATCATGAATATGCATGTGATGATGCACATTGACGGACAGCCTGCCCAGCAGAACTTCCCCTGGCTGCTCCAAAGAAACGGAGGAGATTTTGGAGAAAATAAAGGTAGGGGGAGGGTTGGGGTAAGGGGTACTATTCGATAGAAATAAAAAAAAATGTTTTTACATCAGTGGAGATACCCTTTAAAAATCACCAAGTAATTCCATGACCATATAAAGGCACGGGGCCGCTGAATTAGTAATCATTTTTGTATTTTGTTCTTGAAAAGCAGAATGATTGTTTTTGAGGCAGCTATATTTATGTATTTAATGTTATGTTTATTTGTTTAGGCCCTCTTTTGTTTCAAATCAACAAATCACTCCAGATGACATTGAGAATTAAATAAAGTTGCCTAGTGTTCTCAATCATAAGTAAGAAAGAATATACATAGAAGGGTAGACATATGATCTAGCCTCACATAAAGAGAACTAAAAACTAAAACAGGCAATGTTTATGCAGAGACCCCCCCCCCCCTTTTACCAAACCATACCATGTTCTGACCCTACAATGTCTCTCTGTATAGAAAGCCCTTAAACATTTATGGGCATGAAGCCATGTGGTATGGAAGGACAATTACATGAGGAAAAAAGGGGATTATCTATAATCAGTCATAGTTTGGTCAACTCCTTTTTACATTTTCATTTAATAAAGATTATGGCAGAATAACTTGGACCATTGATTACTTAGAGGCCCCCATACATGGCATTGATATTTTGAGCGCTAGCAATTTAGTGCAATGTTCCTCTGCATTAACGCATAGCAGTGGTCATCGTTGGCACCACTGTGTTAACGCGACGCACTGTATCACAGCATATTGGTGTGAAAGGTGCTGCTCACTCCTATGTGCAGAGCGTTTTTGGTGCAATGTTCCCACAGGAAATTACACCAAAACGCCGAACAGTGTAAACAAAGCCTTAGGTTTTAGTTCTGCTTGAGATGATTTACATGTAGTCAAAGGGAAGACTTTTGTGGTTGCAATTTTTAGGAGGACAAAACTCCTCAAAAATACAGCTGATCCTGAAATGCAGGCAGAAATGTATTTGACTAAATGGGAAATTTTTATCAGTAAATTACTTAAACTATCCCTTTACTTATCTTGCTTAGAGAGGCGTTGGAAATAGTCACGGAGGAAGCTTTTTGGGTCGGTTCCTGCTCACTGTACACTGGGCTTTACATGTCTCTGATGAAAAAGAGAAAATAATTTAAATGTGGGGTGGGGGTACATTTTAACATTAGTTAAATAATTATTTCCCTACAGAGCATCAAAAAACAGTGGATCCTGGTGTGTTTGTTACAAACAACGCAAATAAAAAAAACACAGGTAAGCCACACAGCCATATTTATCCTGTTTGTTATGTCACAGAGGTGTAAAATACAAAAGGACTTAAATGCTAACTGTGGTCCAAAACTGACTTTAGGTAAATTGACAGGAATTGCTTTCATGACTCTTTTTGCAGTTTACTTTAATTATTTTATTAAATTTTTGTGTGATATGGAAGCAGCATCACCAGATCCTCTGTGCTTCCTGCTCTGTAACCATGTAATAACCCTGTGTCTCCTCCTCCTCGTTGGCCCCGGTGGCCCTTCCCAAATATCACCTCAGACCCAATCCCCCCTTCTTCTGACAGAACACAATGTGGAAACAGCCTTTTCAGACAGAGGCAGAATCATCTATTTTACACCTGTCTCATTCTGCCTCTGCCTGAAAAGGCTGTTTGGTTTCCACTTAGTTTTAGAGGGGGAGGGGAAACAGCAAGAGGGGGTATGGGGGCCTGTGAGGGGGAGGGGCCACGGGGATGGTAGGGATTGTAGATTCAATTACTAATTCTCCTGGTATGGGGAAGGGGGAAGGACTTCCTGTTTCTTCCACTTCAGGAGCGTAACTACCAGAGGAGCAGGAGAGCACCTATAGGGGGGGGGGGGCTGGTAGCTAAGGTGGCCAAATCTTATTTTTCCTTCGACATATATAGCTTTTTCCCAAAAAAACACTGTGGATGAAGGACGGCCCCATCCTAGTTTTCCTGGGGGACCCAGTAATTCCTAGTTACGCCACTGACTGTAATCTGCTGCTGAGCTCGCTGCCGGCAAGGGGGAGGAGCAGCCTTTGGAATGGCATCTGGCAGCCTCTCACCCCCTAGCTTTCTGATCAGAGCTTTTAAAGGATAAGTGCACTGCAAAATCAAGTTATGTTCATTTGGAAGCTGCAGTTTTAAAAATACCGTTGCCATATATATTTTTTTTTTTTACCTATGCCCCTTCAGAGCCTAGCTTTGTGCCTTGAAAGTTGCTGACATCTTGTTACTGGTTTGCTGAATGTTAAGCCCCAGCCTTCAGAGATTTCCTCTGCTTTCTCCTGCTTGAGCCTTAAACAGTAATGCCTGTGAGTTCCGTGCACTCTCCTGCTTGAGCCTCAAACAGTAATGCCTCTGAGTTCCGTGCACGTGCGTGTGCACGGAACTCACAAGCATTACTGTTTGAGGCTCAAGCAGGAGAAAGCGGAGGAAATCTCAGAGGGGCGGAGCTTAATATTCAGGAAACCAGTAGCAAGATGTCAGCAACTTTCAAGGCACAAAGCTAGGGTCTGGAGGGGCATAGGTAAAAAAAAATATGGCAACAGTATTTTTAAAGCTGCACCTTTCAAATGAACATAACTTGATTTTACAGTGCACTTATCCTTTAACATTGCTTGGGCTGTTCAGCACTTAGAGAAATAATTGGTGGCTTATTTTAAAGGAGCCTTTCGTTATAAATCTTGGAGACCATAGTTCCCATTTAAAGTTCTGTCCAAACCATTGCCGGATATGCATCTCATAAATGGGGTAAATAAAAGTTGTTTCACTTTTTCTCTTTTTGGAATATCCTGTGCATTTTGCTGGACTTTTTTTTATTGTTTTAGCTGGTGAGCAGTACAGCCAGTATTGCGATATCCTTGTGATTGGAGAGAGGGTGGTAATGGTCCATATTTGTTTCTTAAATGCTGTGGTCCTCGTCCCTGGGAATTCATCAAATCAGGACATTTTACTTAATCCCCATGTAACCTAATAGAGCTTTATCTAATTGATCCCTGCTTTAAATGTTTCCTGTGAACTTGCAGTCCTTTGAAAATGTTTGCTAGTAGAGGAAGATCAGTCCTTAAATAAAAGAATTTTAGAATGTTACAATGACTGTGTATGTTAGAAATGATTAAAGTTATTAATACATTACCAATGTGTTACCTTGCAATGTAGCCAATAACAGTGGGACCAGATAATAAATACTGGTGAGAAATACCATACCTATTTGGCTGCATGGGGGCTACTGGCAAGCTCATGGAAAGGGCCTTCTCCATCCCAGGGGGAGCTTTTTGTAAGAGTGTGGCAAATTTTTTCCTAATAAATGTCTAGGCCATATATTACAAAATACACTGAAATCATAGTCAAATATCTGGAATATTTGGGAATTGAGGATACAAAAATCTGGGGGGGGGCTTGTAAGGTAGGTGCGGGGTCCGGAGCCAGTGGGAGTAGTGTGGCGATGAGAACAGATAAGTTAACTTTGATAGAAAGGAGAAATTGATTAAAGCCAAAGATATCCATCTAGATACATAAGGGAGATAATGGATGTTATAAGGCAACTATTCTCGCAACCGCTCTAGTATTGTACTATATAAATTTTAATTAACTACTTTGCCGAGATTTAATTACTCACTGCTGCTCTAGGAAATGCTAATAAGGTTTCCTGAATAGAACTATGATACAGAAGGCTGGGGAGGTGCAGTGGAATATATCCTAGTTTTTTTAGAAGAATATATACCACTGCACCTCCCCATGGAAAGTTTGTCACCTTAACAAGAAAGAATTTTAGTTTAGCTAACCTGAAGGCGATGTAACGCGCTGCTGCTTCAGCTGATTTCTACTATTCAGGTCTGTGCAGTGTGATCGATTTTCTGTGGAAATAACTAAAATTTCTTGTTAAGGTGACAGACTGTTTTTAGGGGGGGGTCAGTTATTTTAAATAAAAAAATGGCAAACACTTTTTTTTATTTAAAATTATTAAACCTTATGTATTATAAGAAACAATCTGTCCCTTCCAGTGTAATATAAGGTTTCTCTGTCCTGTATAAAAGCACTCGGCCTTATGTAAACCAGTGGTTTCCCAACACAGGGCCCTGTTGAAAACTATTGTTTTTTGTCTGTAATGCAAACTAAATGAACCTCTATTTTGTTTTATTTTTTGTTTTCTTTTTGGCAATATATTCATCGATTATTATTTGTTTTTAAAATTAAATAAAACAAAAAAAAAAAATTCACCAAAGTAAATGGGACTTGTTCAGTGTTGGTAAGGGACTTACTCAACATTTCATCTCTCTCCGACACATTTACATATCTATCTTACCCCTACTAACTTTTTATTAACTTGCTATTTCTTCTAATTTCTAATTTATGCTGATCTGTATTTTGAAGGAAAACTTTAAAGGACATGTCCAACCCTTAACGCTAAAAAGTGCTGGCCCCGATGTGTAGTTTTAAAAAATCCTTACCTTACATTCTTGCTCCCTATGGTTCTCTTGTAGTCCTTGTCTAAAGTCCAGGAAACTGAAGAGCAGTGGCTATCTTCCTGTCCAATCTTCTCTGCCTTCTGTGAAGCCTCCGGGAGGGATGCTGACATGCGCTGGGGATCCCTTTCCCCCCTCCCTCCGGATCCCATCTGCAAACCCTTTCTCCTAGCATTAAATGCTTTGGACATAATGTCCTTTAGGGTTGCCCACCCCCAACCGCTATAATAACACACACAAAAAACTTTCAGATATCTACTTACAGGCACTTTGTTCCCGCGACTTCTTAGCCGGCAGCCGCGTCTGTGATTGGCTGAACGGCAGCCAATCACAGACGCGGCTGCCGGTCAGGCCCCTCTGCTGTTTCCTGGATACAGAGAGGGAAGAGGAGACTCGTGGGAGCGAAGGCGATGTAAGTAGTTTTTTTTTGTTTTATTATAGTGGTTAGGGGTGGGCAACCATAAAGAACATTATGTCCAAAGTTAGTGGACATGTCCTTTTAAAGTTCTGAAAATGCTGATGTTTACTGCTTCTTACTTCGCCCCTTGTCCCGGAAGAAAATTTAATTAAAAGGAGACTGGATATCATCTGTTCTCTCCCCCACTGTTTGATGCTATAAACAGAGAGAAAAAATTCTGAAAAAAGAATATTTGCATGACGGCCATTTTAAACCTTAGATTATGACTTGTGTGTTTTCAAGGTTTTAGTTCAAATTATAGAACAGTAAAGGTGCCCATACATCTATAAGATTTTATTTACCCAACTGAGCGCTCACGCGATGTTCCTTCAATCCTGCCGGAACCGCTTCTCCCGATCTTACATTTGACCGGCATGCGATCGCAAAATGAATGGGATTCTGCAATCGCATGTCTGTCGAATGTAAGTTTGGGAGAAGCGGTTCAGGCAGCATCGATGAACATAACGTGAGCGCTCAGTCGGGTAAGTAAAATCTTATAGATGTATGGGCACCTTAAGGGTGCATTAACCAAATATTAAACATGGGCAGCATGGTGGCTGAGTGGCTAGCTCTGTTGCCTTGCAGCGCTGATGTCCTGAGTTCAATTCCACCCTTGGATACATATGCAAGGAGTTTGTATAGGAGCTTGCGTGGGTTTTCTCCGGGCACTCCGGTTTCCACCACAATCATAAAGACATACCGATAGGTTGTATGTGTCAAATAAATGTGCTTAGATTGTAAGCTCTTCGGGGCAGGGCGTGATGTATACATGTAATTGTAAAAGCGCTACGGAAGATGTTGGCGCTATATAAATCCACAATAATAATAATAAAGCAGTAAACCTTGGTATCATGTTTTGGAATCTAGAAAAGGTTGTACCACTCATGTAGCCATGAGCCAATTCCCACGTGCCATGAAACACTATTTTGTTGCTAATACAACAGAAAACTAAGACTCATCCAACAGAAATTTTTGTTATCTAAAAAGTTATAGAAACTGTTAATCAAAAATATAAACTGAATGACTTGATTACATTTGGACTGCAAGACTATTAGATTTGAAAGTCTGAACAAAGGGTTTAAAGGAGATTTTAAGACAATTTGCCTGAGGATATTGCAATGTATTCTAGAAATATGAACTAAGCAGCTTTCTAGCTTTAATTGTTAAAGATTTCTCCTGGTTGCACATCCTGAAATGATTCCTGACTCTCCTGAGGGAATAAAAAGATAGCATATATGATTTTTTTTAAAGGGCATGTCCACCCCCAAAACTAATATTTAATCCACTACTGGCCCCACTATGTAGTATTCAAAATTCCTTACCTTGTACCTCTGTTCCTTATGGGTTCTTCTGCAGTGCCTGTCAAAAGTTCAGAAAAGTGAAGAATAGGAGCTGTCTGTTTATGATCCGGTCCTTGTCCTTCCTGGGGACTCTGGCATGTGCCCTCCCCTACCTCCCACCCTCCTGATCCCTTCATGCAGCTTTTGCCCCTACCATTAAAACACAATTGCTTAATATAGGGTACCCCAGCCCACCCCCATTCTCCATGTGAGGTTTGTAAAAAATAAAAAATGCAGAAATAGAGTAACCATCATTAGTTCCCTTGGCTTTCTGCATAGCCGGCAGCCATGTCTTTAATCACAGACACGGCTTCCAGTCTGGCCCATTTGCAACTTCCAGAAACCAGGGAGCCGAGGGAACGAATGGTGGTAAGTCTGTTTTTTTTTTTTTTTACAAAACTAACATGGTGGTTGGGTGTGAGCTGGGGTACCCTACGGTACGGAAAAACTTTTGGGGGGTGGAGATACTCTTTAAATTTAATAATTAAATAATTTTAATGAGGACAAAACTTTTCTGGTTCCAGGGATTGTCCTGGATCACCCAAGTGGGTGGTATAATCTCATTTAGATGCAGCTTGGAAAGTTTTAGGGTGTTCCAAGACGAAACAAAATATTTTTATCGTTTAAAATGGTGCTAATTTTGCCCCAACCCATCAGATCTTGTTTAACATTTTGAAAGCTAACACCTGATCGTTTGGGGCAAAATTAGCACCATTTTAAGCGATAAGAACTTTTATTGAATAACCCTGTTTATCGTGTAAAATTGTGCTAATTGTGCCCCAACCAATCAGATCTTATTTAACATTTGAAAGCTAACATCTTATTGGTTGGGGCAAAATTAGGACCATTTTAAACGATAAGCACTTTTATTGAATAACCCTGAAAATGTTTCCAATCTTTTGAACCATGGCGTTTGTTGCTGTGGGTAGGATATTGTTTTTGCTCAAAGCATCAAGGCTCTGAAGCCTGGAACATGAGTAAGTATTTCATAAATCCTGAGATTGTCTTCATTCCTAAATATACCATTTTGTGACTTGCTAGCAGTAGATCATGCTTATTAAACACACATATTTGGATTTTACCATGAATTTTCTTGTTGTAATATTTTCTATTGCCTAAACATTGTTTTTTGGGGTTTTTTTTGGAGCAGGTACTGTGCAGAACAAACCTTTCAATACAGAAAGCAGCCAAACCACGAGAAGCTCACAGCTTACTGAATCCAGATTGCCCCCAACTAGTACAGAGTCCATGAGAATACAGGGATTTGATGCAATAGTAAGAGGTAATGTACTGTATAGGAGAGTAGCATATATTCAGAGTCATCTAAAGCCAGTCATGGGAATGATGGGCTAGGCCACACTAGCGTGTTTCTCAGGTGCTTACCATCGCATTTTGCATGAGGAACGTATGCCAGGATAGCACAATGCAGGTGTCCATTTTTTTGTGGATCGCATGGCAAATGCATGAAAACGTAAGTAAAGCGTACAACATTTCCTTTCCGCATTTCACAGGCCTTATTGTCAGTTGTAGTGTGGCCGCAGCCTAAAAGTACATTTTATTATATCTGAGTTTATGGTCTGTGTGGTTCTGTGGGTCGCGGCTCGTCGATTATCCGCCAGGCCACGGAATGCCCATACATGGCACGATTGTCGGCCAAACTGGCTGTGCATACACATTGTGTGTCGTGGGTCAGCACCCTCGATTGCACGTGTGTATGAGGTTTAAGTCTCAAAACTTTAAGGATTCATTAAAAAAAAATTTTTTTAAAGTTTAAATGTAAGTTTATTCCTCTTTTATTCCTTTGACAAGGTTGAAGCTCCCTGTAATGTATTCATACACCAGGCTGAATTTGTGTGTCCATAACATAGGCCAAAGAGCTCTAAAATTCCAAAATAATCATATTTATAAATAATGTTTATAGATTTTAAAAATTGTGATAAGGAGGGAATTCTTGACATTTTGACCTGAATTTGATTGAGTCGAAATCTCCCAATTGTGCTGTCATAATTTTGATTTTAGAAACTACCAATAAAATGTCAGCACAGAAACAGACCTACAGAAAATACAACCATCAAAACAGAGTTTAGACACAGAATCTTGTTTCGCCAGTTGAAAATCTGCATCAAAACTTGTGTGTTTGGATAGTTTGTATTTATGCGTATGATTACTTATAAAGTGCCACTAGGGTAAGCAATGCTGTACATTGCAAGTATTCAAACAAGGACCAGCTGAAAAAGAATTACATGAATTACAAATCGTCCCATAAATAGGTTAAGAATGCATACGTTAATGAGTTATATAAATGATGTATAAAGTAAATATAGGTGCTGACCTGCCCTGGAGAACTTACAATCTTGTACACGCTGTTCCAAACAGAATATTTTCTTATTGTTACAAAATGCTAGAAATTTAATAAATAAATTATTTGGGCTGTTTAGTCTTTATTTGGAATCATAGGCTACATTAAAGGACACTAAACCGATACAGTAAGTAAGTACAGTAAATCTGTATCTATTATTCACAGGGAGGTAAGATCACTTATTCCCACCTCCCTGTAAATAATAATCTCTGGTAAAAGAGAGTAAATGACCTACCAGCTTCTCCCCAGCTGAAAGACACACTGTCCCGATTGCGTGTTGGCGTGCCTGCGCATCTGATGGGGATAAACCACAAGTGGAGCGCTGGTAGGTAAATTATTCTCTGTTACCCTGGCATTCTATTATTACTGGGATGTGGGAATAAGCAATCTCACCTTCCTGTGAATAATACACACAGATTTACTGTACTTGAACCTATCGGTTTAGTGTCCCTTTAAGGATTGAGGGGGTTTGCAAAACCACCTGTCCCTAGGAATCGGCTGTAACACAAAACACTGATTTGTTGTGCTATTATTTATAATTCAAATGTTCTTTTGATATCTTCCGGGTTATTTTAGATTATGGGGTGCCCCTCTACATTCTACTGTTGATCGGGTTGGCCTGTGCGCTCTCGATTGTTGCCTTGATCATCGTTTTCATTAGTAGAAGAAGGAGAAAGAGTAAGTTTCAGACTATAAGGTTTGAATTGGTGTGTAATGGATAAAATGGCTGATGCTGTATCATAAACCCATTCAGTGATTTCATATTGGCAATCTAAACTGTCAAATGTCTTGTATTGTGCACAATGACCAAACAACCAATCCAGATGTGATCCTCCTATCATAATCAGTCACTATCATTATATTAATCAGGCATGTTTGACAAGTAACTGTTTTAAAATAAAAATTATTGGATGAAGGGAGAGAAAATCTCAAGCTGGCTGCTGGTTCTAATCACGAATTAGGCAATGATTTTCCTTAAGTTAAATAATTTCATTGCTAAAATGGCTGTATTGAGAATTGGTGTGAGTTACTAATAAAATAAACCGCAAACTTAAAGAATTCAACATCAACCGGGTGAGCTGATTCTTGCAGGGAGATTCAATAAAAGTTCTAATCGTTAAATATGGTGCTAATTTTACCCCAACCAATCAGATAATATTTAACATTTGAAAGCTAACATCTGATTGGTTGGGGCAAAATTAGCACCATTTTTAACGATAAGAACTTTTAATGAATAATCCTGTTGGTATCTTGAAGGAACTTTGCACAGTAATTGCACCATGGTTTAAGACAGGGTTGCCCAACATTGGGGACTGCACTATCGACAATAAACAGCTCATTGTAGGCATCATACCATACATGTATATACTTGTGACAGTGGAAAGGACTAAGTGACTTTATCTTTTTGTTTTATTTTCTAGGCTACAACTATAATGTCCCTACGTAAGTATCACCATTCACCAAACAAATCTATTTTTTTTTTAACCCTGCTGTAATTCTCTACCGATTTTCCAACAATTGTGTGTGATTATTTACCAAAATTATCAAAAATCCAGCAGTTACTTGTACAACCAACCAGACCTATTGTAAAAATATATACATTATAATCTACTTCTTTTAATTACATTACCTTTTGGTTAAAAATACCACTCACCAAGGTGATATATCAAATAAGCATTTATTGTATGGAGTAGTTACAAATTCTGCAAAGTAAAAGACAGTCAAGTATATTAGAGACAGCCTACCGTATATACTCGAGTATAAACCGACCCGAGTATAAACCGAGGTACCCATTTCTACCTGAAAAACCTAGTAAAAACGATTGACTCGAGTATAAACCGAGGGTAGAAAATATCAACACTTAAGCAAACCTGTAATTAGTAAAAATGATTAGGAAATGAACATGAATAAACAGGAGGTCCATTAAAGTATTTATTTTACATTTATTTTACCATATGGTAAATAAAAACAACTTGTTCAGTAGTGACTTCACTTAGCAGCATAATGTAAAGTCACAAAACTACCTTATGTAGGAACATCTACATAACCGGTACCGTACATACCGTAACAATGGTATGGTAAACTAGTACTGCAATGCTACAGTAAATATTTTAACTGACCCAAAGTTCAATGGCTTGAACAGCAATATACTGGAACATAAAACACATTTAAAATCCTTCAAAATCAGATTCCTCATCATCGGTTTCTCCAAATAGTGCTTCAAATTCAGCTGGTGTAATGTCATCTGCATAGACATTATCATCACAATCATCAACAACTCCATCATTTTCATCACTGCTGCTGTGCTGAAACAAAATATCGTCTTCGCTACCATCCATGGCATTACTTATACCGCATTTTAGAAAAGCACGCTTGATGATGTCTTCTGGAAATATCCTCCCATGCATCTCGTACCCACTTTGCTACTATTTCTATGTCAGGCTTCATTAGATTTCCACCTTTTGTCAATTTGGCTTGACCTGACGACATCCATGCGTGCCACATTTTTCGCACACGGTCTTTAAAAGGTTTGTTTATAGACACATCCAGAGGCTGTAAAACAGATGTTAGCCCACCAGGAATAACAGCCAAAGTGGTTTGAAATGACAGCCAATGTTTTGACATCTTCGCATATATGTGCTCTAAACATATCCCAAACTAGCAGTGAGGGTTTTTTTTTTAAAGCTACTCCTGGTCGTCCATTCCATATCTCTTCTAGCCATTTTTTTGTTCCTTGTTCATCCATCCAGCCTTTAACATGTGGACGGACAGTGATTCGTGGGGGGAATTTGGCATTTTTAGGCAAAGTCTTCCTTTTAAATATAATAACAGGCCGCAGCTTGACTCCATTGGCCAAACATGCCAGAACCACTGTGAAATGATTTTTTTCATTCCCGGTTGTTCTAAGGAAAATTGTTTTTTCTCCCAAGGATGCCACGGTCCTGTTGCTTGGAAGATCAAAAGTCATTGCTGTCTCATCCATATTCCCGATACTTCCGAGGTCATAATTATAAAGCTTTCTTTGTTTTATAATGAATTGATGGAATGACATGACCTTTTCTTCAAGATTCTGTGGCAGCTTTTGTGATATCTTCGTTCTCTGGCGCAAGCAAAGTCCAAATCTATTCATGAATCGGGTACACCATCCAGCTGATGCAACAAAGTTCTCAATACCCACTACTTTATATTGCTCATCTTTAGCCATTTGAAGGGCACGTAATCGGATTCCCATGCGTGTTACACAGTATCCATTTTGACGACATTCCACAACCCATTTATGCAAGTCAGTCTCTAGAGCCCCATATGAGGTTGTTAAACCACGACGAGCCTTTTTTGACTTCGGCATCTTCTCCAATTCTGACTTGATTTTTCGCCAGTCTCGCACCTGTCTTTCATCAACGCCGAATTCCCGGCCTGCAACAGAATTATTACTTTCCTCTGCTCTTGACACAACTCTTAGTTTAAAGCCAGCGTCGTATGATCTGCGCAATTTTTTTACACGACCAACCGTTTCTAACAAATTAAAAAAACACAGAAGAACCAGTAAGAAAAATTTCCCAGCAACCACATTAAAATTACCGTACAAACGAGGCACTGATTACTGCTTTTATATCAAGGCCTTCTGATTCAAGATTGTTCTGAGGCTTTAGTTGCCCTTTAAATTGACTTACCGGTATAATAAGTAAAACAGCTATATAAATGACAACAACAAGCATACGGTAATATACCGTACGTAAAAAAGAGCCTATTGCCCTAGTACCGTAATAATAATCTACGGTATTAACCACTGCAATTTAGATTTTGTAAACTACAACTCCCAGCATGCTTTGTGTGGCAAGTGCTTTAAATAACTTAAATACGTAAATTACTGTACAGGTACCTACTCTAAATATGGTACTAATTAATTTACCGTACAATGCCACCCAGCAGCCATTCCCACTGCAAGGGGGACCCAGCAGCCTAAAATGCAAAGTCCTCACCTCTGGGTACTTTTCAAAAGTCCTGCACTACTTACTTGTAGTCTCCCTCGTCGCTCCAGGCGGATCCTCCCCACTGTCACTTTGAGTGACAGGACGCGCTCTGCAAGGAGGCGTGTCTTCCCAAGTTCAGAAAGGGTTTTTCACTGTGAGAATGGTAAAGCTATGGAACTGTCTTCCAGTAGACGTTGTTATGGCAGGTTCATTGGTCAGTTTAAAAAAAACTGGATGAGTTTCTGCAAACAAGGAATGTTGCAAGTTACTGGTATTGATTCATAAAGTAGAGTTGATCCAGGGAAATTTACCACTTGGAGTCAGGAAGGAATTTTTTCCCCCTTCATAAATTTGGTGGGGTTTTTTTTTGCCTTCCTCTGGATCAACATGTCATTGTTGGTGTCTGCTGTAAGCCGGCAAATGCTAGCAGAGAGGAAGGGAGTCAACTTCATATGCAGTTTGCAAGTTTATCTCATTGTGTGGACCTTCAACAGATTTGGCAAATCCATTCATCTTGATGTTATAAGCATAGTCAGGACACCAAATTACTTTTCTCTGCATTAAAAGACATTATATATCACGATTTCTTAAAGAAAAACCAATAAAATGTCTTACAATACAACCCACACTCAGTGCTGATACTGGTGTAGCATAAATCGTACACATTGTACCAGTAAGTTATTTTCAAGGAAAATATATATATATTTTATTTTTTTACATGGTTTTTATTCTCCATAGCATGTCCCAGTTGGCAATGAGGCAAGATAGCTCTCCCATGATTGTGGATGGATGTCAGCCTTGTTCTAATCCTGCGGCACGTGCTCAGAATCAGTACCAACCATGCCAACAACTAAAAGAATCTGAATATGAAGCTATGGTAACAGACCCCAACAATGAATATGAATTTCTTATTCCAGAACAGGGAACAATCTCCAGTTGTCCTGACCAGTCACAAACAACAAACTGAAGCAAATTTAGATGCACCTGTTCCAGACACATGTCCTTTCTATGATACCCCAGTTCCTTGGTGTTCTACAATGTCCCCAGAAAAATCTCTTCGGCTTTCCTGGTTGTCATTAAACTTCTTTAATACAAAATGCAATCAATGGATAGAGCAGATTAAATAATTATTGATATAAGGATAAAGCGTTTGGGCAGTATTTAGAAGTTCCTGGTTTTAGGAAGAGGCCTTTCTGCCCTCCATATCCAGGTGCAGTAAGTGTATGATGGGATTAATCTTTGATTTATAAACTGATGTTTGGTAGTGTTAATAAGGCTATAAGTCCCTATATTAACTGATACATCGCTGGCACTGTGAAGACTTTCCAATAATACTGCAAACCCTGTCCTACACCCACATCACAGCCCCTAGTAAATCCCTGTAATATTATGTAGCTATTAGACAAATGAATCTGCATGATAAAAAAAAAAAAAAATGAAATGGAAACTCCATCCCTCAAATGCAATAGTTAGAAACAGATTTAAGACTAATCTGAAATGCTGCCTTTTTTTACCCGTCTTTCAGCTTCCTGGCTCTTCCAGGTAGTAGTTGTCAGTCATCTGACACAGTGGCATAGGAATTGCCATAGCAATGAGAGCCAAAGGCGGTCTGTGATAGGGTTCTTGCAAAGATCAAGTATGAGTTGCTGAATAAAATTTAAAAAGAACCGTTTATTAATTCTGTTTTACTGCTCAGGTACGTTAGCAGAGAGCAACCTCAGCACAGAGCTTTCCTTGTTACAGTCCAAAACCTGTGTACAGTGTAGGATAGGCGAAATGAACAAGAAAAGATAAAGGTGATTTTGCTGATATTTATCCCTACAGTCAAAAGAAAAAACAGCATTATAGATAAATCTGTCATGGGGCGCTATACATTTAAAAAAAAAAAAAAAACTGCTTCTGCGCATTGAAGGAGTCAGTTGCCCATACGTGCCAGACAGTTACTATTTATTTAGTTGTTGCCACTGGGATGGGGTTGGGCCTTGCTGACTGTTGCCCTGCCACACCATGAGAGCAGGCAGGAACAGAAAGTTTGGGAGACAAATTACTGACTGAGGTGCATGAAGTGCAATGTGGTCGGTATGCCTAAACTGATCAGCTGCAAGTTGCAAAGGTTTGATGCGGCCAGACTTTGGGTAGGGGGAGATATTGTGTGTTAAACCAGGGCCAGTTTCAACTTACTTAAATTGATCAGGTCTGGGAAAACAGAGGTATTGTTGGGAGGGGGGGGCAATGTCTGTGTAAGGGTGTGTGTGTGAGTGCCTGTCTGTGAAATACCGTGTACCTGTGTGTGTTCCTGTGTCTGTAGAGAGAGATTTTGTGTGAGTGTCTGTATGTCTGAGAGAGATTATACCTGTATGTCTGAGAGTGTGAGTGCCTGCCTGTGAGTGTGAATGTGTGTGATTGCCTGTCTGTAAGAGAGAGTGTGTACCTGTATGTCAGAAAGTGTAGTGTCCGTAGGGAGAGTGTGTATGGGAGTATCTGTATGAGTCTTAGAGACTGTGAGTGTCTGCCTGTAGAGAGAGTATGTGGGAGTACCTGTTTATCTGAGAGTGGGAATGTGTGCGAGTGCCTGTCGAGTATAAACCTGTATTTCAGAGAGTGTGTGTGTGTCTGTAGAGAGAGAGAGAGAGCGAGAGAGAGTGTGTGTGCATCTGTAGAGAGAGAGTATGTGGGAGTATCTGTATGCCTGAGTAAGTGGAAGTTTCCTGGCGGACACCAGGAGGAGGCACCCTGTACTGCTATGTTATTAAGGTAGTTTTTTTGGGTTTTTTGTGGTTTGGGGGCCCAATCCAAAATTTTGCTATGGGACCCAATGATTTCTAGCTTTGCCTCTGAACTGAAATCATGGATTCATGGCCAGTCCTAGTTGCCTCCTCTGAGAAAGTGTGAGCTTCTAAAACAGATTGCAGAGTAGACAGAAGATAAAGAACATTTTGATTTATACAAGGAGTTAGTCATACATCTGTCAGTTTCTAACTTTTGCAGGTTTTGAGGTGATTAACCTATGTCAAAAATGTACAATTTAAAAAAAAAAAGCAGCTGAAACATTAAGCCAGCTTGTTTTTTTTTTTTTTTTTTAAATTAGACCTTTTTATATTTAGTGCATATTAGATATTTTATGTATATTAAATTTTCTAATGAATTTCTCTAAATATTATTGCTTCCACTAGTTTTATTATACCCAGAGATACATTTTTAGCTGATACTCTCAGATAGACTAGACTACCAATCTATTAACCCAATAAGTAATCTCTTGACAAACAAAAACAAAGGGATTGTTTAAAGGGGAAGTTAAGTTACCATATAACATTCTCTCAGTAGACAGAACACATTTACAAGCAACAAGCAGTGTCTCACCTTTACCCTTTGTTGTGGCTGTTGGTTTATTGACAAAATAAACCTGTGCATACTAGGGTCAGCTCCCATAATCCACCAATTGTTTGTGAAAACAACCTTTGTTCCCACATACATTTGTATTGTATTAACTATCAATCATTGGGGCAATGATTCATAAGTAAGTCTGTGGATTTAAACCTGAAACCTCATGGGCTGTGTGTTTCTAAAAGTCCACAAATCCACCAGAGCTAGCAGAAAGAATACTGGTACATTTAGAAATGTTACAATTTCCTAGGGAAATAATGAAAGCAAAAAAAAAAAAGGAACCCCTTGGTTCTGAAATCCAAACATTCTGTCCGAAACCAGGCAGATTGCTTGGATTGCGGGACACATTTTAAGAGTTACCGAATGTACAAGGTTATTTCCAGTAACACTTAAAATAACCCCAAATGTTGAATAACCCTTGAAAATACAATTGGAAACTCAATAGTAGTTTTGACCTTGTTTTTGAGGGTTATCAAACGTTCAAGGTTATTTTCGAGGGTTACCAAAAATGCGGTTCGGACCCTCAAAAGTTTTTCCAGAGATCCATGAATCTAAAAACGGAACAAAACTTACAACTTTTGGCCATTTCTACTCACAAGGCTCTTTGAAAACTACATGGCCTGTGACTTGTACTAGCAACAATATAGAATCTCCTCACATGTACGTAAATGCAACTTAATTAAAAATCTTACAATGTGTAAGTGTTCTAGGGAGAAACACATTCACAATAAGGGTTGAAAAAATGGGCTTAGCTATTTTAAAATTACATGTTTGAAGGGATATCAGAAAGGATGATAAATATGTTGTCTGCACCCACACCAAATGCTACATTGTTAGCCTTCAAGGATGAAGGAGAAATCCTGCATAGCATCATTCCTGGTACTCCCTGAAGTTGCTGTCTCTGTCTACCCTCACTGTTTTTTGGTGCATGCTGCTTCTGCACATGCTCAAGCTTGAAGAGCTTGGGGTAAAGGCTGAAACATCAAGGGCATGGTACTACACAATGATAATTCCTTACAGTTGCAAAAATAACATAAGAGGTGAGTAAAGACCAAGGCAGCAATGAAGACCGCATCTTTGAAACTGCATCTTTTTCATCCATTAAAGCAAAGGGGATGGGGCTGCGATTTTCATTGACAGCTGTCAAAAATGATTTTCACCACTTTTTTTAAAATTACAATATTGCTTTGGCTTTGACACATTGCAACCTATATGTAATTCAATGTTTTATTTAAAAAGGCTTTTGGGCTCTGTAATCTGCAACATTTTGTCTGTGCTATTGAACAAATCAAATGTTCTAGATTAAAATGAGCTACTTGCACTAACCAACTTACGTCCATTTTATTACAATCTTATGTCATTTATTTAAAAAATGAAAGAGCTCATAGATTTCTTGTTGGATGGGGGGGACAGGAGAAAGGCTGTGGGATAGTGGTCATTGTCCCTCTTTTTTTAAACGTATCTGCCAAAATGTCCTGGCTCCCATGCACGCCCCTACCAATAAACTAAGACAAAATAAGAATGTTAACAGTTATTGGAATTTTCACAGATCACGTTACACCCTTTCGTGACCTCACTTAAAATACCTTTTAAAACACCTCCACATTTAACCTTACATTCACTGGTTTTAACCAGCTCTTAGAAACTGCATACCCAAATCAAGTATCAATTTGAGAGAGTAAAAAGAATTGTTGCAGATGAGGCCAGAAAGCAACATAGGTTGGATGAGATAGAGGAAAATTTCAGGAGAAAGAGATATCCAAGAAAATTGCTTTAAAAAAGTATGGTAGACAAAAATAAAAACTGGTTTTTGTCACCCGGTGCAATGATTCATCTCATAAATTGGCTAATTTTGTCAAAAGACATTAAAGAATTCTAAGTGCTAATTTACCAGGTGTTTTGTCATTTAAAGAATATCCATTGATATCTTATAAAAGCTCATGCTCATTAAGAGACCAAATGGGCCCTGTAAAATAAAGTACACAATTGACAATGGGTCAACAAATAGAAGGAATTTTTCCTTGTCTATCATGTTCACATTGTAACAATTCCATTAAAAGGGGCCTTAATACATCACTCTACCAAAGGCACAACATTTAAGATGAGAGGATACCACATATGTATAACATACATTAAAGTGCCCGTGTGGTAAAATTTATGTTGGACAGATATCTAGGCAAGGGTCCGTCTTAGTGAACATAAATGTGAAAAGAGTCCAGTGGCATTTTATCAAGAATTTATCCAATTTAGATTCAGGTCTTGAAGTGTGTACCCAAAAACAGAGGGGGATGGAAGAAAGAAAGACTGAGGGTTTGGACTTAGGGCTGCTTATAAGAGCGTTATAAGGATTGTAGTTGGTATGCTACATGTGAATAATTTTTCTCAATTTTCCTTTATTTTTTACAAAAATTACCAGATATTAATTTTTATCTTCCCTTCTTTTTCATCGTGGTTGATCTGGAATAATTCAAACTCAAAGCATTTTTTGGGTTTGCAACAACACAAACCAATCACATGTTTTTCTTCAGATGTTTTCCAACAAGGTTTTTAGATTCCTCATTGAAAATGGAACCTCTTAAGTTACTGTGATTTTACTTTTGCTTTGTTTCAATGGTCACGATGCCCATCCCAAATTGGAAACTCTTCTATTAACTATGATACGATTGTCCAAAATATGTTCAAAATATGCACAATCCAAGGTGAATTTAAGCAGCTGTTTTTTCACAGTAGCCATTTTAATGAGTAAACATTTTTTAGTCAGCTGGAGCATAATGTTGCAATATATGAAAAAGTGTTTATTCACCCATAACACACACAAGAGCATCGTTTCGGGCACACCTTTGCCCTTTCTCAAGCCTCTAACAAGTGACACATCTCCTCCAGTTTTTAAACACATAGGGGAACACCCCCAACAGCAGTGATCAATTAAACATTTGAATACATTGACTTGAACACCAACATTTAATGTGATATAGTGCCATTGTGTCCTAGTACTACTATGACATATTTTGCAACATTACGCTCCAGCAGGCAGAGTGTTCAACAGCGATGTGGGAGCAGTAAATAACAACAGGATTGGGTTTACTATTGAGTGGATATGAACGTTTTTTAGTAAGGGGGGTGGACATGATTTTAAAAGCGTTTGCTTTATACAATTTGTCATTTGAGAGGTACATTTGCCCTGTAAGTGGTTTCAGGTCAGCAGTGGTAAGGAAACAGGTAACTTAGCATCGAATAAGAAGCTCTAAAAGTTGAAAACTCGTGATATAAATGTATGTATTTTATTTCTTATATAGCCCTACATATTCCGCAGCGCATTACAATTATTTACTCAATTCAATATGGCTGCTCCCTTCCAATTTCAAGAAAGGTCTTTTTGAATAATCTTTGGCAAATCATTTGTATCCAAGGGCTACAACATCACACACACACACAGCTATGAGATAATACAGTACACCTGAGAAGAAAAAGGGAAAATCAAGACCCAAGAAACAATACAGCATAAACAAGATTATGGTCTGAAGATTACTAAGGAATTCTGGATAATTTTTATTGACTGTTACGTGGAAATAGTCACATTCTGTATGTATGGGCTGTTCCTATACAGCATACCTGGTAACATACCTACCAATTCTGGTGTCAAAATTTAAAAGAGAGGGAGGGGGGGGGACGGGGACTGTTGCGTTCAATTTGAAGCACATTCCTCTTCTGCCAAGAAAAAGAAACAGACAATTTAATGCCAACCCACGTAAGTTTATTAGAAACAAGTTTACATGTTGATGTTATTACAGGGTTTACTAGTCACCCAAGAAAACCTTTCTATAAAAGTTAGGAGCTTCAGGAAGCACTGCCACCATAAATGCCCATGGGTACAAAGTTTACTGGTAAAATGAAAACTAGCTGCTGGTTACAAATTTTACAGAAGAAACACATAGGATGGTTTTAATTAAGGATCATTATCGGTAAAGACATATTGATCAGTATTGATTTACGCAGTGTTATGTGTCGTAAAATGGACCGTTTCCGTGTAGAAGTAAAATGGCGTCTGCTATGCTGGTACGAGGGCCACATTGATATTTTACAATGAGGTAATAATTTAATGCTGCGATTGCAAGGACCATTTGCTATCGCTGTAATCGCAAACAAAATAGCTTGTTTTGTTATATCTGTTGTATTCAATTAGATCAACTGGACTTGAAGTTTAGTTCTTGAAGAAGTTTCGCTAGTCATCCGACTGTCTTTCTCAATTCAGAATGACTTGTACAAGAATCTGTGGCAATTATGTACCCTGGAAAATCCCAATTAGCATATCCCAGCCAAGTGATTGGATAGTGGCTAAGAGGTGTTATAGGAACGCCCAGGGTAAGGTGTTAAAACAGCATTGTACATGGCAGACAGTTGGTGTCGAACCCCCCCACCTCTATTTAGGCTTGGTTTTTTTATTTTCACATAAATGGCCTCCTTAACACCTCTCTTGAACCAGTCACGCTCCTTTGCCAATATGTTAACATTACAATCTTCAAACGTATGTCCTTTATCCTTAAGGTGCAGGTAGACGGCTGAGTCCTGACCCGAGAAATTGGTTCTTCTGTGCTGGGCCATACATTGATGCAGTTGCTGTGTGGTCTCCCCCCACATACAAATCAGAGCATTCTTCACTGCACTGCGTATATGATGTTGCTTTTCTTGTGTTTCGGTATTGGGTCTCGGATGTACCAATTGCTGCCTTAGTGTGTTGTTTGGTTTAAAGCAGACCGGGATACAGTGTGGTTTTTTTTTTTTTTTAATTCTTCTTAATTTCTCAGAGACCCCTGCTACATATGGGATGACCATGTTCTTTCTCCTGTCTTGCGTTCACCTTACTCTGGGCGTTCCTATAACACCTCATAGCCACTATCCAATCACTCCCTTAACACCTGGCTGTGATATGCTTATTGGGATATTCCAGGGTACATAATTGCCACAGATTCTTGTACAAGTCATTCTGAATTGAGAAAGCCAGTCGGATGACTAGTGAAACGTCTTCAAGAACTAAACTTCAAGTCCAGTTGATCTAATTGAATACAGCTGATATACCATAACCTGGTTGAATGAGAACCTTCACAAGCTTGTTTTGTTTTTTATTTGCACACCTAAGTAAGAAAATGAACTGGAGTCCAAATACATTACAGAGAATCACTTACAAGAAGGGAATAAGGAAAGTTAAAAGGCCTACACCCAAATGCAAACCCCCACATCACAATAGTTTTAAGTCTCTCTGCCTCCTCGTAAGGATCTACCACATTTACAGAGGAGGCAACTCAGGAAACGGCATTCAGTAAATGGCCTTGATGTCATCTGTCATGGTCTTGACTGCCTGCTTGCTACCCAGGAAACTTAAAAGGCAGAGAGAGATGGTAAGCAGGAATATTGTGCTGCATACCATGTTAAGAGCTTTAAAACACTAAGCAGGGTTCTTGAATTGTGGTGCAGTTTACCAATGCTATGTGGGGCATTATAGCGAGAGCTGCAACTGCTTGAAAATGTCACTTGTAAATAGGTCAAAAAGGAGTACATAACAACTGGAAAATAATAAATATACATGGACGTAGAATGCCACAAAGTCCCGCAACTGCAAACACTGGCAGCCTCCTCACCTGGAACACCCATACCTGGATGCTACGTCCTGTTACAACCCTAACCCCGCCTCTGCCCACCCCTTTGGCTCCTAACTCCCCCCTCAGCCCACTCCCTAGATGACATCAAGTCCCCCCTCGCTGTGCCCCCTTTCTCCAACCTGCCCAGAAGCCTCATATGGCAGGGTGGGATGTCTGCAATTGTAATATTTAGAAAGCCATATGAGGGGGAAGACCCATTACAATGTGAAGCTTACACCATCCCCATTAAAAATACCAAATTTACAAGGTTATATATACAAAAATATCAATCTACTTTCTAACAGTGTTTCCATTACTGGGGCAGCTACTGGATAGTGCACAAACATATGAGAGTCAATCACCTGTACACATACTCAGGGGTTTCACTATGCAGGTTATGACCGAGGTGCTCACATGCTCCAGATAGCTGCTCAGCTAGCAGGGGAACATCACAGGACCAGAGAAGAAACGGAGCAGGCAGCACACAGGAATCCTACAATCAGACTTTTTCTTCCATTAAAACCACAGTGCAAAAACAGACACGGCGTGCGGGAAACACCTGATACAATTTGTGACGATAGGCCACTTCATCAGAGGCGTGTCTCCCAGGTCCTCTGTGCGTCTTATATTACACATGCTTAATTGGAAAGTTTCAAAAATGTAACCATTAAAAACAACCAACAGTATCCCTTTAATTGGTAAACTTTTAGAAACAACATGGTACATGTGCTGCAGGTGGAATTCCCTCCAACATTTCTTTAATATGTCCACTTAAAGAAACAACATGATGCAGGGCTGCAAGTGGCCAACCCTCTAACATTCCCCTTTAATATGTACACTTATAGAAACAACATGGAGCAGGGCTGCAGGTGGCCTACCCTCCAACATTCCCCTTTAATATGTACACTTATAGAAACAACATGATGCAGGGCTGCAAGTGGCCTACCCTCTAACATTCCCCTTTAATATGTACACTTATAGAAACAACATGGAGCAGGACTGCAGGTGGCCTACCGTCCAACATTCCCCTTTAATATGTACACTTATAGAAACAACATGGAGCAGGGCTGCAGGTGGCCTACCGTCCAACATTCCCCTTTAATATGTACACATATAGAACAACATGGAGCAGGGCTGCAGGTGGCCTACCGTCCAACATTCCCCTTTAATATGTAACTTATAGAAACACATGGAGCAGGGCTGCAGGTGGCCTACCGTCCAACATTCCCCTTTAATATGTACACTTATAGAAACAACACGGTGCAGGACTGCTAGTGGCATACCTTCCAACATTCCCCTTAATATGTACCCTTATAGAAACAACATGGTGCAGGGCTGCAGATAGCCTACCTTCCAACATTCCCCTTTTAAATGTACACTTATAGAAATAACATGATGCCCTGCGGTTGAGGATATTATCCCGATCTTAGCACAGCTCTGTGTAATGCATTTCTCAGTATTGTACAGTACCTATTTAAAGGCAATTTGGATGGTAGGAAGTGGAAGAATATTAGCTACTAGGGTAGCCACCTTTGCCTTTTAAGACATGACACATGAAATCTACAAGACAAATGGCTGGTTATAATTTCTATAAGAAGCATGATGCAAGCTAATTGATTTCAGTGTAGTCATAAAGCGTATTTTATAGCAAGCAGCAGAGCAACATGTAGATTTCATACGTGTTCAAGTCTTAAAGGCAAACCTAGTCTTGCACTGTGAATGTATGGGGCTTAACTTAGCCATACTTTAACAGGGATTTCAATAAAAGTTCTTATTAAAATGGTGCTAATTTTGCCCAAACCAATCAGATGTTAGCTTTCAAATGTTAAATAAGTTCTGATTGGCTGGGGCAAATTTAGCACCATTTTATATAGAAACTTTTTTGAATAACCCTGTAATGTTTTTTAATAGGTGTAGGGACATGTTTCACTGATCAGGCAACCCTGACCCTTTAAATAGGTAAACTACTCAAAAATGCATTGCACAGAGCTGTGCTAAGATCATGTTCACTTCCTTATCTTCCCCTACCGCTCTGTACTATGTTTGTTTCTATAAATACAGCATAGATAAAAAACACAATCTTCCTGTCCTCTAATATTCCCCTTTAGAATGTTCTATCCACTCATATTGCTGCAGCTGACAGGGAGAGCTAGAGACTTTCACACACTATCACTGCTACTAGGAAAGTGTTAATCAGTGAATCTCTCTGCACCACCCAGACACTTCTGCAATTTGAATACTGATGATTTAACATTCTTACGTCATAGGGGTTAGAGGGGGTTGTGGAAATCACACGTGCAGAAAATCTAATGAAGGCAAAAGTACTGGCAGGGAAGGGAAACTTCAGCTTTGGTGAACAAACAACATCTAAAATGAGCTCATAGAGGAAACAGAATAGCACCTTAGTGGAATCTTTCATGCTGAGGTTATTGAGCAAGTACTTTCTAACTCAAACCATTTTTTTTGGTTTCATTCTCCATTAAACACTATTAAAAGTCACCAGTGAAATGCATTTTTGGGTCAAAATTTGTAAAATTATGATGCCATGCTGATGTCATTGTGACATCACAAAAAAAATTCACCCCGACAAATTTAAATCCTATTAAAAAATATAGAATAAGAAGTCACACCAAGTTCAATGCTTTTTAGGGTCAAAATTCAAGTCTATGCAAAAACAAACATAACCTAAAATTAGCTCATAGAGGAAGCACCTGATGGAATCTTACATGCTGAGAAGGTTGTTAAGGCAAGTTCTTTCTAACTAACAACCCCCCTAAAAACACCAATAAATTATAAAATACCTTCAGCAAATTGTTATTAAAGTAAATGTAAGCCTGTTAAGAACTGGATGAGTATCTGTGTGTAAGTGCAGTGTCAGACCACACCTCCTGGCCTCAGTCACATGCTTTATCTGTCCTGTAAAGGATTGGCTAGAATTATAATGGTGTGACCAACTGTAACAACTTTGTGCCATAGCTAGGACTGGCATGTGCAGATCATAATGGTCGTTGACCAAACTGTGTGATACTAGAATGCTGAGAAGTAAAGCACAAACCATATGTTATTTAGGTAAATTTCCCAGCGCCTGTATCAAAATGACAGGTAAGACACAGATTACTGGTTATATATCAAGGTGTTCTGCCTTCTGGTTCAGTGTTGTTCTGTGGCTTTATTTGCCCTTTAAGGCTCGTACACACCTGCGATCGCAGGTCCCGACCCACTCGATGTGTATGAATGTTTCAGCCACTAAATTGGCTGAAGCAGTCCATTCGGAGATCCGCCAAGTCGGCCGTTTACCGATCCCCGAACGAACTCCATTTTGGTAAAAAAAAGCGCCTACACACGGGCCGATTATTGGCCAAAACTCGTCGTTCGTCACACTCATTCGTCGCGGGTCGGGACCCACGATTGCACGTGTACGAACCTTTAGAAAGTCACGGAAGATGTTATGTATTGGATTTTGTAAATACTATGATTTGCCTTTAATGTTATTGAGGTATGCTACAGTGCTATACACTGGGTAAAATGTAAACATGTTAAGATTAGAGATACTGTACATTTCTATACATATCTCTATACTTACAAGCGAACACCTGTGCCTAACGGCCTATATTTGAGGCTTTTTAAACAGGCTTAATTTAATGAATTTGTAATTGATTTGGGGGTAGGGGTATTGCAATGTATGTTGTAAATGTTTAATAATTGGTTCTGTGTCAACAAATAGTTTATCTTTATTGTGGATGACCATAAGGGATACTTGGGGGTCTATCCCCTTTTCTAGCGTGTAAAGCAATTTCCCAGGTTTATAAAGACCCAACTGTTGTATTTTAAATTAATGATACTGTCACATGAAATTTGAGGTGATTACTGCTTTCCCTTTTTCTCCCTGCTATTAGGCCAGATCGCCTTCTCATTTTGGCACCAGCCACTTATAGACTTGAATGGTTCTGAAGTCCACAGCGTGCAAAGGGCCATGAGAACGGTTATGTATTATGTTTATATAACGATCCCTATGTATAAGATGATTCCTAACACGAGTAGCATAATATATGCACACAGATAGTATCTTTTTCAATTGAACAAATAAAAGATATCTATAGTATCTATACATTTACAAATGGAATCCGTCAGTCCAGGAGTATGCTACGGTCTGTAAGCACAACTAATAGACTTCTAGCAGTTTCCCCTGTGGCTCTGAGGCAAATATTTGTATATAGTACAGTAACCGGAGAGCCACACAGCACGAGTGAGGATGGGGCAGTACTGTCAATATATTAACTGGATTATGCTAGAGATCCACAAATAGCAAAAATGTATCAATGCTCAGCTCTGTGGAACACTTACAAACACTGCACCTCCACAGTAGGGCAGCAGATAAGGCAGGGCAGTGAAAAAGCTGCCCAACATCAGTCCTCAAAATAGGGGTGATTTCTTCATCAGCACCGCAAACAGAATTTATAGCAATATTCTGCACGTCAATGTGATAATATAATTATTATATATTAGGGCTGCAGCTGTTTAAGATTATTGTAATTTTTTGGGGTACGAGACTGCATTTGTATAAATAACCATACCTAAGAAATAGACCCAACCAGCGTTAATATATTGACATAATGTATAAACTGGGGGGTGATATCCACTCCCTCAATATTACTAAAACTCCCTTGTACCAACCCTGTGTCTTCCGCTTAATAATCTCCTCTTACGGGAAATCCCACATCAATTCAAGACTGAAATAGGAACTCACTCACCGTTCCCTCACGGGACTCAGGTGCCGCCAGCCCCGAGCCCGTCGCTATCGCTCCAAACACACGTCACTCCATAGAAGATAAACAGTGCACACTGATGTTCCAATAAGGATAACGGACTCTAGTACTTAAAAGCAAATAATTTATAAATCACGTGATACAGTTAATATGTTGCTCATGAATACTTTCAATAGCAAAGAAATTGGAAGGACCACAGAGAAGTAGCTGCACACGGGACTCCAGGGCGTTTATTACCTGCTGACCATTGTGGCAGAGACATTCGATGTGCCGACCAAACCAACTGATCCACTCACCACTTAAGGTCTGGAAAACTTCAGGGAGATTCAATAAAAGTTCTTATTTAAAATGGTGCTAATTTTGCCCCAACCAATCAGATGATAGCTTTCAAATGTTAAATAAGACTGATTGGTTGGGGCAAAATTAGCATCATTTTAAACGATAAGAACTTTTATTGAATTTCCCTGTATGTGTTTTTAGTTCATTTTTAAAAACATTTTTTATGACTTGGTTCTTAGGTCTCCCCTCGCAAATACATTTTATAGGGGCGTTTATTCAGTATACATAGATCAATTTCATTACTGTATATTAGTTTATCTGGGACTTAAAGGGCTATGCCACGCCACGTGTTTTAACGCGCAACCTGATCACACGTTAAAAACTCACACTAGTGTTGGCCAATTGGTCTGGGCACACTTGGTTCACTCCCGTGATTCACTAATCAGCGCATGTGATCAGCAATTTTTTGCGCATTCAATCGCACACACAACGTGCACTAGCACACCAGAACTGCTTGAATGCTTTTGTTTTCAGCACCCTAAGACGCATTGTAGTGTGGCTTCGGCTTAGCTCTACCTTGCATTGTATTAACACTGATTTGATCAGAACTTTTAATGTTTGGTTGTATTCAGACATCGTGAGCTCCAACATTTCTGCAGCTACCAACAGGGTTATCTACACCCCATCCTTTATTATTGTTCTTGGGTGATAACAGGCAGTTGGATTGCTATATTTTCTAAATTACCCAATTTTTCTAATTAATACACAACGCTTTTTTACATGAGCACCTTGTAATAATGAGGGCTCTGGGTGTTTAGGGTTTGATATAGACACGAAGGGCCATATTAAAAACCCATGATATCGCAAGTTTGCAATTGGGTGGTTATCATCAGTGTACAACCCGATCGTACATTTGCAGCGAACATTTATTTTTCTACAAACGTAAAATACTGCAATGGTATTCTATGGGCGATCGTTAATTTATTGATATCTAAATTTACAAAAGCGTTTGTAAATTAATAACCGCCATTACGATAATTAAAGGCACGATACTGCACCTTCTTAATATGGCCCAAGTTGACACTATTGGTTATATGCACGGTAGATAATAGTTACTTCTATACTTTCAAATATACCTAAAGCCTTTGCTTTTTACTATAAATACATAAAAGGCAACGTAAGTGCAAAAGGCCTAACCACCAGTAAGATTTTGTATTAAATTTTATATACATATTTCAAGTCTCCATATGTCCATTGACATCATTTTGGCAGGAATGTAAACAATAGTTGCTAAATGAAACCAAACAAGTATTTGCACCTGTCAGTATATAGTAATAAGGGCCCAGTTCTGACCACTGGCTTGGGGATGATCTAATTCTGCTTGGGGATGAACTAATTTGAACCTCTCTTGGCTAATAGTGGCTATAGACGCAACAATCATGGTTGTATGCTCCTCAATGGAAAGTACGATCGGTATTTACCGCTGAAAAATTGTTGTAACCTGGATCGTTGCATCTCTGGGCACCTTAAGAAGCCACAATGAAATACACATAATAATAACTATATATAACAATAGTGGAAAGACAGATTTCCAAGCCTATTATACCTATGAAAACGAGGTACCCTCGTATTTATGCTTCCAGTAACTGTGCACTTAAAGGCGAACTAATAAATTAGTCCATATGTAAGTGTAATAACACTGTCACCGTCTACTACTTTCCTCTGCTCCCGTGCTGCTCGTCGGTTTTCTGGGCGCTTGTTCTTTTCGGGAAAGGATCCGCTGGTTTTGCTGCTGATTTGAATCTTTTAGCCTATCTGGTTCCCTGCTTGTTGTCTTCTGGTCTTTGATTGGTTCTGGTCCCCTTTTTTAGGGGATTGCTTAATTTGTCCCAATATACCTTGAGGTTTTCCTAGCTTGTGATGTGTTCTTTGCTTAAAGGACAATTATACTCACCTCCCTCCGCTCCCTTTCTTTGGTTAGTACCTTTTACCCAGGTGAGGACCTGAACCGCTAGGTCCTCACCCCTGGGTTCACATAACTTGAAGCACAGTCTTAGTGCAACACTGCTCTGGTAGCTCCGCCCCTCTTCCCCGTCAGCGACGAGGCCAATAGGAAGGCACGCTGAAGACTGTGCTTCAAGTTACTGAACCCAGGGGTAGGACCTGGCGGTTCAGGTCCTCACCCTGGGTAAAAAGTTGACCAAAGAAAAGGAGCGGAGGGAAGGTGGTATAATTGTCCTTTAAGTATTTCTGGTCTCTGACTCTTGCCTGTCCTGACTATCTATGGTACCTCGCTCCGCTGACCAATTACCCATGTTCTGACCTGGTCTCTGATTCTGACTCCAATTTTGGTTTATGATTCTGTGTGTTGTATTATTATGGATTTATATAGTGCCAACATCTTCCGTAGCCCTAAATTCAACATTAGGCAAAGGTGGCTACCCTAGTAGCTAATATTCTTCCACTTCCTACCTTCCAACATTCCCCTTTTAAATGTACACTTATAGAAATAACATGATGCCCTGCAGGTTGAGGATATTATCCCTGATCTTAGCACAGCTCTGTGTAATGCATTTCTCAGTATTGTACAGTACCTATTTAAAGGCAAATGTGTAATGCATTTCTCAGTATTGTACAGTACCTATTTAAAGGCAAATGTTGGATGGTAGGAAGTGGAAGAATATTAGCTACTAGGGTAGCCACCTTTGCCTAGATATTTTGTGTGAGTGTCTGTATGTCTGAGAGAATTATACCTTATGTCTGAGGTGTGAGTGCCTGCCTGTGAGTTTGAATGTGTGTTGATTGCCTGTCTGTAGAGAGAGTGTGTACCCTGTATGTCAGAAAGTGTAGTGTCCGTAGGAAGTGTGTATGGGAGTATCTGTATGATTCTTCGAGACTGTGAGTGTCTGCCTGTAGAGAGAGTATGTGGAGTACCTGTTTATCTGAGAGAGTGGAATGTGTGCGAGTGCCTGTCGAGTATAAACCTGTATTTCAGAGAGTGTGTGTGTGTGTGTCTGTAAAGAGAGAGAAGAGAGAGAGAGAGCGTGTGTGTGCGTCTGTAGAGAGAGAGTATGTGGAGTATCTGTTATGCCTGAGTAAGTGGAAGTTTCCTGGCGGACACCAGGAGGAGGCACCCTGTACTGCTATGTTATTAAGGTAGTTTTTTGGTTTTTGTGTTTGGGGGGCCCAATCCAAAATTTTGCTATGGGACCCAATGATTCTAGCTTTGCCTCTGAACTGAAATCATGGATTCATGGCCAGTCCTAGTTGCCTCCTCTGAGAAAGTGTAGCTTCTAAAACAGATTGCAGAGTAGACAGAAGATAAAGAACATTTTGATTTATACAAGGAGTTAGTCATACATCTGTCAGTTTCTAACTTTTGCGGTTTTGAGGTGATTAACCTATGTCAAAATGTACAATTTTAAAAAAAAAAAGCAGCTGAAACATTAAGCCAGCTTGTTTTTTTTTTTTAAATTAGACCTTTTTATATTTAGTGCATATTAGATATTTTATGTATTTAAATTTTCTAATGAATTCTCTAAATATTATTGCTTCCACTAGTTTTATTATACCCGAGATACATTTTTAGCTGATACTCTCAGATAGACTAGACTACCGATCTATTACCCAATAAGTAATCTCTTGACAAACAAAAACAAAGGGATTGTTTAAAGGGGAAGTAAAGTTACCATATAACATTCTCTCAGTAGACAGAACACATTTACAAGCAACAAGCAGTGTCTCACCTTTACCCTTTGTTGTGGCTGTTGGTTTATTGACAAAATAAACCTGCATACTAGGGTCAGCTCCCATAATCCACCAATTGTTTGTGAAAACAACCTTTTTCCCACATACATTTGTATTGTATTAACTATCATCATTGGGGCAATGATTCATAAGTAAGTCTGTGGATTTAAACCTGAACCCTCATGGCTGTGTGTTTCTAAAAGTCCACAAATCCACCAGAGCTAGCAGAAAGATACTGGTACATTTAGAAATGTTACAATTTCCTAGGAAAATAATGAAAGCAAAAAAAAAAAGGAACCCCTTGGTTCTGAAATCCAAACATTCTGTCCGAAACCAGGCAGATGCTTGGATTGCGGGACACATTTTAAGAGTTACCGATGTACAAGGTTATTTCCAGTAACACTTAAAATACCCCAATGTTTGAATAACCCTGAAAATACAATTGGAAACTCAATAGTAGTTTTGACCTTGTTTTTGAGGTTATCAAACGTTCAAGGTTATTTTCGAGGTTACCAAAAATGCGGTTCGGACCCTCAAAATTTTTTCCAGAGATCCATGAATCTAAAAACGGAACAAAACTTACAACTTTTGGCCATTTCTACTCACAAGGCTCTTTGAAAACTACATGGCCTGTGACTTGTACTAGCAACAATATAGAATCTCCTCACTGTACGTAAATGCAACTTAATTAAAAATCTTACAATGTGTAAGTGTTCTAGGGAGAAACACATTCACAATAAGGGTTGAAAAAATGGGCTTAGCTATTTAAAAATTACATGTTTGAAGGATATCAGAAGGATGATAAATATGTTGTCTGCCCACACCAAATGCTACATTGTTAGCCTTCAAGGTGAAGGAGAAATCCTGCATAGCATCATTCCTGGTACTCCCTGAAGTTGCTGTCTCTGTCTACCCTCACTGTTTTTGGTGCATCTGCTTCTGCACATGCTCAAGCTTGAAGAGCTTGGGGTAAAGGCTGAAACATCAAGGGCATGGTACTACACAATGATAATTCCTTACAGTTGCAAAAATAACATAAGAGGTGAGTAAAGACCAAGGCAGCATGAAGACCGCTCTTTGAAACTGCATCTTTTTCATCCATTAAAGCAAAGGGGATGGGGCTGCGATTTTCATTGACAGCTGTCAAAAATGATTTTCACCACTTTTTTAAAATTACAATATTGCTTTGGCTTTGACACATTGCAACCTATATGTAATTCAATGTTTTTATTAAAAAGGCTTTTGGGCTCTGTAATCTGCAACATTTTGTCGTGCTATTGAACAAATCAAATGTTCTAGATTAAAATGAGCTACTTGCACTAACCAACTTACGTCCATTTTATTACAATCTTTATTCATTTATTTAAAAAATAAAGAGCTCATAGATTTCTGTTGGATGGGGGGGACAGGAAAAGGCTGTGGGATAGTGGTCATTGTCCCTCTTTTTTTAAACGTATCTGCCAAAATGTCCTGGCTCCCATGCACGCCCCTACCAAATAAACTAACAAAAATAAGAATGTTAACAGTTATTGGAATTTTCACAGATCACGTTACACCCTTTCGTGACCTCACTTAAAATACCTTTTAAAACACCTCCACATTTAACCTTACATTCACTGGTTTTAACCAGCTCTTAGAAACTGCATCCCAATCAAGTATCAATTTGAGAGAGTAAAAAGAATTGTTGCAGATGAGGCCAGAAAGCAACATAGGTTGGATGAGATAGAGGAAAATTTCAGGAGAAGAGATATCCAAGAAAATTGCTTTAAAAAAGTATGGTAGACAAAAATAAAAACTGGTTTTTGTCACCCGGTGCAATTATCATCTCATAAATTGGCTATTTTGTCAAAGACATTAAAGAATTCTAAGTGCTATTACCAGGTGTTTTGTCATTTAAAGAATATCCATTGATATCTTATAAAAGCTCATGCTCATTAAGAGACCAAATGGGCCCTGTAAAATAAAGTACACAATTGACATGGGTCAACAAATAGAAGGAATTTTTCCTTGTCTATCATGTTCACATTGTAACAATTCCATTAAAAGGGGCCTTAATACATCACTCTACCAAAGGCACAACATTTAAGATGAGAGGATACCACATATGTATAACATACATTAAAGTGCCCGTGTGGTAAAATTTATGTTGGACAGATATCTAGGCAAGGGTCCGTCTTAGTGAACATAAATGTGAAAAGAGTCCAGTGGCATTTTATCAAGAATTTATCCAATTTAGATTCAGGTCTTGAAGTGTGTACCCAAAAACAGAGGGGGATGGAAGAAAGAAAGACTGAGGGTTTGGACTTAGGGCTGCTTATAAGAGCGTTATAAGGATTGTAGTTGGTATGCTACATGTGAATAATTTTTCTCAATTTTCCTTTATTTTTTACAAAAATTACCAGATATTAATTTTTATCTTCCCTTCTTTTCATCGTGGTTGATCTGGATAATTCAAACTCAAAGCATTTTTTGGGTTTGCAACAACACAAACCAATCACATGTTTTCTTTCAGATGTTTTCCAACAAGGTTTTTAGATTCCTCATTGAAAATGGAACCTCTTAAGTTACTGTGATTTTACTTTTGCTTTGTTTCAATGGTCACGATGCCCATCCCAAATTGGAAACTCTTCTATTAACTATGATACGATGTCCAAAATATGTTCAAAATATGCACAATCCAAGGTGAATTTAGCAGCTGTTTTTCACAGTAGCCATTTTATGAGTAAACATTTTTTAGTCAGCTGGAGCAAATGTTGGCAATATATGAAAAAGTGTTTATTCACCCATACACACACAAGAGCATCGTTTCGGGCACACCTTTGCCCTTCTCAAGCCTCCACAGTGACACATCTCCTCCAGTTTTTAAACACATAGGGGAACACCCCCAACAGCAGTGATCAATTAAACATTTGAATACATTGACTTGAACACCAACCATTTAATGTGATATAGTGCCATTGTGTCCAGTACTACTATGACATATTTTGCAACTTACGCTCCACAGGCAGAGTGTTCAACAGCGTGTGTGGAGCAGTAAATAACAACGATTGGGTTTACTATTGAGTGGATATGAACGTTTTTTAGTAAGGGGGGTGGACATGATTTTAAAAGCGTTGCTTTATACAATTTGTCATTTGAGAGGTACATTTGCCCTGTAAGTGGTTTCAGGTCAGCAGTGGTAAGGAAACAGGTAACTTAGCATCGAATAAGAAGCTCTAAAAGTTGAAAACTCGTGATATAAATGTATGTATTTTATTTCTTATATAGCCCTACATATTCCGCAGCGCATTACAATTATTTACTCAATTCAATATGGCTGCTCCCTTCCAATTTCAAGAAAGGTCTTTTTGAATAATCTTTGGCAAATCATTTGTATCCAAGGCTACAACATCACACACACACACAGCTATGAGATAATACAGTACACCTGAGAAGAAAAAGGGAAAATCAAGACCCAAGAAACAATACAGCATAAACAAGATTATGGTCTGAAGATTACTAGGATTCTGGATAATTTTTATTGACTGTTACGTGGAAATAGTCACATTCTGTATGTATGGGCTGTTCCTATACAGCATACCTGGTAACATACCTACCAATTCTGGTGTCAAAATTTAAAAGAGAGGGAGGGGGGGGACGGGGACTGTTGCGTTCAATTTGAAGCACATTCCTCTTCTCCAAGAAAAAGAAACAGACAATTTATGCCAACCCACGTAAGTTATTAGAAACAAGTTTACATGTTGATGTTATTACAGGGTTTACTAGTCACCCAAGAAAACCTTTCTATAAAAGTTAGAGCTTCAGGAACACTGCCACCATAAATGCCCATGGGTACAAAGTTTACTGGTAAAATGAAAACTAGCTGCTGGTTACAATTTTACAGAAGAAACACATGATGGTTTTATTAAGGATCTTATCGGTAAAGACATATTGATCAGTTATTGATTTACCAGTGTTATGTGTCGTAAAATGGACCGTTTCCGTGTAGAAGTAAAATGGCGTCTGCTATGCTGTACGAGGGCCACTTGATATTTTACAATGAGGTAATAATTTAATGCTGCGATTGCAAGGACCATTTGCTATCGCTGTAATCGCAAACAAAATAGCTTGTTTTGTTATTCTGTTGTATTCAATTAGATCAACTGGACTTGAAGTTTATTTTTAAGAAGTTTCGCTAGTCATCCGCTGTCTTTCTCAATTCAGAATGACTTGTACAAGAATCTGTGGCAATTATGTACCCTGGAAAATCCCAATTAGCTATCCCAGCCAAGTGTTGGATATGGCTAAGAGGTGTTATAGGAACGCCCAGGGTAAGGTGTTAAAACAGCATTGTACATGGCAGACAGTTGGTGTCGAACCCCCCCACCTCTATTTAGTCTGGTTTTTTTATTTTCACATAAATGGCCTCCTTAACACCTCTCTTGAACCAGTCACGCTCCTTTGCCAATATGTTAACATACAACTTCAAACGTATGTCCTTTATCCTTAAGGTGCAGTAACGGCTGAGTCCTGACCCGAGAAATGGTTCTTCTGTGCTGGGCCATACATTGATGCAGTTGCTGTGTGGTCTCCCCCCACATACAAATCAGAGCATTCTTCACTGCACTGCGTATATGATGTTGCTTTTCTTGTGTTTCGGTATTGGGTCTCGGATTACCAATTGCTGCCTTAGTGTGTTGTTTGGTTTAAAGCAGACCGGGATCAGTGTGGTTTTTTTTTTTTTTTTAATTCTTCTTAATTTCTCAGAACCCCTGCTACATATGGGATGACTGTTCTTTCTCCTGTCTTGCGTTCACCTTACTCTGGGCGTTCCTATAACACCTCATAGCCACTATCCAATCACTCCCTTAACACCTGGCTGTGATTGCTTATTGGGATATTCCAGGGTACATAATTGCCACAGATTCTTGTACAGTCATTCTGAATTGAGAAAGCCAGTCTGATGAGTGAAACGTCTTCAAGAACTAAACTTCAAGTCCAGTTGATCTAATTGATACAGCTGATATACCATAACCTGGTTGAATGAAACCTTCACAAGCTTGTTTTGTTTTTTATTTGCACACCTAAGAAGAAAATGACTGGAGTCCAATACATTACAGAGAATCACTTACAAGAAGGGAATAAGGAAAGTTAAAAGGCCTACACCCAAATGCAAACCCCCACATCACAATAGTTTTAAGTCTCTCTGCCTCCTCGTAAGGATCTACCACATTTACAGAGGAGGCAACTCAGGAAACGGCATTCAGTAAATGGCCTTGATGTCATCTGTCATGGTCTTGACTGCCTGCTTGCTACCCAGGAAACTTAAAGGCAGAGAGAGATGGTAAGCAGGAATATTGTGCTGCATACCATGTTAAGAGCTTTAAAACACTAAGCAGGTTCTTGAATTGTGGTGCAGTTTACCAATGCTATGTGGGGCATTATAGCGAGAGCTGCAACTGCTTGAAAATGTCACTTGTAAATAGGTCAAAAAGGAGTACATAACACTGGAAAATAATAAATATACATGGACGTAGAATGCCACAAAGTCCCGCAACTGCAAACACTGGCACCTCCTCACCTGGAACCCCATACCTGGATGCTACGTCCTGTTACAACCCTAACCCCGCCTCTGCCCACCCCTTTGGCTCCTAACTCCCCCCTCAGCCCACTCCCTAGATGACATCAAGTCCCCCTCGCTGTGCCCCCTTTCTCCAACCTGCCCAAAGCCTCATATGGCAGGGTGGGATGTCTGCAATTGTAATATTTAGAAAGCCATATGAGGGGAAGACCCATTACAATGTGAAGCTTACACCATCCCCATTAAAAATACCAAATTTACAAGTTATATATACAAAAATATCAATCTACTTTCTAACAGTGTTTCCATTACTGGGGCAGCTACTGGATAGTGCACAAACATATGAGAGTCAATCACTGTACACATACTCAGGTTTCACTAGCAGGTTATGACCGAGGTGCTCACATGCTCCAGATAGCTCTCAGCTAGCAGGGGAACATCACAGGACCAGAGAAGAAACGAGCAGGCAGCACACAGGAATCCTACAATCAGACTTTTTCTTCCATTAAAACCACAGTGCAAAAACAGACACGGCGTGCGGAAACACCTGATACAATTGTGACGAAGGCCACTTCATCAGAGGCGTGTCTCCCAGGTCCTCTGTGCGTCTTATATTACACTGCTTAATTGGAAGTTTCAAAATGTAACCATTAAAAACAACCAACAGTATCCCTTTAATTGGTAAACTTTTAGAAACACATGGTACATGTGCTGCAGGAATTCCCTCCAACATTTCTTTAATATGTCACTTAAAGAAACAACATGATGCGGGCTGCAAGTGGCCACCTCTAACATTCCCCTTTAATATGTACACTTATGAACATGGAGCAGGGCTGCAGGTGGCCTACCCTCCAACATTCCCCTTTAATATGTACACTTATAGAAACAACATGATGCAGGGCTGCAGTGGCCTACCCTCTACATTCCCCTTTAATATGTACACTTATAGAAACACATGGAGCAGGACTGCAGGTGGCCTACCGTCCAACTTCCCCTTAATATGTACACTTATAGAAACAACATGGAGCAGGGCTGCAGGTGGCCTACCGTCCAACATTCCCCTTTAATATGTACACTTATAGAAACAACATGGAGCAGGGCTGCAGGTGGCCTACCGTCCAACATTCCCCTTTAATATGTACACTTATAGAAACAACATGGAGCAGGGCTGCAGGTGGCCTACCGTCCAACATTCCCCTTTAATATGTACACTTATAGAAACAACACGGTGCAGGACTGCTAGTGGCATACCTTCCAACATTCCCCTTTAATATGTACCCTTATAGAAACAACATGGTGCAGGGCTGCAGATAGCCTACCTTCCAACATTCCCCTTTTAAATGTACACTTATAGAAATAACATGATGCCCTGCAGGTTGAGGATTTATCCCTGATCTTAGCACAGCTCTGTGTATGCATTCTCAGTATTGTACAGTACCTATTTAAAGGCAAATGTTGGATGGCATATTAACTTTCATCCAGACCCCATCTTTCTATCGCTTTTAGGTCTTTTATGGTCTTTTTTTACCCAATTTCTCAGCCTAGTACCGTTTATGAATGTACGCCTGCAGCACTCAGATGTCATCACAAACACAACTTTCAAACATTGCCCTTTTTAGAAATATGAATAAGCACTTAGCCTTGTTACTTCCCAAAACTTAAAAACATAGATTAACCTTATTTTTACTCACTTAAATACACCAAATATTTACCAAGGCACCATGCAAATAATCCCCCTGCCTCTGACTAGAATTTGGGGCATCCCCCTATAAGTAATAGTCCCACTTTAAAGCAGAAAAAAATCCTTATATGTGCACACAATGCTTACAATTGCCTGACCAAGACTATCTTAAAAAGCTTCCAGGTAGTACCCTGACAAAGTCCGTATGTCGGGACGAAACAGACGCGTCTGTTTTGGCGCTCTGCCTGCTTGACTGAGTCACCGACCCTAGCATGTGGCATCCATACGGGAAACATATGACTGGGACTACAACCCAGGAACAGCAGGAAGCAAAAACAGAAGTGCACCGGGTGAGATAAAAACACGTTTGAGGGTGCCCGGAAGATGTGTGGTAACTATTGTAATATTCTAATTAAGTCCCGGTTACTGCTTATCTCTCTTCTTAAAACGTAATATACAGTCTTTATATCGGCCCGACTAAATACTACCTGGAAAAGCTGTATTAGAAGTCTGGTCGTTTGACTCAGCAAGATGATCAGTGGACTCTGACACGATCTAAAGGGGGACACATGGGACTATTACTTATAGGGGGAACCCCTGAACTATAGAAGGGTGGGCTATATTTGCATAGTGTTTGGAAAATAATTTGTGTATTTATATGGGTAAAATAAAAGGTTCTTGTTTTAAATTGGCGAAGAAACAAGGCTTAGTGCGTCTTATTTATAGAGACTGTGGTTGGGTTTTTACCCAATTTTGCTTAAAATTATTGATTAATTTTTCTCCATATTAGCACCGCTTTAATTAGCGCGGCCATAACCCATTAAAGAGCTGTGCATTCTGTAGGTTTGTTAATGTTTCAGCATTCCCTGTCTGAAATAGTGCAGCCAGGGAATCTGAAAGTGGTAGCTTGCCAGCATCGGAGGCACATCAAATGCGTTTTTGTTTAGTTCTCCTTAGTCTAATGTTAATGCAACTATTCCAAATGAAATAAAAGGACTAAAACAAACAAAATATTTCAGGTTGCAAAACCCTTTATGCTATTCAACATGATATTGGGGGTTGAACATTTTGGCTAAATCATATTAGGAATGGAATTATATACAGTCGATTCAGGTAAAAGTACACATAAAATATTAGTTTTTAGCCTTTAATTGTCTTATATTTTGATTTTACATTGAAAGATGTGGTTTTCTTTTCATTGTACTCATTTAGGAGCTTTGCTACGTACGCATTTATCTGGAAGTCATGCTTTTAATTTAACAAAAACCGCAAAACCAGACAGCGTTCATGATGTGCAATAGGCTTTGAGCAAACCACAAGGATGGAAATAAATAAAGCTACTGTAGATTTATGGCCATATTGTGCCTTTCACACCACTCACAGTTACTTTTCTCCCAGTGTCTTCTTTACTGTCAGATCTGTGTATCACACTACACAACTATTGTTTTTGTGAAATCTGATCGGGACAAACCATAAACTCACCAATCTCAGTATGAATAAAGTCTAATAGGAGCTTCACACATACAAACAAAAATCAAATTAACTTTATTGAATCATCTGTTTCTCGCAGGGGATCTTCAGTTACTGGAAGAATCCCAGAATGCCACATGCTTATCAGATGAAGCAGTGGATGAGGACAGTGGTAGTGTCATGGGTTTAATGTTACCAACATTCTCACATTCAGACTGTCCTTCACATTCTGCAATACTAATGACTGTATTCCTTTTGGACTTGTGCAAAATGAGTTCAAAGATGTTTGAAAACAACCATTGTATTCGTGTATTTTTATGTAATAATATTCTAAGAGCAATGATAAATTAAGATTGTGATTACACAATGAGATAGAAGACAACCGTTCCACCATCCTTATTTTAACAGCACATTTCGGTGTGTATCTGTAGTTTTGGTTAATAACTAAGATAGTATTCTGCATATGTAAAGATATAGTAGGAAGCATTTAAAATTCGTATTTCAGGTCAAAAACACTAGCAATATGGTCTCTTTAATAGGGGCTAATTTGAAGGACATGTACAACTGACAATCGAGCGGTGACGAGCAGGCGATTAATGGGCGGTTTGTGAGATTATCATCTGGAATGGCAGATTAACAGCAGAGGCATCAGATGTTATCAATGCTTTTGAACTGTAGTAGACCAGTAAAAGGTATCATCTATTGTATCTGTTGTATTCATTGTAATCAACTGGACTTAAATTTTAACTGGCTTTGTCAATTCAGAGTTCTGAATTTAAAAAAGCTAGTCGGATGGCTAGCGAAACGTCTCCAGAACTAAACTTTAAGTCCAGTTGATCTAAACTGATACAACAACGATATTCTGTTATTCTTTCCTATTGGCAAGGGGGTTGTCTGTTTCATAAAATGTTAGGTTTCCCCTTTAAGCCAACCACCAAAGGAAACCGTGTTTACTGCTGTAATCTTATTGGTGTCAGACGTATCATTGCATTTAAAGTACAAACTGTACTGTCCAAAGCATCCTCCTTACTTAAAAGTACCCAGTTTGAGGATTGGAATTGCTGGGTCATCACCCCTGGGTTTGCCCTAGATTCCCCACCCATGCCTTTGAATTCTCCCGTTGAGAGTCTGAGGCGGTTTACAGACTGCTTATTGCAGAGCACATTCTGAATTTGCAGCTCCACACCTTCAAATTACCTCACTTCCTTTGAGCATGATAGGTTGACCACAGAACCTTTCAATCCTTTTGCGAAATCTGAGCCCTAATGGTAACCATTGATATGGGCGACCTGTGCGACCGCACAGGTTGCATTACCATGAGGGAGAACCTGTAGGTCAAAGTTTGTGCATCATGCCACCGCCCCCCCAGTTAGTCATGCAGATCAAATATATGTATCAGCAACCACCCACAGACAAAGCACCAATACACGTAAGGCTTACAGACATAAGCACATGTCTGTATGCTGTGCTGTTCTGTCTGTGCATTTAATGTGGAACGCAGTAATGTACGCAATATATACAAGCACACACACTACAGATATAAAAGACAGTAAGCGCAGGTGGCAGAGTTAATTTGAAGCAGGCCAAGGCAAGCAGCCAAAAACATTGGGATTATTTGTTACCACAGTAAAGGATTTTTCAATAATTGTTGCAGGTGAAATTAATTCAGAAGTTGTATTAGATGTTGAACAAAGGAGACACCATGTGCAATAGTGTGTCTGGAAGATGATGATGAAGAGGTCTAATGAAAACTCCTGTCTCAGGTAGTTATATACAATGTATATTTGATGCAGGTTGTGTCCTGTATGCACAGAATAATCACATACGCCATTTAGTCACTTGACTTCTATTAGAGTCCTAAAATTTACAACACCCTGTCAGAGTTGCATCTGCTTAGATGTTCTTTTGCATCTCAACCTCTCGTAGTCTTTAGTTAAAATCAGTTTAACTGGGTAGTTAAATTTTGTAATTGTGATTCCAATTGTTTACTTTAGTTATGTAACTAGTCAAACAGGGATGTTAAACCTGTGGCCATAAAGACATTTGCAAACTAGAATTTCCAGCATTCACTGGCTACAGCATGCGGGAGGTGTGTAGTTTGTTTACATCCATCAGGCATCGCTGCAAAACTGCATTGCTTCAGAAATAACGAATGTATTGCGTGTGTATTACACAAAATGGCTGCTCATTATTGTCCTCCCATAGGTGAATCTTGTGGAATAGGAGGATGTCAGAAGAATATCAGACTACAGTTAACTTATCACATGAGTTGAAGGAAGATGAAGCTTCAGTGTTTCCTGGTTTAAAGTTGAAACTCCCAGAGTGAATTCAGCTATATGGGAAAGAGGAGACATTTTCACTTCTGTGTCTTATAAATGTGAGAGGATAATTTGGCTTCAAATGACAAGTTTGAATGCAATAGAAGCGACAACCTACGAGAAGCTATTAAGCAAAAGAAACGAGAAAGTACAAAATGTAGTGAACAGTCTATCGGCAAAGCAGATTGCGAATACTACACCAACTCTTGTAGGGGACACGCCTTTTAATTGCAATAATGAAGATCCTTATGTGACTACTCATCAAATAACACACAATGATGATGATGATGATCGTGTATAAATGTAACGAAGATGATAAACATTTTCCTTCTGTTTCATTTATAAACAGACAGACATTCCATCAGAAGAGGAAGCATACACTTCTCTTGATTTGGGAAATGCCTCACTGATGGGCACAAAATATTGCAGATTACATGGATTCTACAGGTGAGAAGCCCTTACTTGCACTGAATGTGGACAGTGCTTTACAAGAAGATCAAGCCTTCTTAGACATAGCAGATTTCATACTGGAGAGAAACCATATGCTTGCTTTGGTGTGTGAAGTGCTTCTCAAATAAATCACATCTGGTAGCACACAGAAGAATTCATGTGCGAGAGAAACCGTACGCTTGTCCTGAATTGGAAAGTGCTTTGCAAATAGGTCTTACCTGTCTGTACATAAAGAAACTCACACAGGGGAGAAGCCATATTCCTGTCCCGAGTGTGGAAAACGCTTCACTGCAATGCAAAGTGTTGTAAGACACAGAAGATCTCAACAGGGAAAAACCATATGCTTGCTGCATGAGTGTGGTAAAAGATTTACTAGAAGATCATGTCTCAACAGGCACAACAGATCTCACATGAGAGTGAAACCCTTTTCATGTGCTGAATGTGGAATGCTTCACAACAAGTCACTTCTGGATGCACACAAGATAACCCACACTGGGGAAAAGCTGTATTCTTGCACAGAGTGTGGGAATGTTTTACTCACATGTCAGCACTTATAAGTCACCACCGATCTCATATAGAAGAGAAATCCTGAATATTTCCTAACTTACTCAAAAAAGAACCTGTGCACAAAGGGCATTTTTACCCTGAATGAAATAATTTATTTGAACCCATAGGACTAAAATGAATGAAACCCAAGGAGCTAAGCACTCAAAGCTCATAGAGCTTGCATTTCAACAACACACGTAATATAAACGTACAGAACGTTTGGACAGTAGGACAGTTTTAAGAAAGGCTCTGCTGTATTATAGGACATAAAACCTTTTTTTTAATACAAAGACATTTTACTTATGTAAAAACGGTGAAAGAGCATGTCACAAACTCCTAGTAATAGATGTAAAAAAAAAACCCAAACCTCCCTTGATATATAGAAAGATCTGGTGCTTGCCGCGACACCGTTCTATGAGAAAGCAGCTCACTTGAAAATAGAACTTGTGCAGCATGTAGTGTTTACACGGAAAGCAGACACCCAGTCAGTATTTCAAATATAAAAAACAAGGAAAATAATGACGTTTTAGCTTCAAGCCTATAGCATTTTTCACGAAAACAAGTATTTAAAAAGGTTAGTTTAACAAATGACATCTGCATTAAGCTATGAAAAAAAATATTCAAACTGTGTTTATAGCAGAATGACATCACTAATAAACATAAAAACTGAGAAAACTGTAAGAGCGATGACCTAACAAAAGCATTTGAATTTTAATAGGGCTGTCCTATGAAATGCGTTTCCTCGTTCAATAGAAGCTTTGAATCTGCATTTAAGGAAATAAAACTCTTGATGTTTTAAAATAAAATTATTACATTAAAGGAAGCACAATGTATTTGTATTGGTGATGCCTATTATCAAGTTCTGACTACTGCATCAACTGGTAAGTAATGGCAGATTGCCATGGCACAAAGTATTGTGATTAATGGACTTTCAATTCATAAAAGGAAAGTACTGTGTAGAGTAGGTTCCAGCTGTAGAAAGCAAATAGCGGTAGGTTGTTGCACTATGCTTTCATTTATCCATTACAATGCAATTTAAATAAATGGGATGTTCTTTTTTGTATTGATGATTGGTAACCTGCTGGTTATAATAAAGTTCAGTGCACTTCATATACTTTTAAGAAAAAAAGAGCAGTATTTTTCCATCCCAGTGACCTTAATTCAGCATTTTGTCTATGTATAAAAAGACCGTTATGGTCCTGCCATGACCCAACACCTGGGTTGATTCAGTTGCTAGTAGATATCTGAGCATGTTTGACCCATCACACATGCTAGGAACATTCTACGTCAGGGTGAGGCCACACTAGCTCGTTTTTCACGGTTTGTGCACGCGTTTCACGCTCGCGTTTTTCGCTAAAATGGAAGTCGCGGGCTGCGAAATTCCCGCGATTTCCGATGCACATGCGATTGCGCGTCCGTTCGCATTTCAGTAACGCATGCGTTCACCATTTTTGGTGCTTGAAGCATGCGTTTCCATAATGCAAAACGGCAAAAATGTATGCGCAAGTGCAAAACGCACAAGAATCGCGCACACAATCGCGTGCGATAACGCTCGCTTTTGTGTGCGATTCCTGTGCGTTGCAGTGTGAGCCAGTCTGAGTGTGCATTCTGGGAAGAGGAAGGACCTGAAATGTCAGCACACTATTTCAACAGCGGGAATAGCCAAGGGTATAAATTTAACGGATTTATCAAAATGGAAGAGATTGTGTAGAATAAGTATAGTATATGCATACTATAAACTAGAATTTCCAGTGAACTTTCCATTTAAAGTAATACACCCAGCGGTTCCAACATGTCCAATCCTTATGACCAAACAATATTTGCGGGAGGAGAAAAAAAAGTCAGTCTGTGGAAACCCCAGCTGTTTGATCAAAATGTGATCAACAGAGCCAACATGTAAGCCTGTGTATTTTAATTACTTTTCATCAAAACAGTAGTGAATTGCATAGTAAGATTGTTAGACAGGAAATCTTGATTATTTGAGCTATTACCCATAACTGCATAAATATTAATGCTGAAATTTAGTGGGGTAGTTATTATAACATTATGGGGAGGTCCTGTTTTGTACTTTTTCACAATAGACATAGTTAGAAAAAGAAATAGTTAGGTGGTGCATCCAATATTATATTTAACACAAGAATACAATGTGTGTCGGAGGGGTGAGGGACCACATTCCTTTTCTTCATCCCAAGTTCTGCTGCAGCTGCTAACACATTACATTAGACCAAATCTTATTTAGCATCAGACAGTAGTGAATCGTCTTTTTTATATATTGAATTAACATGGCTGATATTATGTTCAGTGCCTTGCCTTTTTTTCAGGGGTTGTTCTATAACTCCATTAGGTGTTGTGAAATATACATTCCCCAGTTGGCACCACTGGACTTTCTGTGTTCCACAGTTTGGTTAGATAGGGCTGTGTCCTTCCAAACTAATGCTATTATGATACTACCAGCTGCAGAGGATTATGGGAAACAATCCAAAATCAATTGTTTTTTTAGGGTGTGTATTTATTTTCATAACAATAAAAAATAAAAGGTGATTTACCCAGAGCTATCCACGTAAATCCCTGTCCGAATTCAATATGCACTTTGCAAATACGAGATTTACCTACAGCAATTATCTGGCATTAATGGGCCCTAAAATGAAAACTTACAAACAGGTAAATCATCCCCCTAAACAGTAATAGTTTGAAATGTGAAATATATAAGTCTAACCTGAAATCCTGCACAATGTCCTGTTACCCCTGTTTCTGCTTCCTGGTTCTTCCTGTTAGCATCGTCAGTTATATCTGTTGTATTCATTAGATCAACTGGACTTGAAGTTTAGTTCTTGAAGACATTTCGCTAGTCATCCGACTGGCTTTCTCAATTCAGAATGACTTGTACAAGAATCTGTGGCAATTGTACCCTAGAAAATCCCAATTAGCATATCACAGCCAAGTGTTAAGGGCGTGATTGGATAGTGGCTAAGAGGTGTTATAGTTCCTATAACTATAGGGTAAGGTGTCAAAACAGCATTGTACATGGCAGACAGTTGGTGTCGAACCCCCCCACCTCTATTTAGGCTGGTTTTTTTATTTTCACATAAATGGCCTCCTTAACACCTCTCTTGAGCCAGTCACGTTCCTTTGCCAATATGTAACATACAATCTTCAAAGGTATGTCCTTTATCCTTAAGATGCAGGTACACGGCGGAGTCCTGACCCAAAGAATTGGGATGAACAATTGCTGCCTCAGTGTGTTGTTTGTTTTAAGCAGACAGGGATACAGTGTTTTGAAAATTCTTCTTAATTTCTCGGAGACCCCTGCTACATATGGATGACCATGTTCTTTCTCCTGTCTTGCTTTCTCCTTCACTGTTGGTATTCGTGTTCTTTTCTTTCCTTCTACTTCTTTTGACAAAGGCCCAGTCTGGATATCCACAAGTTTTAAGGGCTCCTCTGAGATGTTTCATTTCTTTAGCCTTCACCTCTGTGCTAGTGGGGATGTTCTCAGCTCTGTGGTGTGCAGGGTTCTGATGACACCCAGCTTGTGATCTAAAGGGTGTGGGAGTCAAACATCAAATACTGATCTGTGGTGTTGGTGTTTCTGTAAACCTCTACTTCCAGTTTACCATTTTCCTTAACTCTACCAAGCAGTCAAGAAAGCCAGTTTGTTGTTTTGTACCTCTTCCCTTGTAAATTGATGTTTTGGTCTACCGCACTGATCTGTTCTGTGAAAGTTGTACTTCCTTCTGGTGGATTTTACCAGGTTTCATCACATATCAGAACAGTGGCTGGGTGCTATGCCTTAAAGGTATTAAAGGGCATGTCCACCCTTAAAAATAACTTTGATATGCTGCTCCCACATGTCTGGTAGCCCCAACGCATGATTAGTATTTTGCAAAAGCCCCCCAAACTCTTCTTACCTCCCCTCTTCCTCCGCTGCACTGCCGCCCTCTGCTTGCGAGAATGCAAGCAGAGGGGCGGGACCGGCAGTCGCGTCTGTGATTGGCTGAGCGGCAGCCAATCACGGTTTCGGCTGCCGTCATTCAGTGCAGCGAGAAAGAGGAGAGGTAAGTAAGAGTTTGGGGATTTTGCAAAATACTAACCCATGCGTTGGGGCTACCAGACATGGGGAGCAGATATTAAAGGATTTTACGCTAGGGGGAGGGAGAGTAGAACGGGAGGGAGGGGAGGGAGGGGGGAGGATAGGCATGACTGCATACCATGACAATATCTACCGGAGGCAAGGTAGCAGGCAGAGCCTGCTAGCCTCCTGGTGGACTGTTTTTGGGATTTAGGGGGGTCTACAGGAGAACCCTATGGAGCTGGGATGTGAGGTAAGGATATACTCACACTACATGGTGGGCCATTACTGGGGGGGATTATGTTTTGGGGGTGGACATGCCCTTTAAGGCGCCTGTTTTTCTATCTCCCCATGTAAAGGTTGGCCACAATGGGTGAAACTGGAGATCCCATAGCACATCCGTGTTTTGCTTAGAGACTTATCCCTGTATTTGAAATAGGTGGTATTCAGGCACAAGTCCAGTAAGGAACATACCTGTTCTGGGTTGAGATCAGTTCTGCTGGTAAGAGTGCGTCTTGGCCTAGCCGTTTTCTCACCTTGTCAACAGCCTCCTTGGTGGTATACAGGTGGAGATGTCCATCATAGGACACCATAGTTTCTTCTGCACCAAGTACTATTCTTTAATCTGTGGTGAAATCCTGAGAGTTCTGGATGTGATGCTTGACTTCCCACACAATGGTCTAAGATGTTGGTAGGTATTTTGCTACCTTGTATGTTACAGAGTTGATGCTGCTGACTATAGAGTCTTAGTGGGGCCCCTTCCTTAGATCTTTGGGAGTCCATATATGCATGGATGTGCTCACCAGGTAGAGGCGATGATACATTGCTCGGTCAATGATTTATCCTTTTGAAGCTGTTGTAGAAGTCTATGACGCTTTCTTGTAACGGTGGTGGGATCCCTTGTTAAAGCCTCAATGTGTTGTTATAGGCCAGGAGCATGGTCACCTATCATGGTAGTCTGAGGTGTTGAGTACCACTGTGCATCTTCCCTTGACTGCCGGTAGAATGGTGATAACTGGAATCTTTCTTGAGGGATGTTAAGGCCTCTCTTTCTTGTGTGGTCAGGTTAGATGAAGGAGGTTTAGCACTGGCTAAGGCTGCAGATACCTTAAGGCGAAGTGTTTGCCTCACTCTGGGTACCTTATTATTGTGAATTGAGGCTTCGTGGCTGCTATAATATCAACCACAGGGATGGCTTTAGAGTGATGGCAAAATTCAAGCCCTTAGCAAGACTTCCATTTCTGGCTGGGTCAGGGTCCTGTTAGACAAGTTTCTCTCTCCTTGTTTGATGAAGTGACACTTCCCTCCTTTTGTATCCAAGGAAGTTGTTCTCCTTTGGGGGTGTTCTGGGATGACAGAATAGAGAACTTTTCTTGTACAAGTCATTCGATAGATGAAAGCCAGTCGGATGACTAGCGAAACGTTCTTCAAGAACTAAAAAGTCCAGTTGATCTAATTGAACAACAGATATACCTGACCTGGATGAATGAGAACCTTCACAAGCAACTGTCAGTTATGGATTTGACAGTTGACATCACAGCCAATGACTGAATGTTAATCCCCTGTCTGCCTCTTCTGAGCATGCCCAGGCTCAGTACAGGTTTCTAAATTGCTCAGTTTCCATGAGGAATCCAGAAGCATAGCAGGCTACAGTAATGAATTCATAGGACAAAGTATGATATATCACATATTTAAAGAGGCCATTCTTTCTAAGATGTTCTTATGAGGGTGGAGTTGTCCTTTAAATAGTCACGCTGTTATATGGCCAAACTGCATATTGCATTCCTTTATCTGGCTGTGCAGGTGTCTTTTACGATATGCGGTGCAATGAGGGGTTAAAGTCAAGCAAACATATATTACATTTTAAACCTTTAAATACTGCTGTGTCCTGGATAATTAGCAAATTAGCCTTATGGTGGTACTAGATTGATTGTAAGCTCTGGGAATGTGAATTTAGGGCTACGGAAGATGTTGGCACTATATAAATCCATAATAATAACAACACGAATCATAAACCAAAATTGGAGTCAGATATCAGAGACAAGGTCAGAACATGGGTAATTGGTCAGCGGAGCGAGGTACCATAGCATAGTAGGACAGCAAGAGTCAGAGACCAGAAAATACTTAAAGGACAATTATACCACCTTCCCTCCGCTCCTTTCTTTGGTCAGTACTTTTTACCCAGGGTGAGGACCTGAACGCCAGGTCCTCACCCCTGGGTTCACGTAACTTGAAGCACAGTCTTCAGCGTGCCTTCCTATTGGCTCGTCGCCGACGGGAAGAGGGGCGGAGCCTACCAGAGCAGTGTTGCACTAAGACTGTGCTTCAAGTTATGTGAACCCAGGGGTGAGGACCTAGCGGTTCAGGTCTCACCCTGGGTAAAAGGTCTAACCAAAGAAGAGGAGCGGAGGGAAGGTGAGTTAAATTGTCCTTTAAGCAAAGAACACATCACAAGCTAGGAAAACCTCAAGGTATATTGGGCAACAATTAAAGCAATCCCCTAAAAAGGGGCAAGAACCAATCAAAGACCAGAAGACAACAAGCAGGGAACCAGATAGGCTAAAAGATTCAAATCAGCAGCAAGAACAGCGGATCCTTTCCCAAAAGAACAAGCGCCTCAGAAAACCGACGAGCAGCACGGGAGCAGAGGAAAAGTAGTAGACGGCTGACAGTGTTATTACATTACATATGGACTTAATTTATTAGTTCGCCTTTAAGTGCACATGTACTGGAAGCATAAATACAGAGGTTACTCGTTTTCATAGGTATAAATAGGCTTGGAAATCTGTCTTTCCACTATTGTTATATATATTGTTATATTATTGTGTATTTCCATTGTGGCTTCTTAAGGTGCCCAGAGATGCAACGATCCAGGTTACACCAATTTTTCAGCGGTAATACCGATCGTACTTTCCATGGAGGAGCATACAACCATGATTGTTGCGTCTATAGCCACTATTAGCCAAGAGAGGTTCAAATTAGTTCATCCCCAAGCCAGAATTAGATCATCCCCAAGCCAGTGGTCAGAACTGGGCCCTTATTACTATATACTGACAGGTGCAAATACTTGTTTGGTTTCATTTAGCAACTATTGTTTACATTCCTGCAAAAATGATGTCAATGGACAATATGGAGACTTGAAATATGTATATTAAAATTTAATACAAAATCTTACTGGTGGTTAGGCCTTTTGCACTTACTGTTGCCTTTTATGTATTTATAGTAAAAAGCAAAGGCTTTAGGTATATTTGAAAGTATAGAAGTAACTATATCTACCGTGCTATATAACCAATAGTGTCTAACTTGGGGCCATATTTAAGAAGTGCAGTATGTGCCTTAATTATCGTAATGGCGGTATTAATTTAAAAAACGCTTTTGTAAATTTACGTATCATAAATTAACGATCGCCATAGAATACCATTGCAGTATTTACGTTGTAGAATAATAAATGTTCGCTGCAAATGTACGATCGCGGTTGTACACTGATGATAACCCACCCAATTGCAAACTTGCGATATCATGGGTTTTTAAATATGGCCCTTCGTGTCTATCAAACCCTAAACACCCGAGAGCCATCATTATTACAAGGTGCTCATGTAAAACGCGTTGTGTATTAATTAGAAAATTGGGTAATCTTAGAAAATATAGCAATCCACCTGCCTGTTATCACCCAAGAACAATAATAAGGATGGGTGGTAGATAACCCTGTTGGTAGCTGCAGAAATGTTGGAGCTCACGATGTCTGAATACAACCAAACATTAAAAGTCTGTATCAAATCAGTGTGTAATACAATGCAAGGTAGAGCTAAGCCGAAGCCACACTACAATGCGTCTAGGGTGCTGAAAACAAAAGCATTCAAGCAGTTCTGTGTGTGCTAGTGCACGTTGTGGCGATGTGAATGCGCAAAAAATTGCTGATCACATGCGCTCTGATTAGTGAATCACGGGAGTGAACCAAGTGTGCCCAGACCAATTGGCCAACACTAGTGTGAGCTTTTTAACGTGTGATCAGGTTGCGCGTTAAAACACTGTGGCGTGGCAGCCCTTTAAGTCCCAGATAAACTAATTACAAGTAATGAAATTGATCTATGTATACTGAATAAACGCCCCTATAAATGTATTTGCGAGGGGAGACCTATAGAACCAAGTCATAAAAAATGTTTTTAAAAAAGAACTAAAAACACATACAGGGAAATTCAATAAAAGTTCTTATCGTTTAAAATGATGCTAATTTTGCCCAACCAATCAGATCTTATTTAACATTTGAAAGCTATCATCTGATTGGTTGGGGCAAAATTAGCACCATTTAAATAGAACTTTTATTGAATCTCCCTGATAGTTTTCCAGACCTTAATGGGTGAGTGGATCAGTTGGTTGGTCGGCCAATCGAATGTCTCTGCCACAATGGTACAGCAGGTAATAAACGCCCTGGAGTCCGTGTGCAGCTACTCTCTGTGGTCCTTCCAATTCTTTGCTATTTGAATAGATTCATGAGCAACATATTAACTGTATCACGTGATTTATACAAATTATTTGCTTTAGTACTAGAGTCCGTTATCCTTATTGGAACATCAGTGTGCACTGTTTATCTTCTATGGGAGTGACGGTGTTTGAGCCGATAGCGACGGGTCGGGGTGGGCGGCACCTGAGTCACCGTGAGGGAACGGTGAGTGAGGTCCTATTTCAGTCTTGAATTGATGTGGGATTTCCCGTAAGAGAGATTATTAAGCGGAAGACACAGGGTTTGCTACAGGGAGTTTTAGTAATATTGAGAGGAGGGTATACACCCCCCACCCCCCGTTTATACATTTTGCAATATATTAACGCTGGTTGGGTCTATTTCTTAGGTATGGTTATTTATACAAATGCAGTCTCGTACCCCAATAAAATTACCAATAATCTTAAACAGCTGCAGCCCTAAATATATAATAATTATATTATCACATTGACGTGCAGATATTGCTATACATTCTGTTTGCGGTGCTGAAGAAATCACCCCTATTTTGAGGACTGACTGTTGGGACAGCTTTTTCACTGCCCTGCCTTTATCTGCTGCCCTACTGTGGAGGTGCAGTGTTTGTAAGTGTTCCACAGAGCTGAGCATTGATACATTTTTGCATTTGTTGGATCTCTAGCATAATCCAGTTAATATATTGACAGTACTGCCCCCATCTCTCACTCGTGCTGTGTGGCTCTCCGGTTACTGTACTATATACAAATATTTGCCTCAGAGCCACAGGGGAAACTGCTAGAAGTCTATTAGTTTGTGCTTACAGACCGTAGCATACTCCTGGACTGACGGATTCCATTTGTAAATGTATAGATACTATAGAAATCTTTATTTGTTCAATTGAAAAAGATACTACTCGTGTGCATATATTATGCTACTCGTGTTAGGAATCATCTTATACATAGGGATCTGTTATATTAAACATAATACATAACCTGTTCTCATGGCCCTTTGCACGCTGTGGACTTCAGAACCATTCAAGTCTATAATGTGGCTGGTGCCAAAATGAGAAGGCGATCTGGCCTAATAGCAGGGAGAAAAAGGGAAAGCAGTAATCACCTCAAATTTCATGTGACAGTATCATTAATCTTTAAAAACAACAGTTTGGGTCTTTATAACCTGGGAAATTGCTTTACACGCTAGAAAAGGGGATAGACCCCCAAGTATCCCTTAATGGTCATCCACAATAAAGATAAACTATTGTTGACACAGAACCAATTTATTAAACATTTACAACATACATTGCAATACCCCTACCCCCAAATCAATTACAAATTCATTAAATTAAGCTGTTTAAAAAGCCTCAAATATAGGCCGTTAGGCACAGGTGTTCGCTTGTAAGTATAGAGATATGTATAGAAATGTACAGTATCTCTAATCCTTAACATGTTTACATTTACCCAGTGTATAGACTGTAGCTATACCTCAATAAACATTAAAGGCAAATCATAGTATTTACAAAATCCAATACAAACATCTTCCGTGACTTTCTAAAGGTTCGTACACGTGCAATCGTGGGTCCCGACCCGCGACGAATGATGTGTACGAACGAACGTTTTGGCCAATAATCGGCCGTGTGTAGGCGCTTTTTTTTTACCAAAATGGTAGTTGTTCGGGGATCGGTAAACGGCCGACTTGGCGGATCTCCGAATGGACTGCTTCAGCCAATTTAGTGGCTGAAACATTCATAACACATCGAGGGGTCGGGACCTGCGATCGCAGGTGTGTACGAGCCTTAAAGGGCAAATAAAGCCACAGAACAACACTGAACCAAAGGCAGAACACCTTGATATAAACCAGTAATCTGTGTTCTTACCTGTCATTTTGATACAGGCGCTGGAAATTTACCTAAATAACATATGGTTTGTGCTTTACTTCTCAGCATTCTAGTATCACACAGTTGGTCAACGACCATTATGATCTGCACATGCTCGTCCTTAGCTATGGCACAAAGTTGTTACAGTTGGTCACACCCATTAATAATCTCTAGCCAATCCTTTTACAGGACAGATAAAGCATGGACTGAGGCCAGGAGGTGTGGTCTGACACTGCACTTACACACAGATACTTCATCCAGTTCTTAACAGGTTACATTTACTTTAAACAATTTGCTGAAGGTATTTATAAATTTATTGGTGTTTTTAGGGGGGTTGTTAGTTAGAAAGAACTTGCCTTAACAACCTTCTCAGCATGTAAGATTCACTCAGGTGCTTCCTCTATGAGCTAATTTTAGGTTATGTTTGTTTTTGCATAGACTTGAATTTTGACCCTAAAAAGCATTGAACTTGGTGTGACTTCTTATTCTATATTTTTTAATAGGATTAAATTTGTCGGGGTGAATTTTTTTTGTGATGTCACAATGACACAGCATGGCATCATAATTTTACAAATTTGACCCAAAAATGCATTTCACTTGGTGCTACTTTTAATAGTGTTTAATGGAGAATGAAACCCAAAAAAATGGTTTGAGTTAGAAAGTACTTGCTCAATAACCTCAGCATGAAAGATTCCACTAAGGTGCTATTCTGTTTCCTCTATGAGCTCATTTTAGATGTTGTTTGTTCACCAAAGCTGAAGTTTCCCTTCCCTGCCAGTACTTTTGCCTTCATAGATTTTCCTGCACCTTGTGATTTCACAAACCCCCTCTTAACCCCTATGACGTAAGAATGTGTTAAATCATCAGTATTCAAATTGCAGAAGTGTCTGGGTGGTGCAAGAGATTCACTGATTAACACTTTCCTAGTAGCAGTGATTTAGGTGTGAAAGTCTCTAGCTCTCCCTGTCAGCTGCAGCAATATGAGTGGATAGTATACATTCTTAAAGGGGAATATTAGAGGACAGGAAGATTGTGTTTTTAATATATGCTGTATTTATAGAAACAACATAGTACAGAGCGGTAGGGAAGATAAGGAAGTGAACATGATCTTAGCACAGCTCTGTGCAATGCATTTTTGAGTAGTTTACCTATTTAAAGGGTCAGGGTTGCCTGATCAGTGAAACATGTCCCTACACCTATTAAAAAACACTTACAGGGTTATTCAATAAAAGTCTTATATAAAATGGTGCTAAATTGCCCCAGCCATCAGAACTTATTTAACATTTGAAAGCTAACATCTGATTGGCTGGGGCAAAATTAGCACCATTTTAAATAAGAACTTTTATTGAATATCCCTGTTAAAGTATGGCTAAGTTAAGCCCCATACATTCATACAGTGCAAGACTAGGTTTGCCTTTAAGACTTGAACACGTATGAAATCTACATGTTGCTCTGCTGCTTGCTATAAATACATGCTTTATGACTACACTGAAATCAATAATTGCATCATGCTTCTATAGAAATATAACCAGCCATTTGTCTTGTGATTTCATGTGTTTCATGTCTTAAAAGGCAAAGGTGGCTACCCTAGTAGCTAATATTCTTCACTTCCTAATCACAGCCAATGAACTGAATGTTAATCCCCTGTCTGCCTCTTCTGAGCATGCCCAGGCTCAGTACAGGTTTCTAAATTGCTCAGTTTCCATGAGGAATCCAGAAGAAAGCAGGCATACAGTAATGAATTCATAGGACAAAGTATGATTTATAACAATTTAAAGAGGCCATTCTTTCTAAAAGATGTTCTTATGAGGGTGGAGTTGTCCTTTAAATAGTCACGCTGTTATTGGCCAAACTGCATATTGCATTCCTTATCTGGCGTGCAGGTGTCTTTTACGATATGCGGTGCAATGAGGGGTTAAAGTCAAGCAAACATATATTACATTTTTAAACCTTTAAATACTGTGTGTCCCTGGATAAATGAGCCTTATGGTGGACTAGATTGATTGTAAGCTCTGGGAATGTGAATTTAGGGCTACGGAAGATGTTGGCACTATATAAATCCATAATAATAACAACACAGACAATAAACCAAAATTGGAGTCAGAATCAGAGACAAGGTCAGAACATGGGTAATTGGTCAGCGGAGCGAGGTACCATAGCATAGTCGGACAGGCAAGAGTCAGAGACCAGAAAATACTAAAGGACAATTATACTCACCTTCCCTCCGCTCCTTTTTTTGGTCAGTACTTTTTACCCAGGGTGAGGACCTGAACGCCAGGTCTCACCCCTGGGTTCACGTAACTTGAAGCACAGTCTTCAGCGTGCCTTCCTATTGGCCTTGTCCTGACGGGGAAGAGGGGGGCGAGCCTACCAGAGCAGTGTTGCACTAAGACTGTGCTTCAAGTTACGTGAACCCAGGGGTGAGGACCTAGCGGTTCAGGTCCTCACCCTGGGTAAAAGGTACTAACCAAAGAGAGGAGCGGAGGGAAGGTGAGTATAATTGTCCTTTAAGCAAAGAACACATCACAAGCTAGGAAAACCTCAAGGTATATTGGGCAACAATTAAAGCAATCCCCTAAAAAGGGGACCAGAACCAATCAAAGACCAGAAGACAACAAGCAGGGAACCAGATAGGCTAAAAGATTCAATCAGCAGCAAGAAACCAGCGGATCCTTTCCGAAAAGAACAAGCGCCTCAGAAAACCGACGGCAGCACGGGAGCAGAGGAAAGTAGGAGACGGGTGACAGTGTTATTAATTACATATGGACTTAATTTATTAGTTCGCCTTAAGTGCACATGTACTGGAAGCATAAATACGAGGTTACCTCGTTTTATAGGATATAATAGGCTTGGAAATCTGTCCTTCCACTATGTTATATATATTGTTATTATTATGTGTATTTCCATGTGGCTTCTTAAGTGCCCAGAGATGCAACGATCCAGGTTACACCAATTTTTCAGCGGTAAATACCGATCGTACTTTCCATGGAGGAGATACAACCATGATTGTTGCGTCTATAGCCACTATTAGCCAAGAGAGGTTCAAATTAGTTCATCCCCAAGCCAGAATTAGATCATCCCCAAGCCAGTGGTCAGAACTGGGCCCTTATTACTATATCACTGACAGGTGCAAATCTTGTTTGGTTTCATTTAGCAACTATTGTTTACTTCCTGCCAAATGATGTCAATGACAAATATATGGAGACTTGAAATATGTATATTAAAATTTAATACAAATCTTACTGGTGGTTAGGCCTTTTGCACTTACTGTTGCCTTTTATGTATTTATAGTAAAAAGCAAAGGCTTTAGGTATATTTGAAAGTATAGAAGTAACTATTATCTACCGTGCTATATAACCAATAGTGTCTAACAAGGTGCAGTATCGTGCCTTTAATTATCGTATGTGCGGTTATTAATTTACAACGCTTTTGTAAATTATGATATAATAAATTAACGACGCCCATAGAATACCATTGCAGATTTTAGTTTGTAGAATAATAAATGTTCGCTGCAAATGTACGATCGCGGTTGTACACTGATGATAACCCACCGAATTGCAAACTTGCGATATCATGGGTTTTTAAATTGGCCCTTCGTGTCTATATCAAACCCTAAACACCCAGAGCCATCATTATTACAAGTGCTCATGTGAAAACGCGTTGTGTATTAATTAGAAAAATTGGGTAATCTTAGAAAATATAGCAATCCACCTGCCTGTTATCACCCAGAACAATAATAAAGGATGGGGTGTAGATAACCCTGTTGGTAGCGCAGAAATGTTGGAGCTCACGATGTCTGAATACAACCAAACATTAAAAGTCTGTATCAAATCAGTGTTAATACAATGCAAGGTAGAGCAAACCGAAGCCACACTACAATGCGTCTTAGGGTGCTGAAAACAAAAGCATTCAAGCAGTCTGGTGTGCTAGTGCACGTTGGTGTGCGATGTGAATGCGCAAAAAATTGCTGATCACATGCGCTCGATTAGTGAATCCAGGGAGTGAACCAAGTGTGCCCAGACCAATTGGCCACACTAGTGTGAGCTTTTTAAGTGATCAGGTTGCGCGTTAAAACACTGTGGCGTGGCATAGCCCTTTAAGTCCCGATAAACTAAATACAAAGTAATGAAATTGATCTATGTATACTGAATAAACGCCCCTATAAAATGTATTGCGAGGGGAGACCTATAGAACCAAGTCATAAAAAATGTTTTTAAAAATGAACTAAAAACACATACAGGGAAATTCAATAAAAGTTCTTATCGTTTAAAATGTGCTATTTTGCCCAACACATCAGATGTTATTAACATTGAAAGCTATCATCTGATTGGTTTGGGCAAAATTAGCACCATTTAAATAAGAACTTTTATTGAATCTCCCTGATAGTTTTCCAGACCCAATGTGGTGAGTGGATCAGTTGGTTTGGTCGGCACATTGAATGTCTCTGCCACAATGGTACAGCAGGTAATAAACGCCCTGGAGTCCCGTGTGCAGCTACTTCTCTGTGGTCCTTCCAATTTCTTTTGCTATTGTGAAGTATTCATGAGCAACATATTAACTGTATCACGTGATTTATACAAATTATTTGCTTTTAAGTACTAGAGTCCGTTATCCTTATTGGAACATCAGTGTGCACGTTTATCTTCTATGGAGTGACGTGTGTTTGGAGCGATAGCGACGGGCTCGGGGCTGGCGGCACCTGAGTCCCGTGAGGGAACGGTGAGTGAGTTCCTATTTCAGTCTTGAATTGATGGGAATTCCCGTAGAGGAGATTTAAGCGGAAAGACACGGGTTTGCTACAAGGGAGTTTTAGTAATATTGAGAGGAGTGTATATCACCCCCCAGTTTATACATTATGTCAATATTAACGCTGGTTGGGTCTATTTCTTAGGTATGGTTATTATACAAATGCAGTCTCGTACCCCAATAAAATTACCAAAATCTTAAACAGCTGCAGCCCTAATATATAATAATATATTATCACATTGCGTGCAGATATTGCTATACATTCTGTTTGCGGTGCTGATGAAGAAATCACCCCTATTTTGAGGACTGACTGTTGGGACAGCTTTTTCACTGTCCTGCCTTTATCTGCTGCCCTACTGTGGAGGTGCAGTGTTTGTAAGTGTTCCACAGAGCTGAGCATTGATACATTTTTGCTATTTGGATCTCTAGCATAATCCAGTAATATATTGACAGTACTGCCCATCTTTCCTCGTGCCGTGTGGCTCTCGGTTACTGTACTATATACAAATATTTGCCTCAGAGCCACAGGGAAACTGCTAGAAGTCTATTAGTTTGTGCTTACAGACCGTAGCATACTCCGGACTGACGGATTCCATTTGTAAATGTATAGATACTATAGAATATCTTTTATTTGTTCAATTGAAAAAGATACTACTCGGTGCATATATTATGCTACTCGTGTTAGGAATCATCTATACATAGGGATTGTTATATTAAACATAATACATAACCTGTTCTCATGGCCCTTTGCACGCTGTGGACTTCAGAACCATTCAAGTCTATATATGTGGCTGGTGCCAAAATGAGAAGGCGATCTGGCCTAATAGCAGGGAGAAAAAGGGAAAGCAGTAATCACCTCAAATCATGTGACAGTATCATTAATCTTTAAAATACAACAGTTTGGGTCTTTATAACCTGGGAATTGCTTTACACGCTAGAAAAGGGGATAGACCCCCAGTATCCCTTAATGGTCATCCACATAAAGATAAACTATTTGTTGACACAGAACCAATTTATTAAACATTTACAACATACATTGCAATACCCCTACCCCCAAATCAATTACAAATTCATTAAATTAGCTGTTAAAAAGCCCAAAATAAGGCCGTTAGGCACAGGTGTTCGCTTGTAAGTATAGAGATATGATAGAAATGTACAGTATCTCTAATCCTTAACATGTTTACATTTTACCAGTGTATAGCACTGTAGCTATACTCAATAACATTAAAGGCAATCATAGTATTTACAAAATCCAATACATAACATCTTCCGTGACTTTCTAAAGGTTCGTACGTGCAATCGTGGGTCCCGACCGCGACGAATGAGTGTACGAACGAACGTTTTGGCCAATAATCGGCCCGTGTGTAGGCGCTTTTTTTTACAAAATGGTAGTTCGTTCGGGATCGGTAAACGGCCGATGGGGGATCTCCGAATGGACTGCTTCAGCCAATAGTGGCTGAAACATTCATACACATCGAGTGGTCGGGACTGCCAGGTGTGTACGAGCCTTAAGGGCAAATAAAGCCACAGAACAACACTGAACCAGAAGGCAGAACACCTTGATATATAACCAGTAATCTGTGTCTATACTGTCATTTTGATACAGGCGCTGGGAATTTACCTAAATAACATATGGTTTGTGCTTTACTTCTCAGCATTCTAGTATCACACAGTTTGGTCAACGACATTATGATCTGCACATGCTCAGTCCTAGCTATGGCACAAAGTTGTTACAGTTGGTCACACCATTAATAATCTCTAGCCAATCCTTTTACAGGACAGATAACGATGTGACTGAGGCCAGGAGGGTGGTCTGACACTGCACTTACACACAGATACTTCATCCAGTTCTTAACAGGCTTACATTTACTTTAAACAATTTGTGAAGGTATTTTATAATTTATTGGTGTTTTTAGGGGGGTTGTTAGTTAGAAAGAACTTGCCTAACAACCTTCTCAGCATGTAAGATTCCACTCAGGTGCTTCCTCTATGAGCTAATTTTAGGTTATGTTTGTTTTTGCATAGACTTGAATTTTGACCCTAAAAAGCATTGAACTTGGTGTGACTTCTTATTCTATATTTTTTAATAGGATTTAAATTTGTCGGGGTGAATTTTTTTTGTGATGTCACAATGACATCGCATGGCATCATAATTTACAAATTTTGACCCAAAAATGCATTTCACTTGGTGCTACTTTTAATAGTGTTTAATGGAGAATGAAACCCAAAAAAAATGGTTGAGTTAGAAAGTACTGCCTCAATAACTCAGCATGAAGATTCACTAAGGTGCTATTCTGTTTCCTCTATGAGCTCATTTTGATGTTTTTGTCACCCAAAGCTGAAGTTTCCCTTCCCTGCCAGTACTTTTGCCTTCATTAGATTTTCTGCACCTGTGTGATTTCCACAACCCCCTCTTAACCCCTATGAGTAAGATGTGTTAAATCATCAGTATCAAATTGCAGAAGTGGTGGGTGGTGCAGAGAGATTCACTGATTAACACTTTCCTAGTAGCAGTGATTTAGTGTGTGAAAGTCTCTAGCTCTCCCTGTCAGCTGCAGCAATATGAGTGGATAGTAAACATTCTTAAAGGGGAATATTAGAGACAGGAAGATTGTGTTTTTATCTATGCTGTATTTATAGAAAAAACATGTACGAGCGGTAGGGGAAGATAAGGAAGTGAACATGATCTTAGCACAGCTCTGTGCAATGCATTTTGAGTAGTTTACTCTTTTAGGGTCAGGGTTGCCTGATCAGTGAAACATGTCCCTACACCTATAAAAAACACTTACAGGGTTATTCAATAAAGTTCTATATAAAATGGTGCTAAATTTGCCCCAGCCAATCAGAACTTATTTAACATTTGAAAGCTAACATCTGATTGGTTGGGGCAAAATTAGCACCATTTTAAATAAGAACTTTTATTGATATACTGTTAAAGTATGGCTAAGTTAAGCCCCTACATTCATACAGTGCAAGACTAGTGTGCCTTTAAGACTTGAAACGTATGAAATCTACATGTTGCTCTGCGCTTGCTAAAATACATGCTTTATGACTCACTGAAATCAATTTAGCTTGCATCATGCTTCTTATAGAAATATAAACCAGCCATTTGTCTTGTAGATTTCATGTGTTCATGTCTTAAAAGGCAAAGGTGGCTACCCTAGTAGCTAATATTCTTCCACTTCCTACCATCCAACATTTGCCTTTAAATAGGTACTGACAATACTGAGAAATGCATTACACAGAGCTGTGCTAAGATCAGGGATAATATCCTCAACCTGCAGGGCATCATGTTATTTCTATAAGTGTACATTTAAAAGGGGAATGTTGGAAGTAGGCTATCTGCAGCCCTGCACCATGTGTTTCTATAAGGGTACATATTAAAGGGGAATGTTGGAAGGTATGCCACTAGCAGTCCTGACCGTGTTGTTTATAAGTGTACATATTAAAGGGGAATGTTGGACGGTAGGCCACCTGCAGCCCTGCTCCATGTTGTTTCTATAGTGCTACCGTCCAACATTCCCCTTTAATATGTACACTTATAGAAACAACACGGTGCAGGACTGCTAGTGGCATACCTTCCAACATTCCCCTTTAATATGTACCCTTATAGAAACAACATGGTGCAGGGCTGCAGATAGCCTACCTTCCAACATTCCCCTTTTAAATGTACACTTATAGAAATAACATGAGCCTGCAGGTTGAGGATATTATCCCTGATCTTAGCACAGCTCTGTGTAATGCATTTCTCAGTATGGTACAGTACCTATTTAAAGGCAAATGTTGGATGGTAGGAAGTGGAAGAATATTAGCTACTAGGGTAGCCACCTTTGCCTTTTAAGACATGAACACATGAAATCTACAAGACAAATGGCTGGTTATAATTTCTATAAGAAGCATGATGCAAGCTAAATTGATTTCAGTGTAGTCATAAAGCATGTATTTATAGCAAGCAGCAGAGCAACATGTAGATTTCATACGTTTCAAGTCTTAAAGGCAAACCTAGTCTTGCACTGTATGAATGTACGGGGCTTAACTTAGCCATACTTTAACAGGGATATTCAATAAAAGTTCTTATTTAAAATGGTGCTAAATTTGCCCCAGCCAATCAGATGTTAGCTTTCAAATGTAAATAAGTTCTGATTGGCTGGGGCAAATTTACACCATTTATATAAGACTTATTGAATAACCCTGTAAGTGTTTTTTAAGGTGTAGGGACATGTTTCACTGATCAGGCAACCCGACCCTTTAAATAGGTAAACTACTCAAAAATGCATTGCACAGAGCTGTGCTAAGATCATGTTCACTTCCTTATCTTCCCCTACCGCTCTGTACTATGTTGTTTTCATAATACAGCATAGATAAAAACACAATCTTCCTGTCCTCTAATATTCCCCTTTAAGAATGTTTATCCACTCATATTGCTGCAGCTGACGGGAGAGCTAGAGACTTTCACACACTAAATCACTGCTACTAGGAAAGTGTTAATCAGTGAATCTCTCTGCACCACCCAGACACTTCTGCAATTTGAATACTGATGATTTAACACATTCTTACGTCATAGGGGTTAAGAGGGGGTTGTGGAAATCACACAGGTGCAGAAAACAAATGAAGGCAAAAGTACTGGCAGGGAAGGGAAACTTCAGCTTTGGTGAACAAACAACATCTAAAATGAGCTCATAGAGGAAACAGAATAGCACCTTAGTGGAATCTTTCATGCTGAGGTTATTGAGGCAAGTACTTTCTAACTCAAACCATTTTTTTTGGGTTTCATTCTCCATTAAACACTATTAAAAGTAGCACCAAGTGAAATGCATTTTGGGTCAAATTTGTAAAATTATGATGCCATGCTGATGTCATTGTGACATCACAAAAAAAATTCACCCCGACAAATTTAAATCCTATTAAAAAATATAGAATAGAAGTCACACCAAGTTCAATGCTTTTTAGGGTCAAAATTCAAGTCTATGCAAAAACAAACATAACCTAAAATTAGCTCATAGAGGAAGCACCTGAGTGGAATCTTACATGCTGAGAAGGTTGTTAGGCAAGTTCTTTCTAACTAACAACCCCCCTAAAAACACCAATAAATTATAAAATACCTTCAGCAAATTGTATTAAAGTAATTAAGAAGCCTGTTAGAAACTGGATGAGTATCTGTGGGTAAGTGCAGTGTCAGACCACACCTCCTGGCCTCAGTCACATGCTTTATCTGTCCTGTAAAAGGATTGGCTAGATTATTAATGGGTGTGACCACTGTAACAACTTTGTGCCATAGCTAAGGACTGAGCATGTGCAGATCATAATGGTCGTTGACCAAACTGTGTGATACTAGAATGCTGAGAAGTAAAGCACAAACCATATGTTATTTAGGTAATTTCCCAGCGCCTGTATCAAAATGACAGGTAAGACACAGATTACTGGTTATATATCAAGGTGTTTCTGCCTTCTGGTTCAGGTGTTGTTCTGTGGCTTTATTTGCCCTTTAAGGCTCGTACACACCTGCAAGGTCCCGACCCACTCGATGTGTATGAATGTTTCAGCCACTATTGGCTGAAGCAGTCCATTCGGAGATCCGCCAAGTCGGCCGTTTACCGATCCCCGAACGAACTACCATTTTGGTAAAAAAAAGCGCCTACACACGGGCCGATTATTGGCCAAAACGTTCGTTCGTACACATTCGTCGCGGGTCGGGACCCACGATTGCACGTGTACGAACCTTTAGAAAGTCACGGAAGATGTTTATGTATTGGATTTTGTAAATACTATGATTTGCCTTTAATGTTATTGAGTTAGCTACAGTCTATACACTGGGTAAAATGTAAACATGTTAAGGATTAGAGATACTGTACATTTCTATACATATCTCTATACTTACAAGCGAACACCTGTGCCTAACGGCCTATATTTGAGGCTTTTAAACGGCTTAATTTAATGAATTTGTAATTGATTTGGGGGTAGGGGTATTGCAATGTATGTTGTAAATGTTTAATAAATTGTTTCTGTGTCAACAAATAGTTTATCTTTATTGTGATGACCATTAAGGGATACTTGGGGGTCTATCCCCTTTTCTAGCGTGTAAAGCAATTTCCCAGGTTATAAGACCCAAACTGTTGTATTTTAAAGATTAATGATACTGTCACATGAAATTTGAGTGATTACTGCTTTCCCTTTTTCTCCCTGCTATAGGCCAGATCGCCTTCTCATTTTGGCACCAGCCACATATATAGACTTGAATGGTTCTGAAGTCCACAGCGTCAAAAGGGCCATGAGAACGGTTATGTTTATGTTTAATATAACAGATCCCTATGTATAAATGATTCCTAACACGAGTAGCATAATATATGCACACGAGTAGTATCTTTTTCAATTGAACAAATAAAAGATATTCTATAGTATCTATACATTTACAAATGGAATCCTCAGTCCAGGAGTATGCTACGGTCTGTAAGCACAAACTAATAGACTTCTAGCAGTTTCCCCTGTGGCTCTGAGGCAATATTTGTATATAGAACAGTAACGGAGAGCCACACAGCACGAGAGAGATGGGGCAGTACTGTCAATATATTAACTGGATTATGCTAGAGATCCAACAAATAGCAAAAATGTATCAATGCTCAGCTCTGTGGAACACTAACAACACTGCACCTCCACAGTAGGGCAGCAGATAAAGGCAGGACAGTGAAAAAGCTGTCCCAACAGTCAGTCCTCAAATAGGGGTGATTTCTTCATCCACCGCAAACAGAATGTATAGCAATATCTGCACGTCAATGTGATAATATAATTATATATATTTAGGCTGCAGCAGTGTTTAAGATTTTGGTAATTTTATTGGGGTACAGACTGCATTTGTATAAATAACCATACCTAAGAAATAGACCCAACCACGTTAATATATGACATAATGTATAAACTGGGGGGTGATATACACTCCTCTCAATATTACTAAAACTCCCTGTAGCAAACCCTGTGTCTTTCGCTTAATAATCTCCTCTTACGGGAATTCACATCAATTCAAGACTGAAATAGGAACTCACTCACCGTTCCCTCACGGGGACTCAGGTGCCGCCAGCCCCGAGCCCGTCGCTATCGGCTCCAAACACACGTCACTCCATAGAAGATAAACAGTGCACACTGATGTTCCAATAAGGATAACGGACTCTACTTAAAAGCAAATTTTGTATAAATCACTGATACAGTTAATATGTTGCTCATGAATACTTTCAAATAGCAAAAGAAATTGGAAGGACCACAGAGAAGTAGCTGCACACGGACTCCAGGGCGTTTATTACCTGCTACCATTGTGGCAGAGACATTCAATGTGCCACCAAACCAACTGATCCACTCACCACATTAAGGTCTGGAAACTATCAGGGAGATTCAATAAAAGTTCTTATTTAAAATGGTGCTAATTTTGCCCCAACCAATCAGAGATAGCTTTCAAATGTTAATAAATCTGATTGGTTGGGCCAAAATTAGCACCATTTAAAACGATAAGAACTTTTATTGAATTTCCCTGTATGTGTTTTGTTCATTTTTAAAAACATTTTTTATGACTGGTTCTATAGGTCTCCCCTCGAATACATTTTATAGGGGCGTTTATTCAGTATACATAGATCAATTTCATTACTTGTATATTAGTTTATCTGGGACTTAAAGGGCTATGCCACGCCACAGTGTTTTAACGCGCAACCTGATCAACGTTAAAAAGCTCACACTAGTGTTGGCCAATTGGTCTGGGCACACTTGGTTCACTCCCTGGATTCACTAATCAGAGCGCATGTGATCAGCAATTTTTTGCGCATTCACATCGCCCACCAACGTCACTAGCACACCAGAACTGCTTGAATGCTTTTGTTTTCAGACCCTAAGACGCATTGTAGTGTGGCTTCGGTTGCTCTACCTTGCATTGTATTAACACTGATTTGATACAGACTTTTAATGTTTGGTTGTATTCAGACATCGTGAGCTCCAACATTTCTGCAGCTACCAACAGGGTTATCTACACCCCATCCTTTTTATTGTTCTTGGGTGATAACAGGCAGGTGGATTGCTATATTTTCTAAGATTACCCAATTTTTCTAATTAATACACAACGCGTTTTACATGAGCACCTTGTAATAATGATGGCTCTGGTTTTTTTAGGTTTGATATAGACACGAAGGGCCATATTTAAAAACCCATGATATCGCAAGTTTGCAATTGGTGGGTTATCATCAGTGTACAACCGCGATCGTACATTTGCAGCGACATTTATTATTCTACAAACGTAAAATACTGCAATGGTATTCTATGGGCGATCGTTAATTTATTGATATCAGAAATTTACAAAAGCGTTGTAAATTAATAACCGCCATTACGATAATTAAAGGCACGATACTGCACCTTGTTTTAGACACTATTGGTTATATAGCACGGTAGATAATAGTTACTTCTATATCTTTCAAATATACCTAAAGCCTTTGCTTTTTACTATAAATACATAAAAGGCAACAGTAAGTGCAAAAGGCCTAACCCCCAGTAGATTTTGTATAAATTTTATATACATATTTCAAGTCTCCATATATTGTCTATTACATCATTTTGGCAGGAATGTAAACAATAGTTGCTAAATGAAACCAACAGTATTGCACCTGTCAGTATATAGTAATAAGGGCCCAGTTCTGACCACTGGCTTGGGGATGATCTAATTCTGGCTTGGGGATGAACTAATTTGAACCTCTCTGGCTAATAGTGGCTATAGACGCAACATCATGGTTTATGCTCCTCCATGGAAAGTACGATCGGTATTTACCGCTGAAAAAATTGGTGTAACCTGGATCGTTGCATCTCTGGGCACTTAAAAAGCCACAATGGAAATACACAATAATAATAACAATATATATAACAATAGTGGAAAGACAGATTTCCAAGCCTATTATACCTATGAAAACGAGGTAACCTCGTATTTTAGCTTCCAGTACATTGTGCACTTAAAGGCGAACTAATAAATTAAGTCCATATGTAATGTAATAAACACTGTCAGCCGTCTACTACTTTCCTCTGCTCCCGTGCTGCTCGTCGGTTTTCTGAGGCGCTTGTTCTTTTCGGAAAGGATCCCTGGTTCTTGCTGCTGATTTGAATCTTTTAGCCTATTGGTTCCCTGCTTGTTGTCTTCTGGTCTTTGATTGGTTCTGGTCCCCTTTTTTAGGGGATGTGCTTTAATTGTTGCCAATATACCTTGAGGTTTTCCTAGCTTGTGATGTGTTCTTTGCTTAAAGGACAATTATACTCACCTTCCCTCCGCTCCTCTTCTTTGGTTAGTACCTTTTACCCAGGGTGAGGACCTGAACCGCTAGGTCCTCACCCCTGGGTTCACGTAACTTGAAGCACAGTCTTAGTGCAACACTGCTCTGGTAGGCTCCCCCCCTCTTCCCCGTCGGACAAGGCCAATAGGAAGGCCGCGTGAAGACTGTGCTTCAAGTTACGTGAACCCAGGGGTGAGGACCTGGCGGTTCAGGTCCTCACCCTGGGTAAAAAGTACTGACCAAAGAAAAGGAGCGGAGGGAAGGTGAGTATAATTGTCCTTTAAGTATTTTCTGGTCTCTGACTCTTGCCTGTCCGACTATGCTATGGTACCTCTGCTCCGCTGACCAATTACCCATGTTCTGACGACTTGTCTCTGATTCTGACTCCAATTTTGGTTTATGATCTGTGTTGTTATTATTATGATTTATATAGTGCCAACATCTTCCGTAGCCCTAAATTCACATTCCCAGAGCTTACAATCAATCTAGTCACACCAGTTTGGCTCATTTATCCAGGGACACAGCAGTATTTAAAGGTTTAAAAATGTAATATATGTTGCTGACTTTAACCCCTCATTGCACGCATATCGTAAAAGACACCTGCACAGCCAGATAAAGGAATGCAATATGCAGTTTGGCCATATAACAGCGTACTATTTAAAGGACAACTCCACCCTCATAAGAACATCTTTTAGAAAGAATGCCTCTTTAAAATATGTTGATAATCATACTTTGTCCTATGAATTCATTACTGTATGCCTGCTTGCTTCTGGATTCCTCATGGAAACTGAGCAATTTAGAAACCTGTACTGAGCCTGGGCATGCTCAGAAGAGGCAGACGGGGATTAACATTCAGTCATGGCTGTGATGTCAACTGTCAAATCCATAACTGACAGTTGCTTGTGAAGGTTCTCATTCATCCAGGTCATGGTATATCTGTTGTATTCAATTGGATCAACTGGACTTTTTAGTTCTTGAAGACGTTTCGCTAGTCATCCGACTGGCTTTCTCTATTCAGAATGACTTGTACAAGAACAGTTCTCTATTCTGTCATCCCAGAACACCCCCAAAGGAGAACAACTACCTTGGAACAAAAGGAGGGAAGTGTCACTTCATCAAACAAGAAGAGAAACTTGTCTAACAGGACCCTGACCCAGCAAAAATGGAAGTCCTTGCTAAGGGCTTGAATTTTGCCATCACTCTCTAAAGCCATCCCTGTGGTGGATATTATAGCAGCCACAGAACCTCAATTCACAATAATAAGGTACCACAGAGTGAGGCAGAACAACTTCGCCTTAAGGTATCTGCAGCCTTAGCCAGTGCTAAACCTCTTTCATCTAACCTGACCAACAAGAAAAGAAGCCTTAACATCCTCAAGAAAGATTCCAGTATCACCATTCTACCGGCAGACAAGGGAGATGCACAGTGGTACTCAACACCTCAGACTACCAATAATGGTGACCATGCTCCTGGCAGCTAACAACACATATGAGGTTTAACAGGGATCCCACCAGCCGTTACAAGAAAAGCGTCATAGACTTACTACAACAGCTTCAAAAGGATAAAGCCATTGACCGAGCAATGTGTCATCGCCTCTACCTCTACCCGTGTGAGGCACATCCATGCATATATGGACTCCCAAAGATACATAGGAAGGGGCACCACTAAGACCTATAGTCAGCAGCATCAACTCTGTAACATACAAGGTAGCAAAATACCTAGCCAACATCTTGGGGACCATTGGTGGGAGTTATATAGCATCACATCCAAACTCTCAGGATTTCACCACAACAAGATTAAAGATATAGTACTTGGTGCAGAAGAAACTATGGTGTCCTATGATGTACATCTCCACCTGTATACCCACCAAAGGCTGTTGAAAGGTAGAAAACGGCTAGCCCAAGACTGCACTCTTACCAGCAGAACTGATCTCAACCCAGAACAGGTATGTTCCTTACTGGACTTGTGCCTGAATACCACCTATTTCAAATACAGGGATAAGTTCTATAAGCAAAAACACAGATTGCTATGGGATCTCCAGTTTACACCCATTGTGGCCAACCTTTACATGGAGGAGATAGAAAAACAGCGCTTAATACCTTTAAGGGCATAGCACCCAGCCACTGGTTCTGATATGTGGATGACACCTGGTTAAATCCACCAGAAGGAAGTACAAGCTTTCACAGAACACATCAGTGCGGTAGACCAAAACACAAATCAATTTACAAGGAAAGAGGTACAAAACCAAACTGGCTTTCTGGACTTGCTTGGTAAACTGGAAGTAGAGGTTTAACAAAACCAACACACACAGATCAGTATTTGATGTTTGACCTCCACCACCCTTTAGATCACAAGCTCGTTTTCATCAGAACCCTGCAACACAGAGCTAGAACATCCCCACTAGCACAGAGGCGAAGGCTAAAGAAATGAAACATCTCAGAGGAGCCCTTAAAACTTGTGGATATCCAGACTGGGCCTTTGTCAAAGAGTAGAAGGAAAGAAAGAACACGAATACCAACAGTTGAAGGAGAAAAGCAGACAAGGAAGAACATGGTCATCCTATATGTAGCAGGGGTCTCCGAGAAATTAAGAAGAATTTTCAAAAAACACTGTATCCCTGTCTGCTTTAAAAACAACAACACACTGAGGCAGCAATTGTTCATCCCAATTCTTTGGGTCAGGACTCCCCGTGTACCTGCATCTTAAGGATAAAGGACATACCTTTGAAGATTGTTATGTTAACATATTGGCAAAGGAACGTGACTGGCTCAAGAGAGGTGTTAAGGAGGCCATTTATGTGAAAATAAAAAAACCAAGCCTAATAGAGGTGGGGGGGTTCGATACCAACTGTCTCCATGTACAATGCTGTTTTGACCACCTACTACCCTCTTAGCCACTATCATCACACCCTTAACACTTGGCTGTGATTGCTAATTGGGATTTTCTAGGGTACATAATTGCCACAGATTCTTGTACAAGTCATTCTGAATTGAGAAACCAGTCGGATGACTAGCGAAATGTCTTCAAGAACTAAACTTCAAGTCCAGTTGATCTAATGAGAATACAACAGATATAACTGACAGATGCTAACAGGAAGAACCAGGAAGCAGAAACGGGGTAACAGGACATTGTGCAGGATTTCAGGTTAGACTTATATTCACATTTCAAACTATTACTGTTTAGGGGATGATTTACCTGTTTGTAAGTTTTCATTTTAGGGCCCATTAATCCAGATAATTGCTGTAGGTAAATCTCGTATTTGCAAAGTGCATATGAATTCGGACAGGGATTTACGTGGATAGCTGCTCTGGGTAAATCACCTTTTTTTTTTATGTTATGAAAATAAATACACACCCTAAAAAAACAATTGATTTTGGATTGTTTCCATAATCCTCTGCAGCTGGTAGTATCATAATAGCATTAGTTTGGAAGGACACAGCCCTATCTAACCAAACTGTGGAACACAGAAAGTCCAGTGGTGCCAACTGGGGAATGTATATTTCACAACACCTAATGGAGTTTAGAACAACCCCTGAAAAAAAGGCAAGGTCACTGAACTAATATCAGCCCATGTAATTCAATATAAAAAAAGACGATTCACTACTGTCTGATGCTAAATAAGATTTGGTCTAATGTAATGTGTTAAGCAGCTGCAGCAGAACTTGGATGAAGAAAAGGAATGTGGTCCCTCACCACCTCCGACACACATTGTATTCTTGTGTTAAATATAATTGGATGCACCACCTAACTATTTCTTTTTCTAACTATGTCTATTGTGAAATAAAAACAAAAGGACCTCCCCATAATGTTATAATAACTACCCCACTAAATTTCAGCATTAATATTTATGCAGTTATGGGTAATAGCTCAAATAATCAAGATTTCCTGTCTAACAATCTTACTATGCAATTCACTACTGTTTTGATGAAAATGTAATTAAATACACAGGCTTTACATTGGCTCTTTGATCACATTTTGATCAAACAGCTGGGGTTTCCACAAGACTGACTTTTTTTTCTCCTCCCCGCAAATATTGTTTGGTCATAAGGTTGGACTGTTGGAACCGCTGGGTGTATTACTTTAAATGGAAAGTTCACTGGAAATTCTAGTTTATAGTATGCATATACTATACTTATTCTACACAATCTCTTCCATTTTGATAAATCCGTTAAATTTATACCCTTGGCTATTCCCTGCTGTTGAAATAAGTGTGCTGACATTTCAGGTCCTTCCTCTTCCCAGAATGCACACTCAGACTGAGGCCACACACTGAACGCACAGGAATCGCGCACAAAATAGCGAGCGTTATCGCACGCGATTGTGTGCGCGATTCTTGTGCGTTTTGCACTTGCGCATACATTTTTGCCGTTTTGCATTATGGAAACGCATGCTTTAACGCACCAAAAATGGTGAACGCATGCGTTACTGAAATGCGAACGGACGCGCAATCACATGTGCATCGGAAATCGCGGGAATTTTCGCGGCCCCGCGACTTCCATTTTAGCGAAAACCGAGAGCGTGAAACGCGTGCACAAACGCGTGAAAAATGAGCTAGTGTGGCTTCACCCTGACGTAGAATGTTCCTAGCATGTGTGATGGGTCAAACATCGAGATATCACTTAGCAACTGAATCAACCCAGGTGTTGGTCAATGGCAGGACCATAACGGTCTTTTTATAACATAATGCTGAATGCATGTTAGGTCACTGGATGGAAAAATACTGCTCTTTTTTTCTAAAAGTATATGAAGTTGCACTGAACTTTAATTATAACCAGCAGGTTACCATCATCAATACAAAAAAGAACATCCCATTTATTTTAAATTGCATTGTAATGGATAAATGAAAGCAATTAGTGCCGGCTACTTTTGCTTTCTACAGCTGAACCTACCTACCAGTACTTTCCTTTTATGAATTGAAAGTCCATAATCACAATACTTTTGGCCATGGCAATCTGCCATTACTTACCAGTGTATGCAGTAGTCAGAACTTGATAATAGGCATCACCAATACAAATACATTGTGCTTCCCTTTTAATGTATAATTTATTTTAAAACATCAAGTTTATTTCCTTAAATGCAGATTCAAAGCTTCTATTGAACGAGGAAACGCATTTCATAGGACAGCCCTATTAAAATTCAAATGCTTTTGTTAGTCATCGCTCTTACAGTTTTCTCAGTTTTTATGTTTATTAGTGATGTCATTCTGCTATAACACAGTTTAAATTTTTTTTACATAGCTTAATCAGATGTCATTTGTTAAACTAACCTTTTTAAATACTTGTTTTGTGAAAAATGCTATAGGCTTGAAGCTAAAACGTCATTATTTTCCTTTGTTTTTTATATTTGAAATACTGACTGGGTGTCTGCTTTCCGTGTAAACACTACATGCTGCACAAGTTCTATTTTCAAGTGAGCTGCTTTCTCATAGAACGGTTGTCCGGCAAGCACCAGATACTTTCTATATATCAAGGGAGGTTTGGGTTTTTTTTTTCATCTATTACTAGGAGTTTGTGACATTCTCTTTCACGTTTTTACATAAGTAAAATGTCTTTGTATTAAAAAAAAAGGTTTTATGTCCTATAATACAGCAGAGCCTTCTTAAAACTGTCCTACTGTCCAAACGTTCTGTACGTTATTACGTGTGTTGTTTGAAATGCAAGCTCTATTGAGCTTTGAGTGTCTTAGCTCTTGGGTTTCATTCATTTTGAGTCCTGGTTCAAAATAAATTATTTCATTCAGGGTAAAATGCCCTTTTGCACAGGTTCTTTTTTGAGTAAGTTAGGAAATATTCAGGATTTCTCTTCTATATGAGATCGGTGGTGCTTATAAGTGCTGACATGTGAGTAAACATTTCCCACACTCTGTGCAAGAATACAGCTTTTCCCCATGTGTGGTGCTTGTGTGCATCCAGAAGTGACTTGTTTGTGAAGCATTCCCACATTCAGCACATGAAAAGGGTTTCACTCTCATGTGAGATCTGTTGTGCCTGTTGAGACATGATCTTCTAGTAAATCTTTTCCACACTCATTGCAAGCATATGGTTTTTCCCCTGTGTGAGATCTTCTGTCTTACAACACTTTGCATTGCAGTGAAGCGTTTTCCACACTCGGGACAGGAATATGGCTTCTCCCCTGTGTGAGTTCTTTTATGTACAGACAGGTAAGACCTATTTGCAAAGCACTTTCCACATTCGGACAAGCGTACGGTTTCTCTCCAGCATGAATTCTTCTGTGTGCTACCAGATGTGATTTATTTGAAAGCACTTCCCACACACAAGCAAGCATATGGTTTCTCTCCAGTATGAATCTGCTATGTCTAAGAAGGCTGATCTTCTTGTAAAGCACTGTCCACATTCAGTGCAAGTAAAGGCTTCTCACCTGTAGAATCCATGTAATCTGCAATATTTTGCTGCCCATCAGTGAGGCATTTCCCAAAATCAAGAGAAGTGTATGCTTCCTCTTCTGATGGAATGTGCTGTCTTTATAAAATGAAACAGAAGGAAAATGTTTATCATCTTCGTTACATTTATACAACGTATCATCATCATCATCATTGTGTGTTTTGATGATTAGTCACATAAGGATCTTCATTATTGCAATTAAAAGGCGTGTCCCCTACAAGAGTTGTGTAGTATTCGCAATCTGCTTTGCCGATAGACTGTTCACTACATTTTGTACTTTCTCTTTTCTTTTGCTTAATGCTTCTCGTAGGTTGTCGCTTCTATTGCATTCAAACTTGTCATTTGAAGCCAAATTATCCTCTTCACATTTATAACACAGAAGTGAAAATGTCTCCTCTTTCCCATATAGCTGAATTCACTCTGGGAGTTTCAACTTTAAACCCGGAAACACTGAAGCTTCATATTCCTCAACTCAGTGTAAGTTAACTGTAGTCTGATATTCTTCTGACATCCCCTATTCCAAGATTCACCTATGGGAGGACAATAATGAGCAGCCATTTTGTGTAATACACAGCACAATACATTGTTATTTCTGAAGCAATGCAGTTTTGCAGCGATGCCTGATGGTGTAAACAAACTCACCCCCCGCATGCTGTAGCCAGTGAATGCTGAAATTCTAGTTTGCAAATGTCTTTATGGCCACAGGTTTAACATCCCTGTTGTAGGTAGTTACATAACTAAAGTAAACAATTGGAATCACAATTACAAAATTTAACTACCCAGTTAAACTGATTTTAACTAAAGACTACGAGAGGTTGAGATGCAAAAGAACATCTAAGCAGATGCAACTCAGCAGGTGTGTTGTAAATTTTAGGACTCTATAGAAGTCAAGGTGACTAAATGGCGTATGTGATTATTCTGTGCATACAGGACCATACCTGCATCAATATACATTGTATATAACTACCTGAGACAGGATTTTCATAGACCTCTTCATCATCATCTTCCAGACCACACTATTGCACATGGTGTCTCCTTTTGTTCAACATCTAATACAACTTCTGAATTAATTTCACCTGCAACAATTATTGAAAAATCCTTTACTACTGTGGTAACAATAATAATCCCAATGTTTTTGGCTGCTTGCCTTGGCCGCTTCAAATTAACTCTCCACCTGCGCTTACTGTCTTTTAGTATCTGTAGTGTGTGCTTGTATATATTGCGTACATTACTGCGTTACACATTAAATGCACAGACAGAACAGCACAGCATACAGACATGTCTTATGTCTGTAAGCCTTACGTGTATTGGTGCTTTGTCTGTGGGGTGGTGCTGATACATATATTTGATCGGCATGACTAACTGGGGGGGCTGGGCTGTGGCATGATGCACAACTTTGACCTACAGGTTCTCCCTCATGGTAGCAACCTTGTGCGGTCGCACAGGTCGCCCATACAATGGTTACCAATTAGGGCTCAGATTTCGCAAAAGGATTGAAAGGTTCTGTGGTCAACCTTCATGCTCAAAGGAAGTGAGGTAATTTGAAGGTGTGGAGCTGCAATCAAATGTGCTCTGCAATAAGCAGTCTGTAAACCCGCTCAGACTTCAAACGGGAGAATCAAAGGCATGGTGGGGGAATCTAGGGCAACCCAGGGGTGATGGACCCAGCAATTCCAATCCTCAAACTGGGTACTTTTAAGTAAGGAGAGGCTTTGGACAGTACAGTTTGTACTTTAAATGCACTGATACGTCTGACACCAATAAGATCTACACTAAGCATAAACACGGTTTCCTTTGGTGGTTGGCTTAAAGGGGAAACCTAACATTTTATGAACAGACAACCCCCTTGCCAATAGGAAAGAATAACAGAATATCTGTTGTATTCAGTTAGATCAACTGGACTTAAGTTTAGTTCTTGGAGAGTTTCGCTAGCCATCCGACTAGCTTTTTTAAATTCAGAACTTCTGAATTGACAAAGCCAGTTAAAATTTAAGTCCAGTTGTCTAACTGAATACAACAGATACATCAGATGATACCTTTTACTGGTCTACTACAGTTCAAAAGCATTTGATAACATCTGATTGCCTCTGCTGTTAATCTGCCATTCCAGATGATAATCTCACAAACCGCCCATTAATCGCCTGCTCTGTCACCGCTCGATTGTCAGTTGTACATGTCCTTCAAATAGCCCCTATTAAAGAGACCATATTGCTAGTGTTTTTGACCTGAAATAACGAATTGTTTAAAATGCTTCCTACTATAATCTTTATACATATGCAGAATACATATCTTGTTATTAACCAAATACTACATACACACCAGAAATGTGCTGTTAAAATAAGGATGGTGGAAACGGTGTCTTCTATCCTCATTGATGTAAACACAACTATAATTTATCATTTGCTCTTAGAATATTATTACATAAATACACAGAATACAATGGTTGTTTTCAAACAACTTAAACATTCATTTTGCACAAGTCTAAAAGAAATAAGTCATTAGTATTGCAGAATGTGACAGGACAGTCTGAATGTGAGAATGTTGGGTACATTAAACCCATGACACCTACCACTGTCCTCATCCATGCGTCATCTGATAAGCATGTGGCATTCTGGATTCTTCCAGTACTGAAGATCCACCTGCGAGAACAGATGTTCAATAAGTTAATTTTTATTTTGTTTGTATTGTAATCCTATTAGACTATTCCATACTGAAGATTTGTAGTTTATGGTTTGTCCAGTCAGATTTCACAAAAACAATAGTTTGTGTAGTTTGATACACAGATCATGACGTAAAGCAACACTGGGAGAAAGTAACTGTGAGTGTGTGAAAGCACAATATGCCATAAATCTACAGTAGCTTTATTTATTTCCATCCTTTGTGGTTTGCTCAAAGCCTATTGCAATCATGAACGACTGTCTGGTTTTACGTTTGTTAAATTAAAAGCATTGACTTCCAGATAGATCGCGTACTTAGCAAAGCTCCTAAATGAGTACAGATAAAAAAAGAAAACACACTTTCAATGTAAAATCAAAATATAAGACATATAAAGGCTAAAAACTAATATTTATTGTGTACTTTTACCTGAATCCGACTGTATATAATTCCATTCCTAATATGATTAGCCAAAATGTTCAACCCCCAATATCATTGTTGATATCAATAAGGGTTTGCAACCTGAAAGTATTTTGTTTGTTTAGTCCTTTATTATTTCATTTGAATTAGTTGCATGAACATTAGACTAAGGAGAACTAAACCATAAAGCATTGATGTCCTCCAGATGCTTGCAAGCTACAACTTTCAAGCATTCCCTGGCTGCACTATTCAGACGGAAATGCTGAAACATATAACAAACCTCAGAATGCACAGCTCTTTATGAGTATGGCCTCGCTAATTAAAGCGGTGCTAATATGGAGAAAAATAATCAATAATTTTAAAGAAAATCTGGGTAAAGAACCCCAACCACAGTCCCATAAATAAAGCACTAAGCCTTGTTCTTCCCAAATTTTAAAAACAGATTTCCCAAACACTAATGCAAATAAGCCCCCCTTCTGACTAGTCAGGGCTTCCCCCTTAAGTATAGTCCCAATGTGTCCCCTTTTAGATCTTGTCAAGAGTCCACTAATCCATACAATTGCCTGACCAGAGACTTCTAATACGCTTCCAGGTTATATGTTTAGCGGGCCGATATAAAGACTGTAATTATCACTTTATAAGGAGATAAGCATGTAACCGGGACTTAATTAGAATATATACATAGTTACCACCATCTTCCGGGCACCTCAACTGTTTTTATCTTCACCCGGTGCACTTCTGTTTTTGCTTCCTCTGTTCCTGGTTGTAGTCCAGTCATCTGGTTCCCGTATGGATGCACATGCTAGGGTTCGGTTACTCCAAGTCAAGAGCAGAGCGCCAAACCAGACGCGTGTTTTTCGTCCCGACATACAGGACTTTGTCAGGGTACTAACCGGAAGCTTATTAGAAGCTCTGTGGTCAGGCAATTGTAAGGATTGTTGCCACAGATAAGGATTTTTTTCATGCTTAAAGTGAACTATTATCTATAGGGGATGCCCCAATTCTAGTCAGCAGGGGGATTATTTGCATTGGTGCTTGGTAAATATATTTGTGTATTTAAATGTGAGTAAAATAAAGGTTCAAATCTTGTTTTTAAGTTTGGGAATGTACAAGGCTAAGTGCTTTATTTTTCTTAAAAAGGGAATGTTGAAAGTTGTAGTTTGTGAACATCTGGAGTGCTGCAGGCGGACATTCCATGAACAGTACTAGCTGTAATTGGGTAAAAAAAGACATGAAAAGACCTAAAAGTCGATAGAAAGATTGGTGTCTGGATGAAAGTTTAATAGGAAAGATGAATTAGTCTTTTACTGTAAATTCCAGAAGGCAGGAGAGAAAATTTCAAGATTGAGAGTTTGGACACGAAGTGAGATACATTAATACAAAATAATAATTTCCATTGCTATGCATTTTCCAAAATACAATACAATTGTGAAATATCTGTCTGATTCCTGATATAAGTCTAGGATAAATGTCAAAGTCCAAAAAAAAATGGCAACTTCCTCGTCATAAGAAGATATACGTACATGATGATTAGGTGCTGTGTGCATTTTAATCTATGCCCTCTATTTCCTTGTCAAGGTTATTATTCATGCCAGGTCCCTGGTATTCTGCTGTACTCTTGTTAGATTAACTGGATTGAAGTTTAGTTCTTGAAGACATTTTGCTAGTCAATCTGAATGGGTGAGAAACTTGTCAGCAGACCATGACCCAGCCAGAAATGGAACCCTAGCTAAGGGTTAGAAATTTGCAATCCCTACTAAAGTTATCCCTGTGGTGAATAATGTAAGCACAGAAGAGGTACCACAGAGTGAAGCAGAACAACTTCGCCTTAAGGTATCTGCAGCCTTAGCCACAGCTAAAACTCCTTCATCTAACCTGACCACACAGGAAAGAAGAGCCTTAACATCCCTCAAGAAAGATTCCAGTTCCATCACCATTCTACACGCAGACAAGGGAAGATGCACATTGATACCTTTTGTATCATCGTCTCTACCCCGTGAGGCACAGCCATGTATATATGGACTCCTGAAGATACAAAGGGACGGGACCCACTAAGACCTATATTTCAACAGTATCAACTCTATATACAGGTGGCAAAATAATCTAGCCAACATTCTAGGTCCCTTGGTTAGAATTCAAGTTCAAATCCAGAACTACCAGGATTTCACTAACTAGATTTTAAGATGTAGTATTCGGTGCAGAAGAACTGTGGTATCCTATGATGTGACAACCCTCTACACAACACCTGTATAACCACGCAGAGCAACATGTAGATTTCATACGTATTCAAGTCTTAAAGGCAAACCTAGTCTTGCACTGTATGAATGTACGGGGCTTAACTTAGCCATACTTTAACAGGGATATTCAATAAAAGTTCTTATTTAAAATGGTGCTAATTTTGCCCCAACCAATCAGATGTTAGCTTTCAAATGTTAAATAAGTTCTGATTGGCTGGGGCAAATTTAGCACCATTTTATATAAGAACTTTTATTGAATAACCCTGTCAATAGCGAAAAAGGTATCAATGCTCAGCTCTGTGGAACACTTACAAACACTGCACCTCCACAGTAGGGCAGCAGATAAAGGCAGGGCAGTGAAAAAGCTGTCCCAACAGTCAGTCCTCAAAAAGGGGTGATTTCTTCATCAGCACCGCAACAGAATGTATAGCAATTTCTGCACGTCAATGGATAATAAATTATTATATTTAGGGCTGCAGCTGTTTAAGATTATTGGTAATTTATTGGGGTACGAGACTGCATTTGTATAATAACCATACCTAAGAAATAGACCCAACCAGCTTATATATTTGACATAATGTATAAACTGGGGGGTGATATACACTCCTCTCAATATTACTAAACTCCCTTGTAGCAAACCCTGTGTCTTCCGCTTAATAATCTCCTCTTACGGGAAATCCCACATCAATTCAAGACTGAAATAGGAACTCACTCACCGTTCCCTCACGGGACTCAGGTGCCGCCAGCCCGAGCCCGTCGCTACGGCTCCAAACACACGTCACTCCATAGAAGATAAACATGCCACACTGATGTTCCAATAGGATAACGGACTCTAGTACTTAAAAGCAAATAATTTGTATAAATCCCGTGATACAGTTAATATGTGCTCATGATAACTTTCAAATAGCAAAAGAATTGGAAGGACCACAGAGAAGTAGCTGCACACGGGACTCCAGGCCGTTTATTACCTGCTGTACCATTGTGGCAGAGACATTCGATGTGCCACCAAACCAACTGATCCACTCACCACATTAAGGTCTGGAAAACTATCATGGAGTTAGCACCATTTTATATAAGAACTTTTATTGAATAACCCTGTAAGTGTTTTTTAATAGGTGTAGGGACATGTTTCACTGATCAGGCAACCCTGACCCTTTAAATAGGTAAACTACTCAAAAATGCATTGCACAGAGCTGTGCTAAGATCATGTTCACTTCCTTATCTTCCCCTACCGCTCTGTACTATGTTGTTTCTATAAATACAGCATAGATAAAAACACAATCTTCCTGTCCTCTAATATTCCCCTTTAAGAATGTATACTATCCACTCATATTGCTGCAGCTGACAGGGAGAGCTAGAGACTTTCACACACTAAATCACTGCTACTAGGAAAGTGTTAATCAGTGAATCTCTCTGCACCACCCAGACACTTCTGCAATTTGAATACTGATGATTTAACACATTCTTACGTCATAGGGGTTAAGAGGGGGTTGTGGAAATCACACAGGTGCAGAAAATCTAATGAAGGCAAAAGTACTGGCAGGGAAGGGAAACTTCAGCTTTGGTGAACAAACAACATCTAAAATGAGCTCATAGAGGAAACAGAATAGCACCTTAGTGGAATCTTTCATGCTGAGGTTATTGAGGCAAGTACTTTCTAACTCAAACCATTTTTTTTTGGGTTTCATTCTCCATTAAACACTATTAAAAGTAGCACCAAGTGAAATGCATTTTTGGGTCAAAATTTGTAAAATTATGATGCCATGCTGATGTCATTGTGACATCACAAAAAAAATTCACCCCGACAAATTTAAATCCTATTAAAAAATATAGAATAAGAAGTCACACCAAGTTCAATGCTTTTTAGGGTCAAAATTCAAGTCTATGCAAAAACAAACATAACCTAAAATTAGCTCATAGAGGAAGCACCTGAGTGGAATCTTACATGCTGAGAAGGTTGTTGAGGCAAGTTCTTTCTAACTAACAACCCCCCTAAAAACACCAATAAATTATAAAATACCTTCAGCAAATTGTATTAAAGTAAATGTAAGCCTGTTAAGAACTGGATGAAGTATCTGTGTGTAAGTGCAGTGTCAGACCACACCTCCTGGCCTCAGTCACATGCTTTATCTGTCCTGTAAAAGGATTGGCTAGAGATTATTAATGGGTGTGACCAACTGTAACAACTTTGTGCCATAGCTAAGGACTGAGCATGTGCAGATCATAATGGTCGTTGACCAAACTGTGTGATACTAGAATGCTGAGAAGTAAAGCACAAACCATATGTTATTTAGGTAAATTTCCCAGCGCCTGTATCAAAATGACAGGTAAGACACAGATTACTGGTTATATATCAAGGTGTTCTGCCTTCTGGTTCAGTGTTGTTCTGTGGCTTTATTTGCCCTTTAAGGCTCGTACACACCTGCGATCGCAGGTCCCGACCCACTCGATGTGTATGAATGTTTCAGCCACTAAATTGGCTGAAGCAGTCCATTCGGAGATCCGCCAAGTCGGCCGTTTACCGATCCCCGAACGAACTACCATTTTGGTAAAAAAAAGCGCCTACACACGGGCCGATTATTGGCCAAAACGTTCGTTCGTACACATCATTCGTCGCGGGTCGGGACCCACGATTGCACGTGTACGAACCTTTAGAAAGTCACGGAAGATGTTATGTATTGGATTTTGTAAATACTATGATTTGCCTTTAATGTTTATTGAGGTATAGCTACAGTGCTATACACTGGGTAAAATGTAAACATGTTAAGGATTAGAGATACTGTACATTTCTATACATATCTCTATACTTACAAGCGAACACCTGTGCCTAACGGCCTATATTTGAGGCTTTTTAAACAGGCTTAATTTAATGAATTTGTAATTGATTTGGGGGTAGGGGTATTGCAATGTATGTTGTAAATGTTTAATAAATTGGTTCTGTGTCAACAAATAGTTTATCTTTATTGTGGATGACCATTAAGGGATACTTGGGGGTCTATCCCCTTTTCTAGCGTGTAAAGCAATTTCCCAGGTTATAAAGACCCAAACTGTTGTATTTTAAAGATTAATGATACTGTCACATGAAATTTGAGGTGATTACTGCTTTCCCTTTTTCTCCCTGCTATTAGGCCAGATCGCCTTCTCATTTTGGCACCAGCCACATATATAGACTTGAATGGTTCTGAAGTCCACAGCGTGCAAAGGGCCATGAGAACAGGTTATGTATTATGTTTAATATAACAGATCCCTATGTATAAGATGATTCCTAACACGAGTAGCATAATATATGCACACGAGTAGTATCTTTTTCAATTGAACAAATAAAAGATATTCTATAGTATCTATACATTTACAAATGGAATCCGTCAGTCCAGGAGTATGCTACGGTCTGTAAGCACAAACTAATAGACTTCTAGCAGTTTCCCCTGTGGCTCTGAGGCAAATATTTGTATATAGTACAGTAACCGGAGAGCCACACGGCACGAGAGAGAGATGGGGCAGTACTGTCAATATATTAACTGGATTATGCTAGAGATCCAACAAATAGCAAAAATGTATCAATGCTCAGCTCTGTGGAACACTTACAAACACTGCACCTCCACAGTAGGGCAGCAGATAAAGGCAGGGCAGTGAAAAAGCTGTCCCAACAGTCAGTCCTCAAAATAGGGGTGATTTCTTCATCAGCACCGCAAACAGAATGTATAGCAATATGCTGCACGTCAATGTGATAATATAATTATTATATATTTAGGGCTGCAGCTGTTTAAGATTTGGTAATTTTATTGGGGTACGAGACTGCATTTGTATAAATAACCATACCTAAGAAATAGACCCAACCAGCGTTAATATATTGACATAATGTATAAACTGGGGGGTGATATACACTCCTCTCAATATTACTAAAACTCCCTTGTAGCAAACCCTGTGTCTTCCGCTTAATAATCTCCTCTTACGGGAAATCCCACATCAATTCAAGACTGAAATAGGAACTCACTCACCGTTCCCTCACGGTGACTCAGGTGCCGCCAGCCCCGAGCCCGTCGCTATCGGCTCCAAACACACGTCACTCCATAGAAGATAAACAGTGCACACTGATGTTCCAATAAGGATAACGGACTCTAGTACTTAAAAGCAAATAATTTGTATAAATCACGTGATACAGTTAATATGTTGCTCATGAATACTTTCAAATAGCAAAAGAAATTGGAAGGACCACAGAGAAGTAGCTGCACACGGGACTCCAGGGCGTTTATTACCTGCTGTACCATTGTGGCAGAGACATTCGATGTGCCGACCAAACCAACTGATCCACTCACCACATTAAGGTCTGGAAAACTATCAGGGAGATTCAATAAAAGTTCTTATTTAAAATGGTGCTAATTTTGCCCCAACCAATCAGATGATAGCTTTCAAATGTTAAATAAGATCTGATTGGTTGGGGCAAAATTAGCATCATTTTAAACGATAAGAACTTTTATTGAATTTCCCTGTATGTGTTTTTAGTTCATTTTTAAAAACATTTTTTATGACTTGGTTCTATAGGTCTCCCCTCGCAAATACATTTTATAGGGGCGTTTATTCAGTATACATAGATCAATTTCATTACTTGTATATTAGTTTATCTGGGACTTAAAGGGCTATGCCACGCCACAGTGTTTTAACGCGCAACCTGATCACACGTTAAAAAGCTCACACTAGTGTTGGCCAATTGGTCTGGGCACACTTGGTTCACTCCCCTGCGATTCACTAATCAGAGCGCATGTGATCAGCAATTTTTTGCGCATTCACATCGCACACCAACGTGCACTAGCACACCAGAACTGCTTGAATGCTTTTGTTTTCAGAACCCTAAGACGCATTGTAGTGTGGCTTCGGTTTGCTCTACCTTGCATTGTATTAACACTGATTTGATACAGACTTTTAATGTTTGGTTGTATTCAGACATCGTGAGCTCCAACATTTCTGCAGCTACCAACAGGGTTATCTACACCCCATCCTTTATTATTGTTCTTGGGTGATAACAGGCAGGTGGATTGCTATATTTTCTAAGATTACCCAATTTTTCTAATTAATACACAACGCGTTTTTACATGAGCACCTTGTAATAATGATGGCTCTGGGTGTTTAGGGTTTGATATAGACACGAAGGGCCATATTTAAAAACCCATGATATCGCAAGTTTGCAATTGGGTGGGTTATCATCAGTGTACAACCGCGATCGTACATTTGCAGCGAACATTTATTATTCTACAAACGTAAAATACTGCAATGGTATTCTATGGGCGATCGTTAATTTATTGATATCGTAAATTTACAAAAGCGTTTGTAAATTAATAACCGCCATTACGATAATTAAAGGCACGATACTGCACCTTCTTAAATATGGCCCCAAGTTAGACACTATTGGTTATATAGCACGGTAGATAATAGTTACTTCTATACTTTCAAATATACCTAAAGCCTTTGCTTTTTACTATAAATACATAAAAGGCAACAGTAAGTGCAAAAGGCCTAACCACCAGTAAGATTTTGTATTAAATTTTAATATACATATTTCAAGTCTCCATATATTGTCCATTGACATCATTTTGGCAGGAATGTAAACAATAGTTGCTAAATGAAACCAAACAAGTATTTGCACCTGTCAGTGATATAGTAATAAGGGCCCAGTTCTGACCACTGGCTTGGGGATGATCTAATTCTGGCTTGGGGATGAACTAATTTGAACCTCTCTTGGCTAATAGTGGCTATAGACGCAACAATCATGGTTGTATGCTCCTCCATGGAAAGTACGATCGGTATTTACCGCTGAAAAAATTGGTGTAACCTGGATCGTTGCATCTCTGGGCACCTTAAGAAGCCACAATGGAAATACACAATAATAATAACAATATATATAACAATAGTGGAAGGACAGATTTCCAAGCCTATTATACCTATGAAAACGAGGTAACCTCCGTATTTATGCTTCCAGTACATGTGCACTTAAAGGCGAACTAATAAATTAAGTCCATATGTAATGTAATAAACACTGTCAGCCGTCTACTACTTTTCCTCTGCTCCCGTGCTGCTCGTCGGTTTTCTGAGGCGCTTGTTCTTTTCGGGAAAGGATCCACTGGTTCTTGCTGCTGATCTGAATCTTTTAGCCTATCTGGTTCCCTGCTTGTTGTCTTCTGGTCTTTGATTGGTTCTGGTCCCCTTTTTTAGGGGATTGCTTTAATTGTTGCCCAATATACCTTGAGGTTTTCCTAGCTTGTGATGTGTTCTTTGCTTAAAGGACAATTATACTCACCTTCCCTCCGCTCCTCTTCTTTGGTTAGTACCTTTTACCCAGGGTGAGGACCTGAACCGCTAGGTCCTCACCCCTGGGTTCACGTAACTTGAAGCACAGTCTTAGTGCAACACTGCTCTGGTAGGCTCCGCCCCCTCTTCCCCGTCAGTGACAAGGCCAATAGGAAGGCACGCTGAAGACTGTGCTTCAAGTTACGTGAACCCAGGGGTGAGGACCTGGCGGTTCAGGTCCTCACCCTGGGTAAAAAGTACTGACCAAAGAAAAGGAGCGGAGGGAAGGTGAGTATAATTGTCCTTTAAGTATTTTCTGGTCTCTGACTCTTGCCTGTCCTGACTATGCTATGGTACCTCGCTCCGCTGACCAATTACCCATGTTCTGACCTTGTCTCTGATTCTGACTCCAATTTTGGTTTATGATTCTGTGTTGTTATTATTATGGATTTATATAGTGCCAACATCTTCCGTAGCCCTAAATTCACATTCCCAGAGCTTACAATCAATCTAGTCACACCATAAGGCTCATTTATCCAGGGACACAGCAGTATTTAAAGGTTTAAAAATGTAATATATGTTTGCTTGACTTTAACCCCTCATTGCACCGCATATCGTAAAAGACACCTGCACAGCCAGATAAAGGAATGCAATATGCAGTTTGGCCATATAACAGCGTGACTATTTAAAGGACAACTCCACCCTCATAAGAACATCTTTTAGAAAGAATGGCCTCTTTAAAATATGTTGATATATCATACTTTGTCCTATGAATTCATTACTGTATGCCTGCTATGCTTCTGGATTCCTCATGGAAACTGAGCAATTTAGAAACCTGTACTGAGCCTGGGCATGCTCAGAAGAGGCAGACAGGGGATTAACATTCAGTCATTGGCTGTGATGTCAACTGTCAAATCCATAACTGACAGTTGCTTGTGAAGGTTCTCATTCATCCAGGTCATGGTATATCTGTTGTATTCAATTGGATCAACTGGACTTTTTAGTTCTTGAAGACGTTTCGCTAGTCATCCGACTGGCTTTCTCTATTCAGAATGACTTGTACAAGAACAAGTTCTCTATTCTGTCATCCCAGAACACCCCCAAAGGAGAACAACTTCCTTGGATACAAAAGGAGGGAAGTGTCACTTCATCAAACAAGGAGAGAGAAACTTGTCTAACAGGACCCTGACCCAGCCAGAAATGGAAGTCCTTGCTAAGGGCTTGAATTTTGCCATCACTCCTAAAGCCATCCCTGTGGTGGATATTATAGCAGCCACAGAAGCCTCAATTCACAATAATAAGGTACCACAGAGTGAGGCAGAACAACTTCGCCTTAAGGTATCTGCAGCCTTAGCCAGTGCTAAACCTCTTTCATCTAACCTGACCACACAAGAAAGAAGAGCCTTAACATTCCTCAAGAAAGATTCCAGTATCACCATTCTACCGGCAGACAAGGGAAGATGCACAGTGGTACTCAACACCTCAGACTACCATGATAAGGTGACCATGCTCCTGGCAGATAACAACACATATGAGGTTTTAACAAGGGATCCCACCAGCCGTTACAAGAAAAGCGTCATAGACTTACTACAACAGCTTCAAAAGGATAAAGCCATTGACCGAGCAATGTGTCATCGCCTCTACCCTGGTGAGGCACATCCATGCATATATGGACTCCCAAAGATACATAAGGAAGGGGCACCACTAAGACCTATAGTCAGCAGCATCAACTCTGTAACATACAAGGTAGCAAAATACCTAGCCAACATCTTGGGACCATTGGTGGGAAGTTATAAGCATCACATCCAGAACTCTCAGGATTTCACCAACAAGATTAAAGATATAGTACTTGGTGCAGAAGAAACTATGGTGTCCTATGATGTGACATCTCCACCTGTATACCCACCAAGGAGGCTGTTGAAAGGTGAGAAAACGGCTAGGCCAAGACTGCACTCTTACCAGCAGAACTGATCTCAACCCAGAACAGGTATGTTCCTTACTGGACTTGTGCCTGAATACCACCTATTTCAAATACAGGGATAAGTTCTATAAGCAAAAACACAGATGTGCTATGGGATCTCCAGTTTCACCCATTGTGGCCAACCTTTACATGGAGGAGATAGAAAAACAGGCGCTTAATACCTTTAAGGGCATAGCACCCAGCCACTGGTTCTGATATGTGGATGACACCTGGGTTAAAATCCACCAGAAGGAAGTACAAGCTTTCACAGAACACATCAGTGCGGTAGACCAAAACATCAAATTTACAAGGGAAGAGGTACAAAACAACAAACTGGCTTTCTTGGACTGCTTGGTAAACTGGAAGTAGAGGTTTACAGAAAACCAACACACACAGATCAGTATTTGATGTTTGACTCCCACCACCCTTTAGATCACAAGCTCGGTGTCATCAGAACCCTGCAACACAGAGCTGAGAACATCCCCACTAGCACAGAGGCGAAGGCTAAAGAAATGAAACATCTCAGAGGAGCCCTTAAAACTTGTGGATATCCAGACTGGGCCTTTGTCAAAAGAAGTAGAAGGAAAGAAAAGAACACGAATACCAACAGTGAAGGAGAAAAGCAAGACAGGAGGAAGAACATGGTCATCCTATATGTAGCAGGGGTCTCCGAGAAATTAAGAAGAATTTTCAAAAAACACTGTATCCCTGTCTGCTTTAAACCAAACAACACACTGAGGCAGCAATTGGTTCATCCCAATTCTTTGGGTCAGGACTCCACCGTGTACCTGCATCTTAAGGATAAAGGACATACCTTTGAAGATTGTTATGTTAACATATTGGCAAAGGAACGTGACTGGCTCAAGAGAGGTGTTAAGGAGGCCATTTATGTGAAAATAAAAAAACCAAGCCTAAATAGAGGTGGGGGGGTTCGATACCAACTGTCTGCCATGTACAATGCTGTTTTGACACCTTACTCCTCTTAGCCACTATCTAATCACACCCTTAACACTTGGCTGTGATATGCTAATTGGGATTTTCTAGGGTACATAATTGCCACAGATTCTTGTACAAGTCATTCTGAATTGAGAAAGCCAGTCGGATGACTAGCGAAATGTCTTCAAGAACTAAACTTCAAGTCCAGTTGATCTAATTGAATACAACAGATATAACTGACAGATGCTAACAGGAAGAACCAGGAAGCAGAAACAGGGGTAACAGGACATTGTGCAGGATTTCAGGTTAGACTTATATATTTCACATTTCAAACTATTACTGTTTAGGGGGATGATTTACCTGTTTGTAAGTTTTCATTTTAGGGCCCATTAATGCCAGATAATTGCTGTAGGTAAATCTCGTATTTGCAAAGTGCATATTGAATTCGGACAGGGATTTACGTGGATAGCTGCTCTGGGTAAATCACCTTTTATTTTTTATTGTTATGAAAATAAATACACACCCTAAAAAAACAATTGATTTTGGATTGTTTCCCATAATCCTCTGCAGCTGGTAGTATCATAATAGCATTAGTTTGGAAGGACACAGCCCTATCTAACCAAACTGTGGAACACAGAAAGTCCAGTGGTGCCAACTGGGGAATGTATATTTCACAACACCTAATGGAGTTATAGAACAACCCCTGAAAAAAAGGCAAGGTCACTGAACATAATATCAGCCCATGTTAATTCAATATATAAAAAAGACGATTCACTACTGTCTGATGCTAAATAAGATTTGGTCTAATGTAATGTGTTAAGCAGCTGCAGCAGAACTTGGGATGAAGAAAAGGAATGTGGTCCCTCACCACCTCCGACACACATTGTATTCTTGTGTTAAATATAATATTGGATGCACCACCTAACTATTTCTTTTTCTAACTATGTCTATTGTGAAAAGTACAAAACAGGACCTCCCCATAATGTTATAATAACTACCCCACTAAATTTCAGCATTAATATTTATGCAGTTATGGGTAATAGCTCAAATAATCAAGATTTCCTGTCTAACAATCTTACTATGCAATTCACTACTGTTTTGATGAAAATGTAATTAAAATACACAGGCTTACATGTTGGCTCTGTTGATCACATTTTGATCAAACAGCTGGGGTTTCCACAAGACTGACTTTTTTTTCTCCTCCCCGCAAATATTGTTTGGTCATAAGGATTGGACATGTTGGAACCGCTGGGTGTATTACTTTAAATGGAAAGTTCACTGGAAATTCTAGTTTATAGTATGCATATACTATACTTATTCTACACAATCTCTTCCATTTTGATAAATCCGTTAAATTTATACCCTTGGCTATTCCCTGCTGTTGAAATAAGTGTGCTGACATTTCAGGTCCTTCCTCTTCCCAGAATGCACACTCAGACTGAGGCCACACTGCAACGCACAGGAATCGCACACAAAATAGCGAGCGTTATCGCACGCGATTGTGTGCGCGATTCTTGTGCGTTTTGCACTTGCGCATACATTTTTGCCGTTTTGCATTATGGAAACGCATGCTTCAATGCACCAAAAATGGTGAACGCATGCGTTACTGAAATGCGAACGGACGCGCAATCGCATGTGCATCGGAAATCGCGGGAATTTTCGCAGCCCGCGACTTCCATTTTAGCGAAAAACGCGAGCGTGAAACGCGTGCACAAACTCGTGAAAAACGAGCTAGTGTGGCCTCACCCTGACGTAGAATGTTCCTAGCATGTGTGATGGGTCAAACATGCTCAGATATCTACTAAGCAACTGAATCAACCCAGGTGTTGGGTCAATGGCAGGACCATAACGGTCTTTTTTATACATAGACAAAATGCTGAATTAAGGTCACTGGGATGGAAAAATACTGCTCTTTTTTTCTTAAAAGTATATGAAGTTGCACTGAACTTTAATTATAACCAGCAGGTTACCAATCATCAATACAAAAAAGAACATCCCATTTATTTTAAATTGCATTGTAATGGATAAATGAAAGCAATTAGTGCCGGCTATTTGCTTTCTACAGCTGGAACCTACTCTACCAGTACTTTCCTTTTATGAATTGAAAGTCCAGTAATCACAATACTTTGTGCCATGGCAATCTGCCATTACTTACCAGTGTATGCAGTAGTCAGAACTTGATAATAGGCATCACCAATACAAATACATTGTGCTTCCCTTTTAATGTAATAATTTTATTTTAAAACATCAAGAGTTTAATTTCCTTAAATGCAGATTCAAAGCTTCTATTGAACGAGGAAACGCATTTCATAGGACAGCCCTATTAAAATTCAAATGCTTTTGTTAGGTCATCGCTCTTACAGTTTTCTCAGTTTTTATGTTTATTAGTGATGTCATTCTGCTATAAACACAGTTTGAAATTTTTTTTTACATAGCTTAATGCAGATGTCATTTGTTAAACTAACCTTTTTAAATACTTGTTTTCGTGAAAAATGCTATAGGCTTGAAGCTAAAACGTCATTATTTTCCTTTGTTTTTTATATTTGAAATACTGACTGGGTGTCTGCTTTCCGTGTAAACACTACATGCTGCACAAGTTCTATTTTCAAGTGAGCTGCTTTCTCATAGAACGGTTGTCCGGCAAGCACCAGATACTTTCTATATATCAAGGGAGGTTTAGGGTTTTTTTTTTCATCTATTACTAGGAGTTTGTGACATGCTCTTTCACAGTTTTTACATAAGTAAAATGTCTTTGTATTAAAAAAAAAAGGTTTTATGTCCTATAATACAGCAGAGCCTTCTTAAAACTGTCCTACTGTCCAAACGTTCTGTACGTTTATATTACGTGTGTTGTTGAAATGCAAGCTCTATTGAGCTTTGAGTGCTTAGCTCATTGGGTTTCATTCATTTTGAGTCCTATGGGTTCAAAATAAATTATTTCATTCAGGGTAAAAATGCCCTTTTTGCACAGGTTCTTTTTTGAGTAAGTTAGGAAATATTCAGGATTTCTCTTCTATATGAGATCGGTGGTGACTTATAAGTGCTGACATGTGAGTAAAACATTTCCCACACTCTGTGCAAGAATACAGCTTTTCCCCAGTGTGGGTTATCTTGTGTGCATCCAGAAGTGACTTGTTTGTGAAGCATTCCCCACATTCAGCACATGAAAAGGGTTTCACTCTCATGTGAGATCTGTTGTGCCTGTTGAGACATGATCTTCTAGTAAATCTTTTACCACACTCATTGCAAGCATATGGTTTTTCCCCTGTGTGAGATCTTCTGTGTCTTACAACACTTTGCATTGCAGTGAAGCGTTTTCCACACTCGGGACAGGAATATGGCTTCTCCCCTGTGTGAGTTCTTTTATGTACAGACAGGTAAGACCTATTTGCAAAGCACTTTCCACATTCAGGACAAGCGTACGGTTTCTCTCCAGCATGAATTCTTCTGTGTGCTACCAGATGTGATTTATTTGAGAAGCACTTCCCACACACAAAGCAAGCATATGGTTTCTCTCCAGTATGAAATCTGCTATGTCTAAGAAGGCTTGATCTTCTTGTAAAGCACTGTCCACATTCAGTGCAAGTAAAGGGCTTCTCACCTGTAGAATCCATGTAATCTGCAATATTTTGCTGCCCATCAGTGAGGCATTTCCCAAAATCAAGAGAAGTGTATGCTTCCTCTTCTGATGGAATGTGCTGTCTGTTATAAAATGAAACAGAAGGAAAATGTTTATCATCTTCGTTACATTTATACAACGTATCATCATCATCATCATTGTGTGTTATTTGATGAGTAGTCACATAAGGATCTTCATTATTGCAATTAAAAGGCGTGTCCCCTACAAGAGTTGTGTAGTATTCGCAATCTGCTTTGCCGATAGACTGTTCACTACATTTTGTACTTTCTCGTTTCTTTTGCTTAATAGCTTCTCGTAGGTTGTCGCTTCTATTGCATTCAAACTTGTCATTTGAAGCCAAATTATCCTCTTCACATTTATAAGACACAGAAGTGAAAATGTCTCCTCTTTCCCATATAGCTGAATTCACTCTGGGAGTTTCAACTTTAAACCCAGGAAACACTGAAGCTTCATATTCCTTCAACTCATGTGATAAGTTAACTGTAGTCTGATATTCTTCTGACATCCTCCTATTCCAAGATTCACCTATGGGAGGACAATAATGAGCAGCCATTTTGTGTAATACACAGCACAATACATTAGTTATTTCTGAAGCAATGCAGTTTTGCAGCGATGCCTGACGGATGTAAACAAACTACACCTCCCAGCATGCTGTAGCCAGTGAATGCTGGAAATTCTAGTTTGCAAATGTCTTTATGGCCACAGGTTTAACATCCCTGTTGTACGTAGTTACATAACTAAAGTAAACAATTGGAATCACAATTACAAAATTTAACTACCCAGTTAAACTGATTTTAACTAAAGACTACGAGAGGTTGAGATGCAAAAGAACATCTAAGCAGATGCAACTCTGACAGGTGTGTTGTAAATTTTAGGACTCTAATAGAAGTCAAGGTGACTAAATGGCGTATGTGATTATTCTGTGCATACAGGACACATACCTGCATCAATATACATTGTATATAACTACCTGAGACAGGATTTTCATAGACCTCTTCATCATCATCTTCCAGACACACTATTGCACATGGTGTCTCCTTTTGTTCAACATCTAATACAACTTCTGAATTAATTTCACCTGCAACAATTATTGAAAAATCCTTTACTGTGGTAACAATAATAATCCCAATGTTTTTGGCTGCTTGCCTTGGCCTGCTTCAAATTAACTCTGCCACCTGCGCTTACTGTCTTTTAGTATCTGTAGTGTGTGCTTGTATATATTGCGTACATTACTGCGTTACACATTAAATGCACAGACAGAACAGCACAGCATACAGACATGTGCTTATGTCTGTAAGCCTTACGTGTATTGGTGCTTTGTCTGTGGGGTGGTGCTGATACATATATTTGATCTGCATGACTAACTGGGGGGGCTGTGGCAATGATGCACAACTTTGACCTACAGGTCTCCCTCATGGTAATGCAACCTGTGCGGTCGCACAGGTCGCCCATATCAATGGTTACCAATTAGGGCTCAGATTTCGCAAAAGGATTGAAAGGTTCTGTGGTCAACCTATCATGCTCAAAGGAAGTGAGGTAATTTGAAGGTGTGGAGCTGCAAATTCAGAATGTGCTCTGCAATAAGCAGTCTGTAAACCGCCTCAGACTTTCAACGGGAGAATTCAAAGGCATGGTGGGGGAATCTAGGGCAAACCCAGGGGTGAGGACCCAGCAATTCCAATCCTCAAACTGGGTACTTTTAAGTAAGGAGGAGTTGCTTTGGACAGTACAGTTGTACTTTAAATGCACTGATACGTCTGACACCAATAAGATCTACAGCAGTAAACACGGTTTCCTTTGGTGGTTGGCTTAAAGGGGAAACCTAACATTTTATGAACAGACAACCCCCTTGCCAATAGGAAAGAATAACAGAATATCTGTTGTATTCAGTTAGATCAACTGGACTTAAAGTTTAGTTCTTGGAGACGTTTCGCTAGCCATCCGACTAGCTTTTTTAAATTCAGAACTTCTGAATTGACAAAGCCAGTTAAAATTTAAGTCCAGTTGATCTAACTGAATACAACAGATACAATCAGATGATACCTTTTTACTGGTCTACTACAGTTCAAAAGCATTTGATAACATCTGATTGCCTCTGCTGTTAATCTGCCATTCCAGATGATAATCTCACAAACCGCCCATTAATCGCCTGCTCTGTCACCGCTCGATTGTCAGTTGTACATGTCCTTCAAATTAGCCCCTATTAAAGAGACCATATTGCTAGTGTTTTTGACCTGAAATAACGAATGTTTAAAATGCTTCCTACTATAATCTTTATACATATGCAGAATACATATCTTATGTTATTAACCAAATACTACAGATACACACCAGAAATGTGCTGTTAAAATAAGGATGGTGGAAACGGTGTCTTCTATCTCATTGATGTAATCACAATCTATAATTTATCATTTGCTCTTAGAATATTATTACATAAAATACACAGAATACAATGGTTGTTTTCAAACATACTTTGAACATTCATTTTGCACAAGTCCTAAAAGGAAATAAAGTCATTAGTATTGCAGAATGTGACAGGACAGTCTGAATGTGAGAATGTTGGGTACATTAAACCCATGACACCTACCACTGTCCTCATCCACTGCCTCATCTGATAAGCATGTGGCATTCTGGGATTCTTCCAGTACTGAAGATCCACCTGCGAGAACAGATGTTCAATAAGTTAATTTTTATTTTTGTTTGTATTGTAATCCTATTAGACTTTATTCCATACTGAAGATTTGTGAGTTTTATGGTTTGTCCAGTCAGATTTCACAAAAACAATAGTTGTGTAGTGTGATACACAGATCATGACAGTAAAGCAACACTGGGAGAAAGTAACTGTGAGTGTGTGAAAGTCACAATATGGCCATAAATCTACAGTAGCTTTATTTATTTCCATCCTTGTGGTTTGCTCAAAGCCTATTGCAATCATGAACGACTGTCTGGTTTTGCGGTTTGTTAAAATTAAAAGCATTGACTTCCAGATAAATCGCGTACGTAGCAAAGCTCCTAAATGAGTACAGATGAAAAAGAAAACCACACTTTCAATGTAAAATCAAAATATAAGACAATATAAAGGCTAAAAACTAATATTTCATTGTGTACTTTTACCTGAATCCGACTGTATATAATTCCATTCCTAATATGATTTAGCCAAAATGTTCAACCCCCAATATCATTGTTGATATCAATAAGGTTTTGCAACCTGAAAGTATTTTGTTTGTTTAGTCCTTTATTATTTCATTTGAATTAGTTGCATGAACATTAGACTAAGGAGAACTAAACACATAAAGCATTGATGTCCTCCAGATGCTTGCAAGCTACAACTTTCAGCATTCCCTGGCTGCACTATTCAGACAGGGAATGCTGAAACATATAACAAACCTCAGAATGCACAGCTCTTTAATGAGTATGGCCTCGCTAATTAAAGCGGTGCTAATATGGAGAAAAATAATCAATAATTTTAAGAAAATCTGGGTAAAGAACCCCAACCACAGTCTCCTATAAATAAAGCACTAAGCCTTGTTCTTCCCAAATTTAAAACATAGAACCTTTTATTTTACCCACATATAAATACACAAATATATTTCCCAAACACTAATGCAAATAAGCCCCCCTTCTGACTAGTCAGGGCTTCCCCCTATAAGTAATAGTCCCAATGTGTCCCCTTTTAGATCTTGTCAAGAGTCCACTAATCCATACAATTGCCTGACCAGAGACTTCTAATACAGCTTCCAGGTTAGTATGTTTAGCGGGCCGATATAAAGACTGTATATATCACGTTTATAAGGAGATAAGCATGTAACCGGGACTTAATTAGAATATATACATAGTTACCACCATCTTCCGGGCACCTCAACTGTTTTTATCTTCACCCGGTGCACTTCTGTTTTTGCTTCCTGCTGTTCCTGGTTGTAGTCCAGTCATCTGGTTCCCGTATGGATGCACATGCTAGGGTTCGGTTACTCCAAGTCAAGCAGGCAGAGCGCCAAAACAGACGCGTGTTTCGTCCCGACATACAGGACTTTGTCAGGGTACTAACCTGGAAGCTGTATTAGAAGTCTCTGGTCAGGCAATTGTAAGGATTGTTGCCACAGATAAGGATTTTTTTCATGCTTAAAGTGGGACTATTACTTATAGGGGGATGCCCCAAATTCTAGTCAGCAGGGGGGATTATTTGCATTGGTGCTTGGGAAATATATTTGTGTATTTAAATGTGAGTAAAATAAAGGTTCAATCTATGTTTTAAGTTTGGGAAGTACAAGGCTAAGTGCTTTATTTTCTTAAAAAGGGAATGTTGAAAGTTGTAGTTTGTGAACATCTGGAGTGCTGCAGGCTGGACATTCCATGAACAGGTACTAGGCTGTAAATTGGGTAAAAAAAGACATGAAAAGACCTAAAAGTCGATAGAAAGATTGGTGTCTGGATGAAAGTTTAATAGGAAAGATGAATTAGTCTTTTACTGTAAATTGCAGAAGGCAGGAGAGAAAATTTCAAGATTGAGAGTTTGGACAGAAGGAGATAACATTATAATACAAAATAATAATTTCCCATTGCTATGCATTTTCCAAAAATAACAATACAATTGTGAAATATCTGTCTGATTCCTGATATAAGTCTAGGATAAATGTCAAAGTCCAGAAAAAAATGGCAACTTCCTCTTCAATAAGAAGATATACGTACATGATGATTAGGTGCTGTGTGCATTTTAATCTATGCCCTCATATTCCTTGTCAAGGTTATTATTCATCCAGGTCCATGGTATATCTGCTGTACTCTGTTAGATTAACTGGACTTGAAGTTTAGTTCTTGAAGACATTTTGCTAGTCATCTGGAATGGGTGAGAAACTTGTCAAGCAGGACCATGACCCAGCCAGAAATGGAAGCCCTAGCTAAGGGTTAGAAATTTGCAATCTCTACTAAAGTTATCCCTGTGGTGAATATTATGTAAGCCACAGAAGAGGTACCACAGAGTGAAGCAGAACAACTTCGCCTTAAGGTATCTGCAGCCTTAGCCACAGCTAAAACTCCTTCATCTAACCTGACCACACAGGAAAGAAGAGCCTTAACATCCCTCAAGAAAGATTCCAGTTTCACCATTCTACCGGCAGACAAGGGAAGATGCACATTGATACCTTTTGGTATCATCGTCTCTACCCCAGTGAGGCACAGCCATGTATATATGGACTCCTGAAGATACAAAGGGAACGGGACCCACTAAGACCTATATTCAACAGTATCAACTCTGTAATATACAAGGTGGCAAAATACCTAGCCAACATTCTAGGTCCCTTGGTTAGAAATTCTAAGCATCAAATCCAGAACTACCAGGATTTCACTAACTAGATTTTAAGATGTAGTATTCGGTGCAGAAGAAACTGTGGTATCCTATGATGTGACAACCCTCTACACCTGTATAACCACCACAGAGGCTGTTGAAATGGTAAGAAAATGGCTGTGCCAAGACAACACCCTTACCAGCAGAGCAGATCTTAACCCAGAACAGAAGTGTTCCCTACTGGACTTATGCCTGAATACCACATATATCAAATATAAGGATGCTATGGGATCTCCAGTTTCACCCATCATAGAAAAGCTTTACATGAGGAAGTGGACACACCGGCTCCTAATACCCTCAAGGGGATTGCACCCAGCCACTTGTTCAGATACGTGGATGACACCTGGGTTAAAATCGACCAGAAGAAAGTGCAAGCCTTCACAGAACACATCAATGTTGTGAACCAAAACATCAGATTTACAATTGAAGAGGTACAAAACAACACACTGGCTTTCTTGGTAGAAGTCGGGGAGAATGGTAAACTGGAGGTTTACAGAAATCCAACCCACACAGACCAGTATTTGATGTTTGACTCCCACCACCCTTTTAGATCACAAGCTGGGTGTCATCAGAACCCTGCAAACAGAGCAGACACAATCCCCACTAGCACAGATGCTAAAAAAATTAAACATCTCAGGGCAGTCCTAAAACTTGTGAATATCTAGACAGGGCCTTTGCCAAAAGGGAATAAAATTACAAATAACAGTGAAGGTCCCCAACACCATGTGGTTATATGCTGATTGGGACATTCCATGGTATTTATTGGCAACAGATACTGGTACAAGTCACTCTGAATTGAGAAAGCTAGTTGGAAGTATAAGTTCAAGAACTTAACTTCAAGTCCAGCTGATTTAACTGAATACAGCAGATATAGACTCATATTCACACTGTACAGCCCTATCAAACACAATGCCAACTGCACCCATTCTCTGTACAGTGTTAAATTAAGTGGGACTTTTATTATATTGGGGCCACTGCTCGGTTTGACCTCGGCTGTGTTTTATTGCCAGTGGAGGCCAAGAACAATAAAACTGTCAAAAGCCAAAAGGTTGTGTGGGGGTTTGTGGGAGTACCATTAATTTCACTCTAAGGTAATATGATTAAAACATAGGGTTTAATTCTTCTTCCTTCTAATCAAAATATGATGAGGCTGATGCATAAAGAATTATAAAATGTGCTGTGCTATTTTTTAAAGTAACCAAAAGTTGGCAGTGTGACGTACAGGTATTCAATGTAAAACGCCATAGACAATATCTGAAATTGCACCCCCAATTTTCAATTATTTCACCCTAATGGCATGATCAAGCAGCATGGTAGCTTCCACATTGTTTCACTGTTCTGGTAATCGCAGAGTTAATTCATGTTTTCCCAAAACCAGGGCCATTTGGTGTTAAATTAGCTGACTTAGCAGGAGGTCTGACTTAAAAGGTGCAAGGTGTGAATACACAAACAAAGTCCCAGACAAATAGACACCAGAACTAGCAGGGAATCTCCTAGTAGAGAATTGAACAGAAACCAACTGGCAGATCAAAGGTCATTCATATTCCTTAATAATTCCGGATGTAGAATTATTTCAGGTTTTCATAAATAACCCCAGTTTATCCAGTAATTAATTCTACATTTATAGAGACCTGACACAATATCATAGCCCGAGCCAAACTTGGGATATTATCCTTCTTAGGTCTAGGATACCCCAGATATGTCGTATTTGGTCTTGTTCTGTTGGGAAAAATTAGTTATAAACCATCATGATATTATTTTGAATGTGACATGTATGGTTCATGGATTATGGCCGGGGGGTTGGAATTCGATATTTGAAATTCCCTCCAAAACTTGGAACCAACCTTCTGGGGCAGAACCAAGTCCGCCCCTCTAGGGACCAGACCACTCCCATTTTCTGAAGAAAGGATAAAAATGGAACTGGGTCTCATCCCAAGGAGTCTGTCATAACATCTACAAGAACATCTGGAATAACATCTAGCCAACTGGACAGACCGTATTGGCTTAACGCAGGACTTATCATTTGGACCATTATTTTCCCATAAATTGGATTATCAAGTTCTGGACTCTTCTCATGGACTATTCAGATGCCAATTATCTCTAAGTATTTCTTCTTTTACCCAATTCTACCCTCACTTGTGTTACCACTTTATGTTCAGTGATTTATTTTATTTTTCTTTATATTTTTATGCACTATTTTTAACAACTTTTAATAAATGATATAAAATCATTTATAGGCTATTGTCCTATTCTGAGTATATCCCAAAACAAACCTGTGTCTTCGAAGTACGCTACTATAGAGAAGTATTGTGTAGGTATATAGAGATACTGTATAACTGTGTATAGAATATTAGGGGTGAATAACCAATTTCCTTACAGGTTGTTAGAAGTAGGGGAGCGGATATCCCCATATAGGTAACAGGTCATTCCGCTGTTTAATCGGGATGTGGTGGCAGTGAGTATATTGATATTTAGTAATATTAATTGTGTAATATATAGTTTGTTCACCAAACCCACCGGGTCTGATCTGTTCCGTCCGCCTGTCGGTTGCTTGGAGTGTGCTTTCCGGTAACGGATAGGTGGTTGGGGCGTTTTGGGACCGGGGGGTTTGTGACAGGCAGGTGCTATTTTTTGAAGTAACCAATCAGCTTGTTACTGCAGTTAGAAAACATCTGATTGGTTGCTGCAGCTTAAGAGCATGGACACATTTTTGGGTCAAAGCAGTTCAGGTTTGCTCTTTACTTACCCGAGTCAGTATCCACACAGATTACTTGCATTGTGACTTCTGGACTCCTTACTGTATGTAGCTTTCCTTTCAGTTCAAAATTTAATAAACCATCTGTGTTCATTTTTCCTACAAAAAACATTTGTTACTTTCTAAATGTAAATTAAAAAAATATATACCTCTTAAGTATCTCCATATCTTCAGTGCGGATATTGTTGTTTGCAAAAATAAGATTTTTTAGTAGAATAATTATATATTATGTATTTAGTATTTAATTAAAGGGGAACTCCAGGATCATGCTTTTAGCTGTAATCTATCCAAAATTTTCCTTCCCTAAGTTGCCTTAGGTTGCAGGTCTGTAACCAGCTTTCTTTTTTTGGGGGGGTGGGGGTGCTTTTAACACAGCAAATCATGTGACTGTCAAAGTACAGACCAGTGTAACTGTAACTTGACTACAACTTTAGATCCAGATCACCCTAGGTTTGTTTGAAAGGCATAAGAAAACATTTTAAACAGTCGTTTGTTGATCCGCCAGGCGAAAAAACGAACGACGACCGAACGCATACACACGGTCGATTCTCGCCCGAAACGGCCATTCGTGTCTCGTGTAGCGCTCTGCCATCGGGGGGTTGTTCCTCGCTCGTAAATCGAGCGTGTACTAACCTTTACCCTTTAACAAATAGGAACACTCTAATCGCAACCGCAATCATGCTAGCTAGCCAGATACTTTCATTATTAACTATAAAACCTATGGCTCATTTAAATATAAATCACAACTGTCTATACTAACACTATTCACAATAATACACAATACATAATGCGACTACCAATAATAAAATATTGGTAGTATATTTTAGTATGTTTAAGTATGTACTTAAAAGTTCCAAAAAGTTTTGAAACCTTGTAAACTACCTGCTTAAAGATTTCTTTTTGTGCTGTTATTGGGTCCGACAGATACTTGGTAATGCTTATCTTTATGTAGCATCTTCCAACAAATACCCAATATGAGCAGATACTACTAGATATGTTTGCCGACCATTAGATCAGATGTTTATAGCCATCTTAAGCCTTTTTATGTACTCTGCTTACCTAATCTGGTATTTACACATTTTTCCTTGTCCTTATCTTCAATGTAAGTTACGGCACTAGGGTCCCTTTTATTAATTTCTGATTCTTTACCTTGTCCTATACCATCTGTAAGAGAGTAATCAGTTTACACAAATTATTTACACGCCATTGGTTTTTACAGTCAATGTACTCTTTAGAAGTGCTCTCAGAAGTCCATCCCTCCCACAAAATGTCATATTTACCTTCCCCTCCACAATCTTTCAATACTGTCCTACTTGTCCTACTGAATTCAGATATTCAGCCTGAATTTTACTGTCCTCTTCATCAGTTGTTGCTGCCTTCTCTTTAAGGGCATGTCCAGCCTAAAATAAACCTTACTTATAAATGTTCTCCCCCCCCCCCAACTTAATGTTCGCATTATCGATCCCTGCCAAAGATGCCCCTGAATTTATTTACCTAACGTGGTCCAGCGTCACCTCCTGCTCCTGTTTCAAGCAAAAACAGGAGGGCTTCTGCACTGACAGCCGCTCTACTTCCTGGTCGTGCCTTAACTGACAGCCGCAACATGGAAGTAGAGCAGCTGACAGCCACAGAGCAGAGGAGGAGCGGGTTAGGTAAGTCAGTTCAGGGGCATCTTTGGCAGGGATTGATAATGCAAAGAGGTCAGTGGACTGCTGGCTAAACATCTGACTTCAGTAACGCTGAAAAGAACAGTTAGATCAGGATGTAGCAGCATGTGCATGGGGGCCTTTACTTTCCAACTGGGAGGGTGTAGTAGCATGTGTATGGGTCCTTTACTTTCCAACTGGGAGGGTGTAGTAGCATGTGTATGGGGGCCTTTACTTTCCAACTGGGAGGGTGTAGTAGCATGTGTATGGGGGCCTTTACTTTCCAACTGGGAGAAACTCAACGGGAAGTTCAGTCCTAGCTAAGCAACTTTCTGAGGTACATTAAAGTACAACAGACATTAAAGGTTTGTGATGATAACTGCCTTTAAGCAAAATTACATATTCTATTTTAAAATATAACTAAGGTACCTCTAGTGGAACTGTGATCTGTTTGGTCAGACCACACTGTATATGATATATTTACCCACGCCAGAATTCTCATTTATTCCTGGTATTTTATCTTCCAAATGCCTGATTATACAGGACTCCTCTTTTTCTTCAATAGATGGCGAAATGTCTGAGTATGTTCTTCCTGTAACAAGTATTTTATAAGACCAGACTGGTTAAGCCATAACAAAACATACTCATACTTATATAATACAAATAGTATGTATAGTCAATTCCAGGTATATTTTTCTAATAAACATCAGAGGGTAAATATTAATTATAAATATAAATGATAGTTACAACTGTCATGTTATTTCAAACCCCAAATACATATGTTTTGCATTGTAAGACCCGCTTAGGGTCCCCCTCACGGGCACATCCAGTTATCTTCACAGACAGAGACTGGTAGTTATGCCAGATGAGATTATATGGTTGTTTATTTTCTTGTACACTGACTATATCGACTTGTAGCTTTGTTGAGTTATTATTAACCATGTGCATTTTTACATGATTTTAACTGTTCTAATCCTTTTTTAAACTGTTATAAAATATATAAAGGACTTATATTTTATAAGCTATTTCTGCATTTTTTTTGTCTTTTTTTTTTTATACCTATACATGTTCCATTCCATTATATTCCTAGTCAATTCTGTGAGTTGGGGGTCCTATTTTGATATACAGTATGCTAAATTAGAAGTATTTTTAAGAAAAAGCATCTTAAAAACTAGTTAAATATATGCGGGTAAATTTAATATCCTTAAAATAAGTGTAAAGTCCACGCAACCTGATCTAATATCGGGTTACCGTGGGTTTTACACTTATTTTAGGGGGCTGCACCATTTCCACTTTTTTTTGAAAATAGCTCAGAACTGCTGATACAATTTCCTCTTGAATTAAGTTTTGCGCTACCTTGTAATCACGGATTGCGGCAAGGTAATACGCAGTGGTTTTCAATACTGACTCCCCAGTGGGGAGTTATGTAAGCCTGTGGAGAGCAAGAATCTCTGTTCTGGAGATGGGAAAGGGTTATGAGAGACCCGAGTCCTGCCTTATCACTGCAGCCTGATCTCCCTTTGACAGATAATATATTGGTGAAAGCTTGGGAGGAGGGGGGCCCAGTCCTGATCTTTCTGCTTCATTCTCCTTCCATTTACTTCTGGTTTTTAACCCAGTATTTGCCAAGCATTTTAGTGAGCAAGAAGGAGTCATTGGGAGACTTGCTGTAAAACTTGTGTAACCCTACACACCCCACCGGCATGCTGTTAGCTGATTGACAGCTCAAGCAGGAGTGGTGTATTGAAATCTTGACTTCTTTTAACTTGTATAACTTTTATACAATATTTTTTTTTTACATTTTCCCACAATAGATGCCCTTTAAAGGAGCCTAATGAAAATATTACGATTAAAATACAAAAAACCCTTGTTTTTTAAATGACCACTAAACCTCAAAATTAACTAATTTAACCCTAAAGCTTTTATTGTATGAAAGATAGGAATTATTCCTATGTCCTTTTTTACTGTCATTGAAGGCTTTAGAACTTTTACAACTAGTTTCCACCCTTTATTCCTGATTTGTAAAATATTTTTCTTTGAAGTAAGGAATAATACAATTCCTAAAGCTATTAACTTTTTTAATAACGGCAAAATTTGTTTTAAGCTGGATACACACTGTACCAGTCTTTAACTGGCTACACACAGTACTGAATGATCTCCCTATATTAAAAGCAAGTTAAGTTTAATTGTAAGCTGCAGCTTTAACCCCCCCCCCCCCCCCCCCCGGTCTGCTTAGCTCCGCCCCTCCATGAGTTCCTGGATCACCTTCTTATTCTTGTCCCAAAAAGCACTGCTCGTTTCCTCCGTGCACACAATGCCACGCTGTACACAGGCACGGCACGACGACGTCACGCCACATGTATGGAGCAAATGAGGAGTTCTTTTTGGGACTTGAATAAAAAGGAGATCCAGGATCTCACGGAGGGGCAGTCTTCAAACCACATCCAAGATGTCAGAAACTTTACAGCAGCACAGGTTGGCTCAGTAGGGACCTAGGGGGAAAAAAGTGGGGGGAGGGAAAGTTTTTTTAAAGTTGCAGCTTACAATTAAACTTAACTTGCTTTTACAGTATACTTATCCTTTAAGTATAAGGAAGATCATTAGGGACAGCCACACTCCCAAGTGATCGGGCCAACTGCCTATACTACAGTACAGGGAACCAACCATGAGGGAAATGTTTGGTCCAACACAACTGGTTCTGATGCCGTTGAACATTTGTTGGCATCGGGAATGGAAGTTTCACTAATTAGCGAAAAAAGGACCAATACTTCTCCTACCTCCCATACAATTAAAGATTCTGTAAGGAAATTGTTTATTTTGAAGTTTAGTGGTCCTTTCATTTCCTGTTTTCACAAATCATTTTATAACTGCTTAGTACTCCTTACCAGGAAACCAGAATTTTAATTCGCCCAAAAGAAAACAAACATTTAGAGGAACACGGTTTGCATTTTTCACATTGTGCTAGGTGCTTGACAATCTGGATTGACAAAGAGACCTAAGATTATCTTCATAAAATCCTCTTGTGTCTTTCATCCCTCCCCCTAAAAATACAAAGACATTACCAGAGTGCTTGCTTCTTGGCATTCCAAAACTACTAAGATTTTCCATCATTAAATCCTTGTAAATCTCCTTGTGTCTTTCTATATATTCCCACTCTTCTGTGGAGAAATAGATAGCAGCATCCCCAGTCTTTATATGGACCTGAAACACCCAAAATCTTATTTAGTGTTACAGCCATCTATTTATTCTCGCCAAACCAACCGACAATATTAATTTGTTTACACATTGGTGCAGAGCTGGATCATCACACTGCAAAGCTACTTTATTTCTGGTATGCCAATGCGTTTCTTCCATGTTGTCACAGCATACTGCAAACAGATTCCAATGAAATCTGTCAGCATATATGCAATGTCAGTCGCACATGTATGAGTGACTTAATAGTAGTATGTAAACCTGACTCCCCTATGGCCAAGATGTTTAGAGGAGAATTACAGTTAAACAGACACCGTGATCAGCTAGTGCGTAGGACTATCGCTTCTTGGACTTTTGGCTAAGTTTAAAGGACAACTCCACCCTCATAAGAACATCATTTAGAAAGAATGGCCTCTTTAAGATATGTAGATAAATCATACTTTGTCCTATGAATTCATTACTGTATGTCTGCTATGCTTCTGGGTGTGTCATGGAAACTGAGCAATTTAAAAACTTGTACTGAGCATTTACTGAGCCTGGGCATGCTCAGAAGAGGCAGATAGGGGATTAATATTCAGTCATTGGCTGTGATGTCAACTGTCAAATCCAAAACTGACAGTTACTAACTGGAAGAACCAGGAAGCAGAAACAGGGGAAACAGGACATTGTGCAGGATTTCAGGTTAGACTTATATATTTCAGATTTCAAACTATTACCGTTTAGGGTTTTGGGGGGGGATTTACCTGTATGTAAGTTTTCATTTTAGGGCTGGACTTGCCCTTTAAGTGTATGAGAGAAATGCTCTGTCCCAAAGGGAATTTCTTCTCAGGTGCCCGTCTGATTATTAGCAAATATGCACACTAAAGCATATTAATGCACGTGGTGATTATCTGTTTCCTTTACTAACAGCAAAATATTTTAATGTATTTCCTCAGTAAATATATTTTTAATCGGGCTATTTACACCACATGTCGATAACACCCCATAAACCAGACACAATTAGGTACTCCTCGCAAGATTTCAGTTAGAGAAATCAAAAGAATAATCAAAAGAGTTGACACCTACAGGACGATGCACCGATCGCCGCTATTGGCAACCCAGTGCAAACAGCCCAGCGATGTTATATGGTCTCCAATCTTGCAGGGAGGCCCTTGCAGTTACGCCCCTGGAGGAGAAATCTCGCCAGTGTCACGACTATGACTATATATGATCTCATATATCATGACTGATGGGTCTACCCGGAAGATTCTGAGCAGGGGTGGATGGTATTAGGCTTAATAACTTCCTTTAGCAGCAGTTCAGGGCATTACGGTTTCTGGTTTTGAGGGGATTTTCTTACTGTAATTAAAAACTAGTTTTTGGGTGGTTTTCAATCCTTTTGGATACAAGTTACCCCTCAAAGCTTCCTGGTGGCAGGAGTGGAAGGGTGGGAAGTTAAGTAGGGTTTATCATGTCTAATGGCCAAGGAAACCCATGGAAGCCTTCTCCATTCAAGGTCTCTGGCTAGGGTCAAGAGGGGTAGACGGTCCTAAATCACCTACACTTTGTGTGCACTTGGTTTCTGGGAACAAAAATACATTTCCCAAGAATTCAAGAACATAACTGGGTGAAATAAGTTTATTTATATGTAAGCATTGTAAGGGCACAAATTATAGGCTCAATGGGAGAACAACTACACTGTAAAAATATACTTTTTAACAATGAAAAGTACCCAGGAAAGAGTAGTAGGATTAATTATCTCTCCATCCCTATATTATTTTTCATTTGCCAGGTTAGTGTCCTGGACCTTCCTGTATTAAAGATAGTGCTGAAGCCTGGTAGAAGCAGTTTTCTTTGTGCTCAAAGAAACAGTTATGGGAGGTAGGAATTACCAATCCTACTGCCCTGCCCCAGTTAATTTTCACTTTAACTTAAAAAAAAAACAAACTAATATGCACTATCGTTTTTCTTTAAATGAGCCAGTTGAACTTACCTCTCCGCTTAGAAGATGTATGCTTTGGGGGGCATTCTTCTTCATAATGATGTATTCCTGGATAATGACAGAGAGAATATATTAGATCTTAAGACAAGAGCATGGGCCAAATTTCAGCTCTGCTCCATATATATACATTACTAATATTAGCTAGCAGTGCAATTGCACTGTCTGAGTAATTCATAATTCCAGATTATTTTTATTATTACCAGTATTAGCGGATGTGGTAATGGTAAGTTGAATAGCTTTAAAAGAGGGCTGGATAAAATCTAAAAAAAACTTAAAAATATTAAGAATTACTGGTATTAATACATATACTGTAGTTCTGGTTGGTACAGGGATACTATATAATATTGAGAATTACTGGTATTAATACATATACTGTAGTTCTGGTTGGTACAGGGATACTATATAATATTGAGAATTACTGGTATTAATACATATACTGTAGTTCTGGTTGGTACAAGGATACTATATAACATTGAGAATTACTGGTATTAATACATACACTGTAGATCTGGTTGGTACAGGGATACTATATAATATTGAGAATTACTGGTATTAATACATAAGCTGTAGTTCTGGTTGGTACAGGGATACTATATAATATTGAGAATTACTGGTATTAATACATATACTGTAAATCTGGTTGGTACAGGGATACTATATAATATTGAGAATTACTGGTATAAATACATATACTGTAGTTCTGGTTGGTACGGGGATACTATATAATATTGAGAATTACTGGTATTTATACATATACTGTAGTTCTGGCTGGTACAGGGATACTATATAATATTGAGAATTACTGGTAATAATACATATACTGTAGTTCTGGTTGATCCATTTGGAGTCGGGAAGGAATCGCAACCCTTTTTAGCTGATTTTTTTTTGCCTTCCTCTGGATCAACCGTTAGGTAGGATTATTAAGATGGTTAAAAAGGTTGAACTTGATGAATGTATGTCTTTATTTAACCTCAATAACTATGTTATTATGTTACAGCTAATAAGGGCCTTAAATGAACTAGAGCAGATTCTTTGAGTTTAACAAATCTAGGGGGAAAAAATCATCACAGCAAATGTATGCAGGCAGGAGCAGAACAGATATAGAAGGGGGAAATCCGGCACATAAAATATCCAGCAACTTATATACAGCCCTTGTGTTTGGTAAAAACTTTTTCTGGAGCCTTTTAATTACACCATGTGAACTGCTGCTAGTCAGGTCAACAGAAAGTCTCACCTCCCCAGTAAGCAGGAAGATAATCTCCAGGGCATGGTTTACTATCCTCTCCGTCATCTTGTTCTTGTCTTTCTTGATCATCCTTTAGATAATCACTTTAAAAGTGTGACCTGGTAAATTGAAGAGACTGTTAATGCTAAATTTGATTCTGCGCTCATCGAGTTATATGACCACAAATTTCATGCTACACAACCTGGCCTTATTGAAATCCTAGGTCATTTTAGTTCTTAGGTTCACTCGGTATTGAAGAATCCAAATTGCTAAAATCCTTAGTTATTGCAGTATACCTATAATTATATTAGGGTTCACATTCAGATACATTTTGAATAACCAAGCATTTGCATGAATCATAAAAATATCCATTTTCACAATCCTGTGTTTGTGCAAATGAAAAAGTACCAACGTACTGGACTTTTATCAAAAAACAGACACTAATGGCAATGAAGAGGGCACAGCACCGCGGATTGATTAAGGAAGACCATATAATGTCCAAAACATGTTGTGTATGCTTAATAAATATGTATAGTTTTTTTTTTATTGAGTTGCGTGAAGTCCATTTTAGTTTTTGTCGTGCTAACCACTATAATATGCGGTGGCTGCATGGCTAATATGGAAGTTAACCGTGCAGCCACCTCAATCAATGTTATATGCCTGAGTTGCTATCGGCACATAACATCACCAGCGATTTTGCACCAAGTAGCTGATAGCAGCAGTCCAAACCCTATTTGTCTCTCACCATGCGAATTACTGATCTTTCACCATGTGAATTATGGGAACAAATTCCTGGGGGTTGTAAGAAATATTTAGTCCTATATATATTGAATCACATTGCTGTAAATAAGCAAGAATCTGCTGATAGGGATTTGAGATCAGAAACAGTTGATAGAAGGGGCATGTATATTTAATGAGAAGATTTAATACCAATGAAGTGTGTATCTATATCTGTTGTATTCAATTAGATCAACTGGACTTGAAGTTTAGTTCTTGAAGATGTTTCACTAGTCATCCGACTGGCTTTCTCAATTCAGAATGACTTGTACAAGAATCTGTGGCAATTATGTACCCTGGAAAATCCCAATTAGCATATCACAGCCAGTCGGATGACTAGCGAAACGTCTTCAAGAACTAAACTTCAAGTCCAGTTGATCTAATTGAATACAACAGATATACCATGGCCTGGATGAATGAGAACCTTCCCAAGCATGTGTCTATCTATCTGTCTAACAGAAAGCCCTTTTGGGTTCTTGTAGAAAATGGTAAAAGTTCTGATATCCAGCCATTGACTTAGCAGCCATAGTATAAAATTAGGGCAAAATAATTGTTTCGGGTGGACCTCCACCCTTTATCAAACCTGATAAAGAGTGAAGGTCCACCCGAAACATTGCTCGGTAAATATCTCACATATAGGTTAATAAACCCAATTGCAATTTTTTAAAGCGTCCGGTTGCATTTGTTTTGGTTACATGTGTTATAGACCGAGGAGCAGTGCAGTCTGCAGTGAGACGGTCCTGGGAGGAGTGCAGTTCAACAACCTGTGAGTGTTTAATTAAATGTTGTTGGGCAGTCAGATGGATTTCAACCAATGCAACTAAATTGTTTGTTTCTTGATTGACATTAATTTGATTCTGTTTTGTAGCCAACTGGCATTTAATGTTATACTCTGAAGTGACCTTATCTCATGATATACCAGTGTTTACAAACACCATTAAGCTGGGTACACAGTTTTATAGCAGATGATAGAGGTTTCATTGGAAGCTGTCTGTCATGGGTTATAAAATCCCCCTAACACAAATTATAGATGCTCTTCCTATACTTTGTATAGTGTGATTGTTCAAGTGTCCAGCAACATAAAAAGAACACATAGAAGCTTATTTAGGTGATACAGTTGTGCCCGAGTAGTAAACAAGAAAAAGAAGGGGTTTAAAGGGGTTTTACTTCAATAATGCAAATTACAAATTTAGCTCAATGTCTGATTTAAATATTAAAACAAACATAAGCATTAAATATTAATCTTCCTCCTTGTGAAATGCAGCTAGTCTGGTATAACTTTCGTTTTCAATGGCCACTCAAACTATTTAATTAAAGGGCATGTCCACCCCATGTAAACATTTTTGGCATATAGTAGGTCTCCCTCCCCCAGCCCCAACCGCTCTAATACATTTTTCAGGAAGTCCTCCAAACTCTACTTACCTTCCCTCTTTCCTCCGCCGTACTGCCCAGCCCTCTGCTTGCATTAAACTGCAAGCAGGGGGCTGGACCAGCAACCGCGTCCCTGTTTGGCTGAGAGGCGGCCAATCACTGACGTGGCTGCCGGCTGCACAGAATGCCGGTGGAGAGAGGGAAGGTAAGTAGAGTGAGTTCGGGGAACTTTCTGAAAAATTTATTATAGCGGTTGGGGCTGGGGGAAGGAGACTTACTATGTGCCAAAGGGTTTTAAAACTAGGGGAGGGAGAGGGAGGGCTGAACTGCGCATAGCAAAATTCTCCCAGAGGGGAAAGTCCTATATGGACTCTGCCAGGCCCCTGGTGGTCAGTTTTTGGGACTTTGGGGGGACATTACAGGAGAACCATTTGGAGCTGGGATGTAAGGTAAAGATTTTTATGCACTACAGAGTTTTGGGGGTGGACATGCCATTTAATAGGAATATATCTGACCTCTGACCTAAAATATTAAGATGAGGGTTACCTTGGGTTCTTTTTATTCAGCTAACTAAAGCTGGTGATACACTGAGTTCTTTGGAAAGCCTCCAGACCCACTTATTGAAATGTTGGAAGAAAAGAACTGCCACTGCATCCAACATTATGGCAATTCAAAGTTTTTTAGCGAGTTGAATATCGAATTGGTGTAAAGTCAGACCAGTGAATGGCCAGCATACATCTAAAGAAAAATCTCCCAGAATTACAATTTGAACTACGGTAGTCTGTAGCAATGTCAGCAACTGAAAACAGGACACCCATTTGGGAAGAAGCCCAAAAAATATGGAAATAAAACAGGGAATTATTTTGCATTGATATGGAAAAACAGCAAAAAGCAAACTAACAGTAAGGATAATTCAATCTTTCTTTTCCCCTGCCTTGTCAATGTACACCATGACAATGTCCTAAAGTCAAGTAATTTTAGTGTGGTTATACTAGTGAAGGTCTCATTCATCCAGTTCATGGTATATCTGTGGTATTCAGTTAGACTTGATTTAAAGTTTATCTCTTGAAGGTGTTTCACTAGTCAACCGACTAGCTTTTTTCTGAGTCCAGTTGATATACAACATACAAATGCAAGGAGAACCTTTATATGTAAAGACATGTAAACATGAAAAAGGAGGCCAATTACAAATTTTATAGACAAAAAGGTTTTGTTTTTTTTTCATTCTCTGAGGTAAGATCTCAGAGAATGGGCCCTAAATGACAATAAAACAACTATACTGTAAATAAGGACAACTATACTGTAAAATTTACTTTTAGAAATGAAAAGTACCTGGGGAAGGGAGGTAGGATTTTCCACCACCCAATATTGTTTCTTTGAGGAGCTACAGCGCATACAGTTTTCATCTGCCAGGTTATGGCCCTGGGCCTTCCTGTATTAAAGACAGTGCTGAAGCACTCGAGGAAACCTGGCAGAAGCAGGTTTTTTTTCGTGCTGATGCTTCTCATAGAAATAATATTGGGAGGTAGAAAGTACCAATACTACACCCCTTTCCCCAGTTACTTTTAATCTTAATTGTTTTAAAAAACACTTTACATTCACTATAGTTCTCCTTTAAAGTGTTCCTCACCCTGGTAACTTTTAATGGAAGGGGGTTGGGTTAAAACATTTTTTTCATTTAACTGAAATGGGTCAAGACACATTTGACCAAAGGTCAAAATCAATCCTTTTCCATAAATTATAAAAATGACTACTTTCTAAAGTCCTTGGTGCAAGGAATATATACTCTGAAGTTTAAAGGACAACTAAAGCCACAAAACAACACTAAACCAGAAGGCAGAACACCTTGATATAAAACTAATAATCTGTGTCTTACCTCTCATTTTGATACGGGCGCTGGGAAATTTACCTAAATAACATATGGTTTGTGCTTTATTTCTCAGCATTCTAGTATCAGACAGTTTGGTCAATGACCATTATGTTCTGCACATGCTCAGTCCTTAGCTATGGCAGAAACTTGTTACAGTTGGTCACACCCATTCATAATCTCTAGCCAATCCTTTTAGAGGACAGATAAAGCAAGGAAGCATGTGACTGGGATCAGGAGGTGTGGTCTGACACTGCACATACACACAGTTACTTCATCCAGTTCTTAACAGGCTTACATTTACTTTAATACAATTTATTGAAGTGGGATTTTATAGCTTATTGGTGTTTTTAGGGGGGTTGTTTTCAGATTCTGGAGTATAAAAAATTGGGTTTAGTTCTCCTTTAAAAAATAAAATGTAACATCTCTTTAGAATAGGTTAATCCTTTAAAAATTGCCAGTTCTAAAAATACTGTAATTCAAGGAGCATTTGGAAGTAAATTTAAGATCCATGGAATACATTGAAAACAATGACAAAACCTCTTTAGACCTTGCAAAAATTCTTTTAGTCAGAAATTACTTTAAAGAGAGAGAGATTCCTCCTTACTAATCAACCCGAAATGAAGCAAACTTTAGGCTGGAACTATAATTCTTATTATGTTTTTGAAATGTCAAACTCAACTTAGGCCCCATTAGGCAGTGAATTGCACGATGCAGCAAAATCACAATGTTGCGTGATTCATGGGCGCTACCCTGTGCTGCAATACCTTTGATATTACCCTATTGCAGCGCATGTGATGCGCACCAAAAATGGTGATCGCATGCGCCGCAAAAAGGGTCAGCAGCGGAGGTAATGTGGCCATCCCCATCCTCTTCTATTGGTGTGTGCTGAGCACACACCAAAATAGCCTTGTGGGGCCTAACCCTTACTGCTTATTCTGCTTTATAGCCCTTACTAAAGCAGCTCCCCCAAAAAGGTCACCCCTCAAATTAAAAACTGTTTATTTTTATTTGTAAATCGCCCCCAAAACTTAAAACTGCAGTTGTTAGAAAGCTGAGAAATCAAGTCTAACTTAACACTCTGCCTGATATTCTGTTACCTTCTGGTTCTTCTGCATAACAGATTAGCCATGCATCTATCAGCTTTCCAACTATTGTCGTTTTGGGGGGTGATGGATGTGATGAGATGGGATGTGAACTTTCACCCCCTCTGCAGAATAATGATTGAATTATTTTATAGAAAGTCTTTACTTCTTTGATTGCAGAATGCATCTTCCTAAAACCATTTCAATGATATCACTTATTATGGTGCAATTGTTGCTCTGTTCATACATTTTTACCATTGTAACCTTATCTTTTAGGAGTATAACATTTTTCCATTTCAGCCACTTATGTAAGGAAATATTTTGGTATTAAAGTGATACATTTTATTTAATAACTCCATTGCCAGGAAATGCAGTCTGAATCTAAAATTTTAAATTGTTAGATGGATTGTTATAGCATTCACTTAGCAGATACATTTTAACAGAAAGACTAAAACTCGAGTACAAACCTTTTGAACTTTCGTGGGTTTTCGAATTTAAGAGGGTTTTATCGAATTTGTCGAAGCCATCCAGCCACATGTCCCAAATTCACCAATGACAGCTATTTTTGGCAGTGCCAACACATTGGGTATAAAAGGTAGCTTGACAGGCTATCCCCCTCCCTCCGGATCCCTCGTCTGTCCAGTATATTTTATAAAAATAAAATCTTTTCTGCAGTGTGGGGACCCTCTCCCAACCCTAACTGCCAGGCTTAAATTGAAAAAAAAATGCCCAGAAACGTACTTACCAGACTACGTTCCTTTGGCTTTCTCAATAGCCGACAGCCGAGTCGGTGATTGGCTGCTGGTCTGGCCCCTAATGGTACACCGTGCCCAGATGTAGCATTAGAGGCCGTGGCTGCGGGATCGAAAACTGGTAAATGTTCTGCCTTTTTTTAAATGTTAACATGGCTGTTAGGGTTGGTTGTCTGTGTATAAATAAATGCTTCTGAAATACTGGCTTCCTGTTTGCAGAACCCCTAATAGAGACCGTTATGGTCTTCTCGAAATTACTGTTAGAAACATTCCAAGGTAGTGTGCATTCTAGGAAGAAGAAGGACCGTTAGGGCATGGCCACACTGCAACGCAATCGCACACGGAATCGCATGCGATTTCATGTGCGACTTCGTTGCATTTGCACATGTGTTTTTTCATTAAGTATTGGAAAACGCATGCGATTGCAATTTAAAATGCGGAACGCAAATCACAATCACACCCGAAAACAAGCGTTCCAATGATTTGAAAAAACGCAAACGCAGAAAAATCGCAGCAGTGTGGCCCAGCCCTTACTGAACCTGAAATGTCAGCTCACTAATGTAAACAGCAGGGAATAGCAAGGGGTTTAAATTCAGCTGATTTTTTAAAATGGAAGAGCACGTGTAGAATAACTGCATACATAATATAAACTAACAGGGAGATTCAATAAAAGTTCTTATCGTTAAAAATGGTGCTAATTTTGCCCCAACCAATCAGATCTTATTTAACATTTGAAAGCTAACACCTGATTGGTTGGAGCAAAATTAGCACCATTTTAAACGATAAGAACTTTTATTGAATCTCCCTGATTTTTTTTTTTTTTTTGTTGCAACAAGAAAGCATTGCTGCTGGGCATGATTCTTCTTGTATAATAATGAGCACCCCTTTTAAAGAGATTCAGAGACAGAAATATCAAATTATGTCAAAAAAATATTGAATTTTCAGCATAATTCTTGAATTTCGAATGTGGAAGCACTAAAGTATCACACGTGTAAAGGAAGTTACTTTATTTTAAGTTCAGGATATTTGTATGTGTTCGCCAGACCATTTCCCAGAGCCATGTACAGTAAGTTACCATTGCTATTTTAATTCAAACTTTTCGAACTATTTGTCCCCGTTGACTTAATGGGTCCGATTTAGAATTTTCTCGGACGTACGGCCATCTCTACTTTTTAATGAGTAAATTTATGCATACCAAAAAACCCTTGATATAAATGACAGAACCATTCCAATTCCTCATGAAATAAAAATTGCGCAAAAACTAGCAAATTTGTTTGTGGTCACCACTGGCAAAAAGTTTTAAACGAGAAGTTCACCCCTCAAATGAAAAATTGTAAAAAGGAAACATTTTCAAATGTATGCAATCAAAGCACAGTGCCTTTTTGCTTTGGGCCTCAACCCGAATACTATTCCCCCAGCTGTCTCCTCTAAGCATGTAAAAAACCTTTGACAGTTTAGACTCCTTTGAGGAGGTGGTAACTTTGAAGAGGCAGAGGGAAGGGATAGACCATCATTTTGCTGCAGAACAGATTAGCCCTACCTGTCAGCTTTCTAACTATTGTAATTTTAGAAGTTTGGCGATGATTAACCTCAATCAACATGCCATTTAAAAGAAAACTTATTGTCCTAAAGGTAATTGGGAACTGTCATGAGTTTAAAGAAATGTCCAGGTCTAAAATGCCTAACTGCCTGGGTAAAATACAGGACATGTTTCAGACAATCATTGTTTTTCAGCTTCTAGATGCCCTTTTTATTGGTTTCTTGTATTATATGTAAAAGAGGGACTAATAGAAATAGGATTTACTCCAAATGCAAACAGGTTGTGTATTTGCTTCTATTTATGCTATTGCAATTTGGATGCGATTATCCTTCTGGCATACCTACTCTTTTTATTGGTTAAACTCCACTTTGTGTTATATGTACAAAAGGGGACAGGCAAAAATAAAAAAACTCCCATGTAAACAACTATTTCGGCTATGCACGGGGAGCCAGTATCGCTCTCTATTGCCTCCTCTAAGCAATGCACTTGGCCAATAGTGTCTCTAATGGTGGCCATACATATATTAGATATTACTTGGCCTACTGAGAGCTCCTGCGACATTCGATCGATCCTGCTGGAACCACCTCTCCCGTACATCTATGCCACCAACATGTGATCGCAAAATGAATAGGATTTGGAGGGGGGAGGCGGTTCCGGCAGGATCGATCAAATGTCGCGGGAGTGCTTGGTCAGGTAAGTATAAGGTAAGTAAGTTCGATATGAATATATGTATGGCCACCTTTTAGAGTATAGCAAATGGGGTTTACCCATTCCGAATCTTAAAGAGCCGTTATCTGCTTGGTACATATGTTGCGGCACAGTTTTTGTGTACTGACGTTAGTTTTGTTTTACGGTCACGTTAACCCTTGATACGTGGGTTGACATGACTTTTAAGACAGAAAAGGCTAATGCCGTACATAGCCCTGTTTGTTAATATGTAGAATAAATTTAGCATAAGTAAAAAGTCAACCCCCAAAAAACAGCATTAGAGGCAGGAAATAACAATGTGTGTATGGATTTGTGTATGTACAGGATACTTGTATATTTACATGCATGTGGATAAGTATGTGTATATGCACACACTTGTATGTATGATACATCCATGGTTGCATGTAAGTGTATATGTACGTGTGTACATATTTGTACGTGAAGGGTGGGGAATGACCAGTAATTATGGATATTTAATAATAAAGGGAACGTAAGATAATAATAATAACACAATGAGGATTTGCTGTGCACACAATGGAACCTTTACACAAGTGTCTGTACACAAAGCAGTAGGTGAGGGAACGACCCCCACCCCAATGTAAGGAGGTCGGGCACCTGGCAGGTACAATAGGAGCGACCCCCATCCTGCTCATTATTCCCCGCACACTCACCTCTCTCCGCAATCACTGAGCACCTCGAATCCCGCAGATGTACCTTCTGACGTCACAGGTGACATCCCTCCGTACCACGTGACTGTGCGGGTCCTGAAAAGGAAGAGACGCTCCTTCCCGCAGGAAGTGATGGAGTCTGTGGAGCGGGAGGTTCGAATGTCAGTCCCTTGTCCCGGGAAAGACGAACCGGCGTTTGACGAACTTATGGTGATGCGAAGTCTGAAGGGAAAACCGGAGGCTGCTTTGTGGAGATGGGACATGTAACTGTATAGGAACAGCACCTGGTATAGAGGAACCAGCCGCCTACTCCAGGGATCCTCAAACAGTGTGCCTGCTGATGTCTGGAAACTACAACCCCCAGCATTCCCTCGGTTCCCTCTTTAGTTAAGGAATGCTGGAAGTTGTGGTTTTCACACTGAGAATCCCTGATTATTACTCTGTGTGTATATGTTTATATAGCGCCACTTAGGGACGCAGCACGGTACACTATAGAATACAGAAAGTAATACAAGTGGACAATAAATAGATACATAAATAAATATGTGCATTATGAAATATACAAGTGATTAGGAAATAGGTCCTGCCCTGTAAAGCTTTCCATCTACTTAGATAGTTAACATAAAGATACACAGTGGTGTATCTACATTAAAACATTCAGGGCACGTGCCCTGGATATTTGGCAAAGTACCCCAAATGTTTTAACGGACTTCACCTTTAAAAAGTGCCCCAAACTTCCGGATTTCCCGGCTGCGCAAACCTCTGGGCACGTCGCGCAGCTGGCGCAATTACGTCATTGTGATGTCACACGCGCTGGCACGACCGATATCAGGGACAGATAGGTAGCAGAGCCAAGCCAGAGTAGATAGCAGGGTTAGATCAATAGATAGCAGGGTTAGATCAATAGATAGCAGGGTTAGATCAATAGATAGCAGGTATATCTGTTGTATTCAATTAGATCAACTGGACTTGAAATGTAGTTCTTGAAGAACTACATTTCAAGTCCAGTTGATCTAATTGAATACAACAGATATACCATGACCTGGATGAATGAGAACCTTCACAAGCAATAGATAGCAGGGCTAGATAGATAGCAGGGCTAGATAGATAGCAGGGCTCAGATAGATAGCAGGGCTAGATAGATAGCAGGGCTAGATAGATAGCAGGGTTAGATAGATAGCAGGGTTAGATAGATAGCAGAGTTAGATAGCAGAGATAGATAGATAGCAGAGAGTTAGGTAGATAGGTAGCGGGGTTAGATATTTAGATAGCGGGGTTAGATAGATAGATAGTAGAGAGTTAGATAGATAGATAGCAGAGAGTTAGATAGATAGATAGCAGGGTTAGATAGATAGATAGATCGCAGAGAGTAAAATAGATAGACACAGAGAGATAGTCAAGAAGCAGATAGACATAGTAAAATAGATAAACAAGTGGCAGATATATAGACAGAGATAGATCTACAGAGAGAGAGAGAGAGGGACAGATAGATAGAGATAGATAGGGGCAGAGGTCCATGTAGAAGGTACAAGAAGGTCTCCATGGCCAAAGGTGTGGGCAAGCATCTGACTACAACTGAACACAACAGTAAGTTTAAAATGACCAAATTGCTACCAGTATATAATGAAATTGCCAGTTTACTGTGCCTTTGTGTCATTAATTTGTGTCTCTCTGTCCAACTCTGATCTCTATCTCTGTCTATTTCACTGTCTTTCTGTCTGTATCACTATCGGGCTGTGTGTCTATGTATGTGGTTGTCTATCTGTCTGTCTGTGTCTTTTTGGCCATCTCTATTAAGTACATGGTGGGTGTGCCTTAATTGGGGTGGAGAAAGGGGAGTGGCCTTTTTTTTATTTTTTTTATGGAGTGCTCAAAAGTGCCCCTGATCTTCTTAGACCCTAGATATGCCCCTGCAAATACATAGGAAAGGGTGGAAGTGTTGTAGTAATAACTGGTGCAATGTCAACAGTCCATTGCTGTGCTGTGCTCAGAGAGATAGGATGAGAGGTTATATTTAAAGGACAACTCCACCCTTATAAGAACATCTTTTAGAAAGAATGGCCTCTTTAAACTAAGTTTATATATCATAGTTTGTCATGAATTCATTACTGTATGCCCGCTATGCTTCTGGATGCCTCATGGGAACTGAGCCATTTAGAAACATGTACTGAGCCTGTACTGAGCCTGGGCATGCTCAGAAGAGGCAGACAGGGGATTAACATTCAGTCATTGGCTGTGATGTCAACTGTCAAATCCATAACTGACAGTTACTAACTGGAAGAACCAGGAAGCAGAAACAGGACATTTTGCAGGATTTCAGGTTAGACTTATATATTTCACATTTCAAACTATTACCGTTTAGGGTTTTGGACTTGCCCTTTAAACTTGTTTCTTGACGTAGAGAGAGGGGAATAGAATTCCAGAGGGTGGGAGCCACAAGAGAAAAAGGTTTAAGGTGAGAGGAGGCATTGTAAGAGGGGGGGTCTCTGTATAAGAAATGGTTCTGTGATGAGCGGAGGGTACGGGCAGGGACATATGGGACACGAGAAGAAATATAAGAAGGAGCAGCAGAGCGAAGGGATTTGTAGATAATGCACTGTTTAATGGGGAGCCAGGTAGATGTGCGGCACAGAGGAAATTTAATTTCCCGATTGTTAGAGAGCGAGATTAGGCTGGCCAGCCAATCATATTTAAAGGGTATGTCCATCTTATTTTACAACTTTCTTTTTTACTGTTTTACTGAAGAACAAGAGGTAAATGCACAATCTCTTACCATCACTTACCCGCGGATCACTCCAGCGCCGGCTTCTCTTACAGCCTCTGACACGTCCACGGTCCTTCGCACTGGGTGCCCATGACTGGGGATGCGTTGATGAGCCTCTCTGCAGCGCTGGAACGATCCGGGTAAGTTTCTCTTTACTGAAGAACGGGAGGTAAGAGAGAGTGCATTTACCTCTGATTAGAGTCCTGTGATTAGTCCATATTCTCTGAATAAAATATCAGTGTAAAATGAATTTTTTAATATCGTTGTATTGGTACAATTTTATACTATATAAGGGGGAATAGTGCGTTTGGTTGTTGTTATATTCGCACTTTATTATAAGTGCGGTTCATATAGTTTGGATCTAAACTATAGATCTAAACTATATTCCCCCAATATTAACAATTATTTAAGGCCTTATTGTATATTATTATATAGCAGGACATGGCTGTGACACTGCATTTGAATGAGCCATAATACTTCCCAACATCATACAATGCAAAAGAGGGACCCATGGGGAGAAGAGATGTGTGTGCACGATACTGTGTGCGGAAATTGTATTTGGTCACGTCAGGTTTTTTTAAGGCCATGCCCCTACTTTGTTTAGGTTATTCCTTTTTTACATTGTTGCCTGCACAATTTTTAAAGTGTAATATGTGGTCAAAGGATTAGTTCTCTCTGAAAGTGACTTAGGGCTAGGCCACACTGCTGCGAATTTTCTGCATTTGCGATGTTTTTCAAATCATTGTAATCACGGCAACGCACCGAAAACGTGCGTTTTCAGGTGCAATGCAATTTGCCTTCCGCATTTTAAATGGCAATCGCATGCGTTTTCCAATACTTAATGAAAAAACGCATGTGCAAACGCAATGAAATCGCATGCGATTTCATGTGCGATTGTGTTTGTGTTGTAGTATGGCCGTGCCCTTAGGGATAGGCCACCCTGCTGCGCTTTTTTTGCGCTTGCGTTTTTTTCATACCATTGAAAACGCGGCAACGCACCAAAAATGCACGTTTTCGGGTGCATTGTGATTTGCGTTCCACATTTTAAATCGCAATCACATGCGTTTTCAATACTTAAAGGGCAATTATAGTGAGAAAATTGTTTTTTTTTTATTTCTTCTAATGTATCCTATAAGTCATCCCATCCACCAGGGTACCTTTAGTTTCTTTAAATTCTACATAGTCCCCGAGATATAAGCCTTTGAATATGCTGTGATTTGTAGGAGCTGCTACACCTCATCTGTCACTCAAAGGCACACACCCACACAATCCAAAGCTCCCCTGCAGTACTGTCACACACTCTCTCACCCACACTATATGTACCATGTGCAACATATAGTCAAATGCTGTAGTGCTAAACACAATCAATAAACCATTAACCCAGTAATATGAGCATAACACACTATAAAACAGCCCCTCCCCCCAAAAAAAATCTTATATACATACAAAACCAGTGACTCAAATGGAACACTAATACAGTATATATAATACAGTAATACAGACTATATACCTAACAAGACACACAGTGCAATCTATGAAATATATAGACTAAAGCAACTGAAATGTAACAGGACAACAAGCAGTGTCACTGTGTTTGTGAAGGTCTCACTACAAGCTGCTGTTACACTGACTCTCTCTTCAGTGATTATGATCTCAGCTAAGCAGGGGGAGAGATATGAACTTTAGGTAAAAAGTAAATAACAATTAGCAAAGTTAGAGAACAGGCAGAGGCAGAGTTCAGTAACTTACTTGTAAAGAATCTCAGCACCACTTGTCCTCCTCTCTCCCCCTCTGCCCCTCCCTTCAGCATATTGCTACTTTATTCCACACTTTGATTGCTTGCAGTCTAGCTCTGGAAGGGAGGGGTCAACAGGATGTCAGCACTTCATTTAAAGTCCTTTCAACTGACAATGCTCGGACTCTGTATACAGCCCGTCACTGCTTGAGGGGGAGTAGACAGAGAGGGGAGGGGGACTACACAGCTTGGTACAAACTTCTGCCAGTGTGAAGAAACGAAGCCACACAGAAACATGAAAGTAAGGCAGCTTATACTAAGTGATCTATACATTGTATACAGACAAAGTTTTTTTTTCACTATAGTTGCCCTTTAATGAAAAAAACTCATGCGCAAACGCAACAAAATCGTACATGAAATCGCATGCGATTCCGTGTGCGATTGCATTTGAGTTGCAGTTTGGCCGTGTCCTGATATAAGAAATAAACAGGGAGATTAAATAAAAGTTCTTATCGTTTAAAATGGTTGCTAATTTTGCCCCAGCCAATCAGATCTTATTTAACATTTGAAAGCTAACATCTGATTGGTTGGGGCAAACTTAGCACCATTTTTAACAATAACAACTTTTATTGAATAACCCTGAAAATATATACATACATACATTGTCCCAAACATGTAATCACAAAACATTTTTATCCACCAGGTGGCAGTATGTGAATTCCAATCTAAAACATGAGAAATTGTATAACTCAAAATCATCAAACCCCGATACAATGTTGCATATCTCATATACATTGTTTACAAAGTGTTATTTGATATAAAATTGATAACAAGTAAATACATAATCATCTTCCACAGTGTGTGTGTCTTTGTTCTTTTGCCAAGGGATTAAAGTTTGCAATTTGTCTAACCAATATGCTTGTCTATTTAATAAAGGTCGCCTCATATCTCGAGCTAGTACCTTTGTAATGTGCTATATCTCTTTGCCCACATAGCTCTATCCACACGGGCATTTCAACTGGTGTACTACCCCTTTCTTCCAGGTGGCAAAGTAGTTTAATCTTGGTCCCTTTCATGGGGTGGTGGACCACATCCCCTGGAGAAATTGAGTCGCAGCTTCCACGATTCTTACATGGGAAAGTTCAGCTTTTTGGGGTTCCTAAAATTGTATCCTTTTCTGTTACTGGGACAATGTCTGTTTTAACTGCATGTGCCCCTATACTTTTAGATCGTTTATAAAAGAAAACAATGGTGGTTGCGGAAAAAGTTGACTAAATTCTGAATCTTATTGTAAGGTCTTCCAATTATTTTCTTACTATTTTTATCAGAGTGGATGTTGTATCTTGTTGCAAACGGGATCCTTTCTGTTTCCTGTTTTTCTGCATTACTTCCCCTTTATTTTCTTAGAAGGTTGATCTATTTATTTTCATAATTTTATTTTTTAAAAGATTATCTTGTTTATAACCCCTTTTCAGAAATTTAATTCAACCATATTTTACACTGATCATTGTCCCTTACAATTCTGTGTACCCTTTAGATTTGACCATAGGGGAGTCCACTTATTATTTCGGATGGAAACACTCGGCCAATAATAAATTCTGATCTGTTGGTTTAGTATACAGATCTGTAGTCATTAAGTCTCATTGTTTTATTACCATCACGTCCAGATAAATCTGTTTTTGATCAAAATTAAGGGTAAACCACAATCATACATCATACACATATCTTGTGTACCCTTTCAAACTTTGTCACAAAGATGATGTAAGGGCAAAAATATGTGCCCATGCTAGCGCTTTGGGTTTGAAAGTACAATTTGCCAAATTTAATATAATTCTTAGACAAATGGTAAGCAGGTCAAATAACGTTATTAGCTTTCTTTGTATCCAGGGCCGGATTTATAATTTTTTCTCCCCTAGGCCAGCTAACTTGTACTGCCTGAACACCTGTACGCAGTCATTTATTGGCTGAAGCAGAGCTTTGCAAGTGGGAGAGGGACCTGCCCACCTAGCAAATTGGCAATCGCTGCCCGTTTCTGATTTAACAGAAACCGGTAAAGCTCTGCTGTGTGCCAACTAACGTGCATTGTGTAAATTTAAAATGGGGGTTCAATGCTGCTTTACCCTTTTTTTTTCTTTTTTTTCTCTCTTTTTTGCCGCCCCTGGTGGCTGTGCCGCCCTAGGCCACGGCCTAGGTGGCCTAGTGGGAAATCCGGCCCTGTTTGTATCATATCCCCAGTCTAATAGCGCTAGTTCAACTCTCTCTGTCCCTTGTTCATGAGGGATAGGAGCATGAAGCGATTCAATGTCCATAGTGCTCCCTCTTTTACTAGATTCAGACCCCCATTATGTTTCTCATGTATTTTAGGTAACAAATAAAACCGTGGTCCACTTTTTTTTTTCCACCTGTCTATAATGGACCCTATTACATAGTTGTCTATTAGCCTCTTCCAAATAAACACTGATCCCTGATTACAATAGCTCCCCTTTGTCTGCCCTTTTTTAGAATTATTTCTGTATTTGACTTTAAATCTTTCAGAGCCTGTCTCTCTTTCTTAGTTAGATTAGGTTCTTACTTTTCAAAAGTGCTGCTAAATGAACCAATCATTTGCTCATCCGGTATAAATCACTGTCTATTGCACCCGATTGTGCGGTTTCGTAGGGAACCTCACTATCGTCCTTGATTTACCAACGGGCCCATTCGTCAGATATGGGCAACTGGGCTCGGTTGCGAGCACCCCCACCCACACCATGCAATATGACCGACCGATACTCAGCACTGACGGTCAGTTGGCCGAAAATATTGTATGGCGTGTACCCAGCCTGAGACATCACGTCTCAGCCAATCTAGGTTTGCTAAAGGGTTCTGTGGGCATGGTAGTATAAGTATGCCATGATACTATTGTCCCAAGTTTGCAGATAGTGGGTATGCCTGGTGTCTGTACAAAAGGTAGAAAGTGTGTATCTGGAAGCAGAAGGGCATGTTTCTTGCTGATAATCTTTCATATATACAGTATAGTAAATTGTATTACTGAAGATTTATTTTTGTCAGGTTCAGTATATCCTGGGATAGCTAGAAGTACCAATAGATGTAAAGCACAGATTAACTCTTTCTAGTTCTGCCAATCTCGCCTGTAGGTTAACTGTGGCCCAGTCTGCCAGATGTCTCACCTTAGAGGCGTGAAAGTATTTTATTATATTGGGAGCTCCCAGGCCTCCCTGGGTTCTTCTTGCTATTATAAACCGCATTAACTCTCCCTGTAGTTTATGTATGTGCCAGGAGTGTGTTGAAGAGGTATCAGTGTTTGGGCAGTATGTTCAATTTTTAGTGGATTAATTCGCCCAAACCAGGAAAGTCAGCATGTGTATTTTATTTTTTAGCATTGGGCGGTAGTTGGCTTTGTATACATCATCATAATTACATGCCTAGGTATGAAATACTTTGGGTTTTCAAGGTGTATGGGAAATTTATCTTTAATAATTTGATTGCTTCGGGTTGCACGTTTAGTGGCATAACTTCAGATTTGGTTTGGTTTATCTTGTATCCTGAGAACTTCCCATAGGTTTCAAGGATCCTGTGAAAATTTGAGTTATGTCTGAGGTTGGGCTAATGTTAATAGTACATCATCAGCATATAGGGAAATTTTATATGTGCTGTTGTTTGAGAACCTGATATATTTGGGTACTTTTGTTTCTGGTTTGTCAATGTTTCTATAATCGTGGCATTCAAGAGGAGAAAAGGGGACACCCCTGTTTAGTGTCTGTAATAGGCCCTGACAAATTAGTAGATTGGGTGTTTATTGCTTGTAGAAAGAAGCCTTCAATCCCTAGTGCTTGCAAGGTAGCAGTCATAAAGCCCCAATCTAATCTATCAAATTAGAGTCCAACCCAAGTATCGCTGTTTCCATTTTGGTGGAAGTTGATGATGTTAATTACTATATCATGTCTGATAGGGATCAGATAGGGGTCCAATGTGTGTAGAGAGTTTCGGGCGAGAATCGCGCATGTATTCGTTCAGTCGGGGGACGTTCGGCGATCCGTCGGGAGGATCTTCAAACGGCCCTCGACCGAACAAATACACACGCGCGATTCATTGTCGTAACTGCCATTTGTTGCACAGATGTATCTGCGGCGGGGGTCCTTGCTCGCTGCCAAATTGGACATGTGTATGAACCTTAAGTCTAAGTTTAGTAGTGCTATTGGTCTGTAATTTACTCTATTTAAGTGATCTTTAACTGTTTTTGGGATCAGTCTTAGGGCTAGGCCACACTTGCATGTTGTTTGCGCACGTGTTTTGCGCTCACGATTGCGCATGCGATTTGGTTATAATGGAAATCGCGGGAACGCAAAAATTCCTGCGTTTTCTGATGCACATGCGATTGCGCATACGTTTCCATTTTTGTAACGCATGCATTTCCATGGCAAAATCAGATGCGCAAAATGCACGTGCAAACAAAAAACGCACGAGTTGTGTGTGATAACGCTCGCACGATTTGGTGCCCCAGCCTTATAAATGATGTGGTGGTGTAGACCTTTCCATTATTGTGTTAAAAATACTGTATAGTGACCCAATACCAAAGATGTTTTTATAATATTTGTATGGAAACCAATCTGGATCTGGGGACTTGATCGAGGGTGTCCCTTTTATACTGATAGTAATTCTACTATTACTATTAGTCTGTTTAGGGTTTCTAGTTGGAAATTAGTGATTGTTGGCAGCTGGCATAACGTTTGTTTGTGTTTATTGTAGGGGTTAGGTCTAGGCTATACTAGCATGTTTTTCGCACAATTTGGTGCATTGTAGTGTGGATTCGGCCTAACGTATCCTTTCTGAAGTAGGTTCGGGTTGATTTAAAGAGCATGTCCACCCCCAAAACTAAAATTTAACCCCACGGTGTAAAAAAAATAAATCCTTATGGTTCTCCTGCTATGCCTTTTTAAAATCCAGGAAAGTGAAGAGTAGAAGCTATCAGTGAGACATCCTGTCCCTGCTTCTTTCTTAACCTCAACAAGGCAGTGACATGCGTAGGGAAGCCCCCTACCCCCCCCCCCCCCCCCGGGAGGGAAGAGAGCCCCCCCCCACCCCCCCCGCCCAAAAATCTCTTTTAAAAAAAAAAAAATGCTTAGATCACTACTTACGGACCCTTCTCTCCCACAGCGTCTTCAATGATGTCAGCCGCATCTGTGATTGGCCGAGTCTTAGCCAATCACAGACGCGGCTGCTGGTCTGACCCCTGCTTGCAACTTCCGCAAGCAGGGAGCTGGATCGGAGACAACGCAGGAGAAAAGGGGCTGTAAGTAGTGATTTAAGCATTTTTACAGAAATAAGTAGTTTGGGGATAGGAAAGGGTGAACTACCTTATACTAAAAGCTAGTTTTAGGGTGGACATGCCCTTTAAATATATGCAATTTATGGTTTACATAAATTAAAATTTTATATATAATGTGAATCGTTGTGAAAATAATGTGAAAATAATGTGAAATGTTGTGAGAGGCAAATGTGGGGTCCCCTAGGGAATACCTCTCCCTCCACAGCTTGAGAGCTATAGCTACCACTCTTTCATTCCATAAGGCTGGGTACACACCAGCAGATATTTTCGGCCAACCGATTGATTCACGGCACGGTCGGGTGAAAATATCTGTTGGGGTGGGGCGAACGATCTAGCGTTTTTCGTGCTTTTTGCGCTCGTGGTTGCACCCGCAATTTCCGCTAAATGGAAATTCCCCGATTTCCGATGCACATGCGATTGCCCGTCCCTTCGTGCTTTGGTAACACATGCGTTCACCATTTTTGGTGCGTTTACGCATGCGTTTCCACAACGGAAAATGGCAAAATGCATGTGTATCTACTGCTGTGGTTCACAGACCATTTAAGATGGACCCCAGGGGTATCAAAGTTTTGGTGCATCGGTCAGCATTTACATGGTTTAATGTATATGTACATCGCATCACCATTGAATACTATCACTAGCCAGGGGTTGTCTTCCTAATGATGTGGAGAAGCTTCCAACTCTGGGTGCAGGGATTAATATAAATGTGGGGCTTGTTTCAAATTGTTTGTTGCCTTTTAGTAAAGTTAATAACTATACTAGCTTTAGTTAGTTGGTATTCATACTAAGGTAAGGCCTCCAGTAGGTTGTGTTGTTCCCTTATGAAATAAGTTTCAGTGAGGGACTTTATTATTATTATTATTATTATTATTGCATATTTATATAGCGCCAACATCTTCTGTAGCATATACATGTACAATTAAATGTATACGTTCATCAGGCCCTGCCCCGAAGAGCTTACAATCTAATCACTTTATTTACATATACAACCAATCATTATGACTTTATGATTGTGGGGGAAAATGGAGTGCCTGGAGAAAACCCACGCAAGCACAGGGAGAACATACAAACTCCTTGCAGATGTGTCCAAGGGTGGAATCGAACTTAGGACCTCAGTGCTGCAAGGCCTCCGTGCTAACCACTGAGCCACCGTGCTGCCCGACTAATGTAACTCACAACAAGATGACAAAGCTACCTGGGCTGTCTCGAGATTTGGCGGGACTAAGGGATTAGGCAGCTACAAGAGCAGACTTTGAAAGCTTGTTATGGACCATATAGTGAGGACCTAGCAGTTAGGGTCCTTACCCTGGGCAGTATCTGGGAAGGAGAAGGGGTGGGTGGGTGTTATGGTATAATTGCCCTTTACATACACACCTTTATGCAGCAAAAATACCCAAATGCTGCAAGCACAGGGAGAACATACAAACTCCTTGCAGATGTGTCCCAAGGGTGGAATCGAACTTAGGACCTCAGTGCTAACCACTGAGCCACCGTGCTGCCCGACTAATGTAACTCACAACAAGATGACAAAGCTACCTGGGCTGTCTCGAGATTTGGCGGGACTAAGGGATTAGGGAGCTACAAGAGCGGACTTTGAAAGCTTGTTATGGACCATATAGTGAGGACCTAGCAGTTAGGGGCAGTATCTGGGAGGAGGGGTGGGTGGGTGTTTTGGTATAATTGCCCTTTACATACACACCTATACGCAACAAAAATACCCAAATGCTACAAAGTCAAAAAACATACTAATAGTAAGAGCTAAAAGGACCCAACGCAGTACAGATATAATACAAAAATAAAATAAAAAAAATAATAAAAGGATAATATGGATATTAGAATTCACCAAGGAGTTCTGTGGTCATATTAAAGCAAGCAGTAGCATACCATATAATTTTTAGTAAGTGGTACATTTTTCATTACAATTCACCCCTTTCACACTCAACCCACTCCCCATTTAAACGTATCACTGTTAAACCTAGGGAACGGGGCTAATGAGATAATGGAGGGAGGGAAGGGGGGAGCATAGAGGATAAGGAGGCATGTGTTTACAAATGCAAGAAATCTGGCTGGAAAAACTAGGGAACTAAAACTAATAGGCTTTCATTCCAAAATGAAAACTTACATACAGGTAAATCACGCCCCAAAACCCTGAACGGTAATAATTTGAAATCTGAAATATATAAGTCTAACCTGAAATCCTGCACAATGTCCTGTTTCCCCTGTTTCTGCTTCCTGGTTCTTCAAGTTAGCAACTGTCAGTTATGGATTTGACAGTTGACATCACAACCAATGACTGAATGCTTATCCCCTGTCTGCCTCTTCTGAGCATGCCCAGGCTCAGTAAATGCTCAGTACAGGTTTCTAAATTGCTCAGTTTCCATAAGGCCTCCAGAAGCATAGAAGGTATACAGTAATGAATTCATAGGACAAACTATGATATATCAACATATTTAAAAGAGGTCATTCTTTCTAAAAGATGTTCTTATGAGGGTGGAGTTGTCCTTTAAGGGAAAGGTATGATATGATTGGTTTAGCAGAAACATAGCTAAATGATTCACCTGACTGGACAGTAAATATTAAAGGATACTCCTTATTTAGACATAACAGAGTTAATAAGAAAGGGGAATATGTATGTATGTTAAACAAGAATTGAAGCCAAATTTAAAAGATGAGATAGATGGGGGTATAAATGATAAGGCAGAAACAATATGGGTGGAGCTATGTACAGGAAGCAAGAAGGTGAGTAAATTAATGGTTGGTGTATGTTATAATCCATCAAATGCCAGTGAGGATGTATGCAGTTGGGAAAGGCTGCTGGGGCTAATGGGGCATGTTCTGGTTATGGGGGATTTCAATTACCCTGACATATATTGGAGTAAAGAAAGTGCCAGCACCTCAAAAGGTATCAAGTTCTTAAATCTACTATATGAGTATTTTCTTTTCACAGATGGTAGAATTTCCTACTAAACTGGATGCATTGTTGGATCTGGTGATATCTAATAACCCTGAGCTTATTTTTGAGATGAAGGTAATAAAAAGCTTATGGAATAGTGACCATGATATAGTGTCATTTGATATAGGTTGCAAAAAAATGAAAGTGCACTGGGTTAACAAACTTTTCACTTTAGGAAAGCTAATTTTATGTTGTTAAAGGAATCACTCCTGCTTATAGACTGGGGGGATTTGTTCTTAGGTACAGGGAGTATAAAAGCTGTAATAAGGAGTGCAAGAAAGCAATTAAACTAGCTAAAATAGAAAATGAAATACGGATAGCAGAGCAAAGCAAGTTTAACTTCAAAATGTTTTTAAGTATATCAATAGAAAAAAGATGGGGCAGAGAATGTGGGGCCATAAATAATGGGCTGAGGACCAGTTAAGAGATGCCGGAAAGGCTAATGTGCTAAACCATTGTATCCCCTCGGTATTCACTATAGTGAAGACTAGTCCTTTTAGCAGGGACTGTAATAATATGAAGAGTATAAATGAGGAATATTTACTCTGGCTAACAGAGGATATGGTACGGAAACAATTAAACAAGGTTAATATCGATAAAGCCCCAGGACCGGATGAAATACATCTTCGGATCTTTAGTCCAGTTTTATCTAGACCAATGTTTATCTTTCCAGTGATGTCTGGTGATGTGCCGCTGGATTGGAAAAAAATTCGATGTAATACCAATATTCAAAACAGGTAGTCGTTCCCAGCCTGGTAACTATAAACCTGTAAGCCTAACATCAGTGGTAGGGAAGGTGCTGGAAACTTGTTACAGGATCATATCCTTGATTTTGTCTCCAGAACTGATCTTATTAGTAGTAGTCAGCATAAATTTATGAGAAATAGATTGTAACTGAGGACTGTTGGCCTAGAAAAAAATATTTGTACATGCATAGAGAATTGGTTATTGGATCACGAACAGAGAGTGGTGGTAAATGGAGCTACATCTATGTGGGCTAAAGTTCTAAGTGGAGTGCCTCAGGGTTCTGTACTGGGGACACCTTTTAAAATGTTTATAAATGACTTAGAAGGGGCATTGAGAGCAAAGTCTCTGTGTTTGCCGATCTATGCAGAGCTTTGGAAACTTCAAATGATGTGCAATTGCTGCAAGCCGACCTAGATAGATTATCAAAATGGGCAGCAGAATGGCAGATGAGATTCAATGTTGAGAAATGTAAGGTGAATCTCTAATGGAAAAATATTTGGGGGTTTTGGACCCAATGCCAGGCTAGCAAGATTTTGTCTTGTATAAAAAGGGGAATAGATATAAGAGAGAAAAATATTATTCTCCCTCTTTACAAGGCACTGGTAAGGCCTCATTTGGAATATGCGGTGCAGTTTTGGAATCCCATATACAAAAGGGACATCTTGGAAATAGAAGCAGTTCGGAGAAGGGCAACAAAATAATAAAGGGAACGGAAGGTTTGACTTTAATCGGAGCGCATGCTTTGTGCAATCACATACGCTCCAATTACGAAACATTGGGCGACGCACTCTCGCGTGCACTTCCGTACGGATGGGAGCGAGGCGTGTATAGTGGGGCCACTTCCAAAGGGTTGAATAGGTCTGCGCAATCGGATCACGAAACGTAATCCAAATCGCACTAGTGTTGCCTAGACCTAAAAAAAAGGATCCATGCAGATTCGAAAAGAGCACTGAATTAAAATGATTTTTTTGCAGTCAAAATGACTGCTTGGAGTCTCCTTCCAATATATCTATATAACAAGATCATCCTGGAAAAGGGGACATGTTATATATTTGATGTTTGGGGGGGGGGGGGGGGGGGGAGGGGGGGGGGGAGGGGGGGGGGGGGGGGAGGGGTAGAGGAGGGGGGGGGAGCGGTATTGAAACATACATTAAAACATTAGGTCCCACAATCACATTATTGTGTGTATTACATGTGTCCCAATAACACAGGCAAAAATCTTGTATGCGCTGCTATGCGATAAGCTTTCCACGATGTGATCCTCTGTGTTATTGATACGCACAATAATGCGCACATAGTGGAAACACTCCTATAGCATTGCATTAGCAATGTGAGTCGGAATTGCAACCTGAGCACACCTATAGATTCTTAGTCTCGGCCAGGAAAGATTGCGGTCATGGCAAAAGTATCCGTGACTGGTGCATGCGGTCAATACTGGACCGCACAATCGCCTGTGGTCTTAAGACGCGTCCGTTACATCTGAATACCCATGCAATATTTTCATTCCGATTGACCGATACACTGAACTATCAGCCAATCGTGCCGAAAAATTGTAAGTGTGTACCCAGGGGTGTAAACTTGACAAAAAAAAAATACAATATTGCAGCCTCAATTTCCCTCTTATATTTTACAAAGTTAATATTTTAAAAGTTACTTCCCACTGTTTCTATACAGCCTTCCTCACTAACCTGAGGGAAGTGAGGTCACTAGAAATTCAGCCCTTTCCCAGTCATTAGGAAAGCCAAAGGCTACAAGTATTTATCAAACCTTTCTCTAGTTCGGCACCTGGAGGATCTGCCAACAACAAGGTAAATTACTTTCAAAATATTTTGCTGTTGATCACATGTGTAGCCATTCGGTCAGGTATTTGCTGGTCCAACACCCAACTGAACAGCGTCACATGACATTACTGGCTGAATCTGAAGTAATTTATGATCAATTGTTAATATATCAACTTCCTCTGGATCACCTGCTAGGTAGAGTTAAAGAAGAGGGTGTAAAGGTGGAGGTATGTCTTTATTCAACCTCACTCACTATGTTACTATATAGTGTATTACTCCTAAAAGAACACTTGACAAAATTAAATAAACATTCACAATATTCGTTTATTGACTATAACAGCAACATTACAAAGAACACAATTTCCCCCTGAAAGTACAAAGATTTTTGTTGGAAAATGTGTTTAAATTAAAAAAAAAAAAAGACTCCATTCATACACAGACTACAATCCAAAGTCCAGTGAAATTATACCAATTTTGTCCAGTCTGCATTACTGGACACTGGTTGGAGGTAGTTATCCCAGACATTTAGGCTAGGTTCAATCAAATGTCTTCAAACCAAGACATTTGTGTAAATGTATCCTTTGCTACCAAACCAGAAGCCGATGTTATAGTGGTCTCTATAGCAGCACAAGGGCATTAAAGGTTCGTACACATGTACGATCGTGGGTCCCGCGACACACAATCAGGGTTATTCAATAAAAGTTCTTATCGTTTAAAATGGTGCTAATTTTGCCCCAACCAATCAGATTTTAGGTTTCAAATGTTAAATCAGATCTGATTGGTTGGGGCAAAATTAGCACCATTTTAAACTATAAGAACATTTATTGAATTTCTCTGAACGTTTCGTTTCGGCCGATAATCAGCCCGTGTATGGGCACTTTATCGGCCGAAACGGTCGGTCGGCAACAATCCCCGTTTCGGCCGATAAAGTGCCCATACACAGGCCGAATATCGGCCAAAGCGAATGTTTGGACACATCATGCGTCGTGGGACCCGCGATCGTGCGTGTGTACGAAGCTGAGGCCACACTATGGCGGACAGCAATGTATGCATTTTTTGCGTGTTTCCATCCACGGAAATAGGGATTGCATGTGCTCCTAAAACTGATCGCAGCTCATGCAGTGGCCCACCCACACTGACATGCACAACTCTGCATTTCTCATGCGCAAATGGATCCACAGTGCATGAGAAACAAGCTAGTGTGGACTAGCCCTAAGTAAATAGAAAAACATACACAATTCTCCTATATACAATCTTCATAAAAATAAAAAGTTCCTTTCATCTGAAACAAATAACCTACAAAACACTTAAACATTAAGTTCATAGAAATTTATTCTATTTTTCTTCCAACTTACGTATGGGAATTTAAGGACGCAGTTTACCATACTTTAACCACTTAATGCATGTCCGAGTTTTCCACTTTTTGCAGAATGGCCACAATTCTTCAAAGTAATTTTAAAAGAGAATAAATGTCTAAATATTAATTAAGTAAATGCCATTTCCAATGAAATGAGGACCTTACCATCTGCTGATCATTGTTGCTTCTGTTCTTTAGCACCTAGAAACATTTTTACACAACTGATAAAAATAGCTGTTCAGGACCTCAATATATAGGGGAATCACCTGAACTTAATTTATTATTAGACATTCTCATTTTGCCTTCAAAATTATATTGTTTGTCTTAAAGGGCATATCCACCCCTTCAAATTTTTTTTTTATGTTATAGGGCTAGTTCCCCCAGCCCCAACTGCTATATTATATTTGTAAGAAAGTCCCCCATTCGTTACTTATCTTCCCTCTCTCCTCTGCCGCAATGCCCGGCCTTCTGCTTGCACAGAACTGCACGCAGGGGGGCGGACCGGCAGCCGCGTCTGCGATTGGCTGAGAGGCAGCCAATCACAGACGCGGCTGCCGGCAGTTCAGAACGCCGGAGGAGAGAGGGAAGGTAAGTAAAGATCAGGGGACTTTCTTCTAAATATTTTGTTGGGGCTGGGGGAAAGGGGTTTTACACTAGGGGGAGGAAGAGGAAAATGGGTGGGAGAGGGAAGGGAGTAAAGGGCTGCTCTGAGCAAGCCAAAAACCTCTGAGAGGAAAGCTCAGAGGCGGAAACAATTTTACTGGTGGCCAGGCTCCTGGTGGTCAGTTTTTTTAACTTTGGGGGGGACATTACAGTAGAACTATTTGGAGCTGGGATGTAAGGTAAGGACTTTTATACAGTACAGAGTGGGGCCAATAGTGGGTTAAATTTTAGTTTTGGGGGTGGACATGCCCTTTAAGAAATTTCTCTATAATAATAAAAAAAAAAAAAAAAGCAAAACTATACTTAAGAATTCCGTGGCTGGTTGAGATGCATTAATTCGTTGTGTTTGTTTGGGGTTTTTTTTTTTTTTTAGTGTAAATCAAAATATTTACTATATAGTAAGTTTCTAATCTTCTGAAAAGTTCTTTCTTGTCCTTTTTCTGCGTCGTGATTTCCCATGTGTTTTTTCATGCCTTATTAAATGTGATCGACTGGAAAAGGTTTTTTCACATTCTGAGCAAGCAAATGGTTTTTCTCCTGTATGAATTTTGTAGTGTCTTGTCAGAACCCCCTTGTTAGAATAGTGTTTACCACACTCACTGCACTGGTAGGGCTTCTCTTTTGTATGAGTCTTGTGGTGTGCAGTCAGTGCTGATCTCAGACCAAAGCATTTTCCACACAAAGAACAAGCAAATGGCTTTTCCTTAGAATGAGTTTTTTGGTGTATGCCCAAAGTTGATCTGTAAGAAAAACATTTTCCACAGATTGGACAGGCAAACGGCCTCTCTCCTGTATGAATACGGCGGTGTCTATCTAGAGCAGATCTTCTTATGAAACTTGCTTCACAATCATCACAAGGATATGGTTTCTCTCCTGTGTGAGTTTTAACATGTCTAAACCAGTCTGACCTGTCTGTGTAGCTTTTCCCACATTCTTCACAAACATGGGGCCTCTCTTTTGTATGTGTTCGAAGATGATTTCTTAGACATGAGAGTTGACCAAAACACTTTCCGCATTCATTGCAAACATGTGGTCTCTCCCCTGTGTGTGTTCTATAGTGTCGACCCACAGCTGACCTATCAGAAAAGTGTTTTCCACATTCATTACAAGCAAAAAGCTTAACTCCTGTGTGAGTTCTCTGGTGTCTAGCTAGAAGGGACCTCTTTGGGAATCCTTTGTTACACTCACTGCAGACATGTGGCCTCTCTTCTTTATGTATTCTTTTGTGGGTTATAAGTTGCAATCTGCTAGAGAAGCACTTCTTACATCTGTAGCAAGTATAGGATTTTTTTTTTGTGTGAGCTCTCTGATGAAGCATGAATTTTTCAATAAAAAGAAAACTCTTCCCACATTCATTGCATCTGTAGGGTTTCTCCTTATTGCAGGTTCTTTTGTGAGTAATGAGCAGATACCTGGAAGTAAATCTCCCCCCACACTCTTTACAAGTGTGATTTGTTGCAGTTTCAGGAACTACAGGTGCAGATTTATTATTTATCTCTTCATTATATTTTTTGCTCACTTGTTTCTTGGTTTTGATAGCTTTGCGTGATGTCAATTTGTTTTTTCTGACAATCCGGGATTTATGTGACAATGTCTTTCGAATGCGCTGGACAGATTTTGAAGTAGAGGGATGAATTTGAAACTCTCCAGAATCGGAATTTAATCCATTTATCCCCAGGGACATATTGGCATCTTCTTTGATGTTTCCATCAAAGTGGTGGGAAGAATTTCGGGAATTAGCAACTGTATTTTTGCATATGGCTTTCTCTATAAGATATAAAATACTACTAGTTATGTACATCTTTAAAAGCATTTATATTCATTAATTATAATTACCTGCTTTAAAAACAAGCTAAGAAATATTTCCCCTATTTAACTAACGATTAAAACCTGTATTACTTGTTATTGATGATAGGGATTCCCAGAGAAACATAGTAGCATTATTTATAAAAATATGTCTGGATCACCACTTGCATTTCTTAAAGTGTTTCTATGGCTCCCTTCCTCCCATCCTGCACCTACAGTTTGAGAAATCAAGGTAAAATTACCTTTGAGAATAAAAGTGTGTGCCACAAACATTCACTAGGGGTAAGGTTAAAAGGCACAAACATGAAAAGTTTGGTGCCAATGTTCTACATAATTACACTGAACGCAACGATTTGTGTGGCAAGTCTAGTCACTTTAGCGCATGTCCACGTAATGTATTAAGGGCTTGAGGATGGTATTTATAAAGGATCAGTATAAGAGTTGAACATCCCTTCTAAATATGGACATGAGTTACCTTTCAAATGTTATCATTTAACAGGTTTTTTTTTTATAATTTTTAAAATACACAGTATATCATATAAGGATTTAAAATGACCTCCCTCTACCCATCATTTCTCTTGGTTAAAGAAGATGATGTCGCTTCCATTTTCTTTTTCTCTAAATACATAGAGTGATAAAAACAAAATATTCCGTTACCTGAAGGTTTTGTTTGAACTTTCAAAATATTTAAGCTTTGAGGTTCGCTCAAGATAGCATTTTCATATCTTTCTTTGTGTCTTTCTATATATTCCCACTCCTCCAATGAAAAATATACTGCAACATCTCCACTCTTTATAGGGACCTGTAACATATTTAGATGTACAGCTCTTAGGATTACACAAGAGTTCAACCTATTTTGGTATGTGGGTACAACTGAAACCAAACAATTCCCACCAAGATACAGGGATAAGATTACAAAACCCACAAGCACTCAAAGCCATCACTAATGAATGGTAAATTATAAAATCTCTTACTTTAAATCCTTTTGCTTTGCTTTCTCCCATGTCCAAATCTGATTTTCTAAAATTTTTTAAATACCCCGCTTCTCTTACAATAACAAGGCAGCTCTTGTTACTGTAACAAGGCAGAATTTGGTATCAGCTGCATGCATAGTGGGAGTGCACAGAATATCAGACAAAGATTTTTCTTTTCAGGATCTAAATGTGGCCATAAATATGAATAATAATGGGTAAATACCGTCGTTCCACAACAGGATTTTCCTATTATCGTTTAAGTGTATGGGCTTTTCCCGACCGATTTTAATGCCGCCTAACGAACGTTTCTGTAACGTGTATGGCCGCACGACTGACCGATCCCAATACCGTGTATGGGAATTGGTCGGTTCCATGTGTGCAGGTTTCCTTTGCAATGTGCCGACAGATACCAATGAGATCTGTCGGCACATTGCTATGGAAATCGCAAGTGTATGGCTACCTTTAATGCTGAATCAATTAGTTATGCGGTGACTGAGGAATAGGCTTTGCTTTAGAAAAAGGGTACAGTTTTTAGACATAGTGGGGCCAGGATGAGAGGGTGGCATATGCATATGGAGTGTGTTATTGACAGTTCTTTACTGCCTTGCTGTGTCCCCCTTGAACAAGTGAAACGTCAGGATAGTATATCATAGTCACAGGAAGCAGTGTGATCGCAGGTAAGGTAACAAGTTTTCCTGCTGGCTTGTGTAAACAAGCTTCTTTAACTCCTGTTCTTCAATTAACGCGAAAAAGGTTATGATTTTTTTGGGTAAACATACTCTTAAAAGTTAAGACAGAAGGCTTTTATTTAACCCTAACCCTGTTACTGTTTTACTAGTCTGATAGAGGACATTAACTTACTGGAAGAAGGAACATAGTGGGTCTTATAATTTAAAATTGAAGCCCAATCAGTCCCTGTCATAGCCACCATTACTGATGAGTAAAGTAATTTAGCTAGAAATATACTGAAGACCTTTTACCAAACCACACCCACCCGTCCAGTGAGCAAGTAAATTATATCCAAGGCATGACTCAAGATTCCTTCAATCTTTGGCTCCTTGTCCTCATTAACAGCACTGTCCATTAACGGATTAGACACATGGTTTGGTAGTAAGACCTATAAAGATTGGATGGAAAAGTAAGCACATGTAAGCAGATGATGAAAGTGCCCAGTTGTATCTAAATATTCCTACACAAATCTACATAACATATTATTGGTGGTTGAATAAAGACATACATCCATCTAGTCCAGAGAAACTGTTTCTCCTAGTACAGAAACTGATTATGTAATGTAGCAGAGTTTCTCTGCAGGAAGATATACCAAGCTTCCATGTGGTAGTAGCACCCCCAACACATCCCTTTATACACCTTGAATACTAAGCATTGGATGGGAGGCCTCTTCCCTCCTTGTTAAAAGCCAGTAGGTGGGGGGGAAGTGATAGCCTTATATACTAATCCAATGCAAGGTCAGGGAGACAATCTTCCCACGAAAATGAAACCAAACAGGGAGTGTCAGTCCAGATAAATGACCCACGGTAAATTGTTAGGACCTTCCATACTGGGGTTACCTTGATTTGGTTGGAAGGCTTTTCACTTTTATGCACAAAATTGTAACTAAAAAAACCCATGTTTTTACTGTTTGCACCAGCACAGATATTATGGTAGTATATGGGGCCCAGGAATGTGCATTGTTAATCTCTTTTCTTGTTTGTTATAAAGTTGTAATCTATGGGCACCTTAACAGTTGATCCAGAGGAAAGACATAAAACACCTGGAAAGAAGGAAAAAAATATTCTTACTCCAAATGGCAATCTGAAATGATCCATGGATCAACTAGAACTATATGCATTAATACCAATACTTTTTATATTTTTGAATTTTAGAAATGTATCCATTCCACTCTTGAAGCTAGTTAATATACTTGCCATTACCACATCTGCTAAAGATTAAACTTATTTTCTTCTATTTTTTTAAAGGGTATCTCCACTCATAATTTCAAGGTTTAGGCATCTAGTTCTATTGAAGAACGGGAGGTAAAGGAGCTGTGCCTTACTTTCCGTTCTTCAATGGAACAAGCAGGAGACTGGTGAGAAGTTAAGTAACTTTACCCCTCGCGTCGCTCCCCCGGCTCTTAGTCTGACAGGTCCCGACGGACCTTGTCTTCTATGCGCATAGATCACGCATGCGCATAGAAAACAAGGTCCGTCGGGACCTGTCAGACTACGCGCCGGGGGAGCGAGCGAGCGGGTACGTTTCTTAACTTCTCACCAGTCTCCTGCTTGTTCTATTGAAGAACGGAAAGTAAGGCACAGCTCCTTTACCTCCCGTTCTTCAATAGAACTAGATGCCTAAACCTTGAAATTATGAGTGGAGATACCCTTTAAAGGATGTCCACTGATATGACCTATTGGTGAACAATGCACCAGAGAATTTATTAACTGACCCAATAATATAGTTGTATAAAGTGATCAGATTAGTTGTATAGAGTGATAAGTTAGAGCTGTTTACGCTGTACCAGCAGTCTGTTACAGCGTAAACATCTTTAACTTTTTTAATTTGTCTACATAGTCAACCACTCAGTTTCTCTTATTACCGTATATACTCGAGTATAAGTCGATCTGGGTAAAAGCCGAGGCACTTTTTTTACCTGAAAAATTTACAAAAAACTGATTGACTCGAGTATAAGCCGAGGGTAGAAATTAGTTGCCCTTTAAATGGACAGCAGAATTCCCATACAGTAATAGCCAATTCTAGTACCAGTAACCTCCAATTCCTTGGCACTCCAGCTGTTTGGAAACTACAACTCCCGTCATGATTTGTTGCTGGGAGTTGTAGTTTCTAAACATGTGGAGTGGCAAGGTTCAGTAAACTTTTAATTAAGCTGACCATCATTTACAATTCTCCTGACACCCATATAGTAAAGGGCACTCTGACCCCCATATAGTAAAGGGCTCTCTGACCCCAATAGTTAAAAATGTCACCTGAGAGTTGTAGTTTCAGGCTGCCATTTGCACTGAACTAGCAGCTGTTTTTTTTGCCCCAAACTGAGGAGACCCATCAGATTTACAGCATCCAGATGAGCAGTGACAGTGCTGAGTGAGTCCAGCAGCCAGATTACAGGAAGCAGGAAGTGTAAAGGCAGATCAGCTCCTGTAACTTTCTATGCAGGTTAACACAGCGCCACCTACTGGTTACTATCTACAATTGCAGAATTTGGATCTAAATTAGGACTTGACCCGAGTATAAGTCGGTTAGGTTTTCAGGCTAACTTTAAAGCCTTAAAAATTCGACTTGTACTCTAGTATATACGGTAATTTAGTTGTCCTTCTCAAATTTTTCCAATTCTAGAATGTCTTTTTTATATAAGGGATTCCAAAACTGCACCGCATATTTTAAATGAGGCCTTACCAGTGACTTGTAAAGAGGGAGAATAATGATTTTCTCCCTGGAATCTATACAAGACAATATCTTGCTACCTCTAGCTGTTGCTGTCTGGCACCACCTGCATCACCTTACATTTATCAACATTAAATCTCATCTGCCACATTGCTGCCCATTTTGATTATCTATCTAGGTCTGCTTGCAGTAATTGCACATCATAAAGATTCCAATGCATAGTTTTGTGTCATCAGCAAACACAGAGATCACGGTCTCAATACCCACTTCATTTATAAATAGATAAAATAGAATTGGCCCCAGTACAGAACCTATGGGCCAATCCATTAAGAACTTTAGCCCACAGGGTTGTGTTTTGGCCACTTTTATTTAATCTGTTTATTAATGATTTGAAAGTGGGTATTGTCAGCAAGGTCTCGGTTTGCGGACGACATAAAACTTTGTTGACCATTAAAAGCTTCAAAGGATGTGCAATCATTGCAGGGGGATCTAGATAGTCAAATTGGGCTGCTAAATGGCAGATGAGATTCAAGGTTGAGAAATGTAAGGTGATGAATTTTGGACTTGTGCTGCTTATACTATTAATTGCTCTGTGTTACTTGAATCTCTGTTGGAAAAGGGATCTTGGAGTTTTGGTGGATAACTTCAATGTAGCAAGCAGTGCCAGGCAGCAATAGCCAGAGCCAGCAAGATGTTGTCTTGTATAAAGAGAGGTATGGATTCAAGTGAAAATAATATTTTCCCTCTTTACAAAGCACTCGTAAGGCCTCATTTGGAATACGCTGTGCAGTTTTGAAATCCTCTGCCCAAAAAAGACATCTTAGAAATGAAAACCATTTAGAGAAGGGCAAATAAATGAATAATAGTAATATAAGTTACAATTATGCACACTAGAGAGGTCAGAGGACACGCAGGCATCCCTTAAAGGGACACTAAACTGTATTTGTTAAGATACAAATAGAACGCCCAGGGGCACTGCAACACTTGCAGGTCCTTCTCAGCTGACAGGTGCGATATCCCGATCAAGTGCCTATCTTTTGTATTGGCGTGCAAGAGCCGAAGAACGGTGCCCTGACTGCTGAGGAGCAGCAGTAAGGTAAGTGTTGCAGTGTTTCCCCAGGCATTCTATTATTAACAGGGAAATGGGAATAAGCGTTCTCACCTTCCTGTGAATAATAGATACAGATTTTATGTACTTAAAGTAGAAAAACATCGGTTTAGTGTTCCTTTAAGTCTGGAAGAAAAGAAGTCTTCAAGTTCAAAGAGGGTTTTTCTCTGTGAGAATGGTAAAACTATGGAACGGTCTTCCATTGGACAAGGTGATGGCAGGTTCATTGGATAGTTAAAAACAAAAAAGCTGGATGAGTTTCTAAAAGCAAAGAATTTTGCATGTTACTGGTATTGATACATAGAGTTGATCCAGGGATATTTACGATTGCCACTTAGAGTGAGAATGGAATTTTCCCCATCCTCTGGATCAACTGCTAGACAGGAAATGTGGGTATTGTTAAGTTGTTTGTATTAGATGGACTTATGTCTTTATTCAACCTTAAATACTATACATGAAGCTCCGTTGACAACGACTCTGTACGCAATCCAACAACTTGGTGCAATTCAAGTCACCAATACATAAACAGGTGAGAGTGCCAGTCTGTTTGCATTTACACTAACCATATTTTCAGACATCTGTTTGAAAGAGATATTTTAGTGTAGGCAATTTGAAAATGCATGTCCACCCCTAAAATTAAATATTCAGATAAATAATCCCCTAAAACCCTAAGATTCTTATACTCACACTGCCAAAAACTGCACACAAAAGTAATTATTCAGCCGATAATAGTAAACGCCTTTCACTTCCTGGTTGAACCGGAGTATAGCCATGATGTATGATTTCACAGCCAATGACTTGTGTATACCTGGAGGCTTGTCCATTAACAGCAGTGGAAAGGTCATCTGAGCAGGCATGAAAGCTCATAGCTTTCCCTGTTCTTAGCAAATTGCCTGCAGGGATTGTGCTAAAGAACTAGCTTTGTGTGCAGTTCTGGGCAGTGTGAGTTTTACTTTAAGTTTTTGGAGGCATCTTTATCAGAATGTCAAATGTCATTTTGGGGGGTAACATGCCCTTTTAAAAGTGTGGATATTTTACTTTATCTTACGGGAGATGCTTTTCTTTTACTTTAACCGTTTATATAATTCTATGTTTTGTAACACAAACCATCAATATGATCTTTTTATCGAAGGAGGAAACCAGAGTACCGAACCCAATAGAAATCCATGCCAGCCAGCATATAACTTTCAAAATGCTGAAAAAAGCACCTGGGCCAGGGTTGCCAGATTTTAGCGGCTGTGAGGTGAGCAAGGTGAGCATGTCATTGACAGAGTGGTAGGGTATGGGGCACAGTGTGGGCACTCCGGGGCCAAGACTTCCATTTCCATTCGGAGACAGTAATTTCAGCCCTGACTGGCAACCCAGGCCTGGGCAATTAAGAGAGCAGATTTTGAAATTGATATTTTCCTATAACTCCACAGCAGTGGGCACCATGGGGTAAATTCCCAGCTCAACAACCAATCAGGTCTTCCCCAAGCTATAAAAAGGTCTCCTCCCCTCACTCATCTTTTTCATTTCCTGCTCTCGACCGCTGTTTCAGGTGTTTCCATGCTTCCCTGGTGGTCCAGTGTAGGTCTCAGCCTCTCCCTGCGACTGGGTTGTTTGCCGCAGCCATGCTTGAGGGTTTGGCCGTGAGGTACTTCCGGTTTCTGGAGTGCACACGTGATGTCACAGCCCGTGAACATTTAAAAAACTTCAGTGTTTCTCTCATGGTCTCCTGCTCAGGGGCTGCAACTCTGCTCCTCCGCTGTGGCTTCTCTACCTGCTTACTGTTTGGATCCTGCTGCTGTTCTGAATTATTATTGAGTCTGCAGCTGTAGGTAACTTTTTTTATTTTTTATTCTTTGTTGCTAAGAGTAATTTTTTACTTGCAGTTCCGGATGTCTTCTAAAAGAAGGGAACATCCCACCTCCAGAGGGTGAACATGGAAAATGGATTTAATATTTGCTAACACTGGACATATTACCTTCTAGATTGGCAATGAATATTGTTCCCAATCATAAACACACATATTTGCTACGTTTATGTTAAAATCATTGAAGTGATTGTTATCACGGTTGTATTTAAGATTTAGTTCACGATGAGAGGATGGATCTCACAGATCAAATGTATCTACAAGAGACTGTGGTGTTTGTGACAAGTAGGCTATTACTGGGAAGAAATTCTGTGCGGATTGCTTTATTGAACCTAAAGCTATGATGAAGGCTATAACAAAAGCTGTCCTAGATCAAGTCCGATCTACTCAGGAGAATCTGCAGGCTGGTCCATTAACGCCTTGTCTGACTCGGTGCTCATCTAATCCTAACCCACCTAGGAGGTCAAGAAGGGGAACTGCAAGTGGCAGAATATCAACCAAGCAGAACCTATTCTGGAACAAAATAGGAAAAATCTGAGGATTGTTGGTTTAGAGGCTACATCTTCTTCAATGTTTCCAGTACATGGGAGAATCAAGCAAATATTTCTGTATAAATGGAAAATTCAAGATTAAAGATTCTCGTTATCACCATAATTTCTGAAAACTTATAATTTTGCAGATTCAGATGCATCTTCATGGGATATTCCTCCCAAAGTAGATGCTGCTATGGCCGGTATTGCTAGAAAGACCACTCTGGCAGTGGATGATGGTATCTCTCTTAGAGATGCTATGGATCACCGCCAAGAAGCTCTGCTCAAGAGATCTTTTTGTGTGGCAGGAATGTTAGTGAGACCAGCTGACACTATAACAAGCCTTTCTCGGGCAAAGAAATCGAATGGAGGATTTACATTTAAATGTATTAAAGGCGATGTTCCAAAATAAGAGATTAGAAAGATTCTGTCTTATATCTCTCTTGAGAATGATTTTATAGTGGAGGCATCATTGGACGGCATTAAGTTATCAGCTAAATCCATGGGTCTTTCTATCTCAGTTAGACAATATTATGGCTCAGACAGGGGCAGGCTGACTCGACATCAAAGAATAGTTTAGCCACTCTGCCTTTTGAGGGGAATCTTCTTTTTGGTCCTAAACTAAAGAAGATTATATCTGAGAATGCAGATTCTAAGACAGCTCTTCTGCCCCAAATCAGGAGACAAAGACGCCATCCACCAACTTTCAAAACAAGCAAAGGTAGTCCCTTTGTGAGAACACAATAAAGACCTAGTAATTTAGTCAGTGGAGGGATCATTCTTTTCGTTCCTCCAAGAATATTAGGCAAAATAAAGATAAAAAAAAGATATAGATCTGATGGTGACTTAGAATAATAGGAAGATACATGTCTTTTGTTCAAGGTTACAACAGGACGGAAACTTAGCCACAGATGCATTCTCCATCCCATTGAAGTTCAAACTAGCATACATTTTTCCTCCTCTTCTGTTAATACCAAGAATTCTCCAGAAAATTCAGAGGGACAGAGACAAGCTAATCACCATTCTGCCTTGGTGGCCCAGGAGACAGTGGTTCTTGGGTTCTTGACCGCCAAGAACCTTCTGAGAGATTGTCCGTTCAAACTTCTGCGGGTTCCGGACTTGCTGGCTCAGGGCACCCTTCTCCATCTGGCCATTCTTCAATTGACGGTCTGGCTCTTGAAAGGCAGACCTTAAGACATCAATCAAGCATTATTGTGTAAATGTGTCCTCAGGCTTTTCCTCCAGGGTGTTGTATTCTGCTTCTGGGGAATATATTCTATTTGTCACATCCATTAAGATTCCATCCTTTCATTTGTGCTTTGTTATATCCCATGTTGCCCACTGCTATTGAAGCATAGGAAATTTGAAAATATACATCATACTTACCAAAATGTTCTCTTCCGATCCCAAAGCACAGCAGAGGGCAACCTTTTCCCACCCTTCTGTTTGATTCTAGATGTCGAGCAGTTCATTCAAGTGAGGGGAGGAGACTTCCTTTTAATAGCTTGGGGAAACATGATTAGTTGTTGAGTCAGGAGTTAACCCCATGTGCCTACTGCCGTGCTTCGGCATAGGAAAAGAAAATTTCAGTAAGTATGATGTAAATCTTTAAATATGATGTAAATGTGTGTGTTTGTCCATATATACACACACATACATGTTATTAGCAGCACTCACCTCTCCATTAAGCAAGTAGATGATCTCCAAGGCATGCTTCAAAATTCTATCACTTATTTGCTCCTTGTCCATTATAAGCCAATCAGGTACTATCATATAAAAATGGAAATCGTGGAAGAATTATTAAAAGATAGTAAAGGTACCTGTCAGAGTTAGAAACAGTATTTGCAAGTGGGAAAAGGGTTGTTGCTTCCTAATAAACATTGTTGATATTACAGGGTGAGTAACATATGCAGAAGTAATGAGTAACTTTAAAGAGTAATGAAGGGATTTTATTTTAGAAACCCCATCTATAATTAATAATTCTGGTGGGTAATATGTCAGACTATGGGTTAAAAAACACTTAATCTGAATTGTTAATGTGAACTCCTACTATTCATTGATTTTAGATGTTCAGTGCATCTCCACTGTCTAAAGTAATGCAATCAATTAACAATCAGCGCATGCCGACTAATAACCTTACACAAAGGTGTCGCCAGATCTAACACTGTCCCTACTTCCTTTTTATGTAGGTGTATAGGTATAGGCTTACAGGGCAATATAATTGCAGGCTGACATTTAGGGAAAGTGCACTTACTATGGCTGATCAGACTTTCCATTCTGCTGTACCCAGCACATTACCTGGAATCATTATCCATCTATCACCATTTCCAATTACTACATGGAACTGAACAAAGCCAAGCATTCCATTAACCCTTTGCAGTGCCCTGTAAACACAAGGCACAGTGGGGAGCTATTGGCTCTGAGTGCCTACAGTGAATGAAGACAGGCTGGACATATTGTATGTAGTTTCATTGTCAGTACAAACTCTGCAGCCGAAAAAAGACTAATTCTAAATTAAATCCCATATGATAACCCCACACATACCTTCCATAGCCTCCAAGTGCATCTCAGGCTCTCTGTGGTGATTGGCTTTCTCCTTATCATGTGATAGGCTGTTTTCTTATCATGTGACAGAGCACGTCCTGTACTGCTCTCCGGTACATGTAGTCTTGAAAGCATTTCTCTACTTAGCATTCTGTAACAAGTAACACTACAGCTCCCAGAAACCAGTGCACATTAAGATTAGCCACGTGATCGGCATTGGCCAATTAACACTTCGATTCTCTGAAATATATTACAAATCCGATTAAGTATTTTAAACCTTTGTGTACATGACTGTGGATTCCTTCCTCTCTGTTCTCAGAGATGAACAGACAAATGAGAACCCCTTACTATAGACTAACGGGGCGTGAGGCACGAGGCACTGCGGTTGCTTTATTTTCACACTCTTCATGCAGACGCTTCAAATCTCCGCGGTAGGTAGGTGGCGCTCTACATCAATATAATGTCCCCTAGTGTCTGTAACAAAGCAAAGCTGCCTGTCTGTCAAAGTGGTGCCGCGCCCCCTGTGCATTCCCAGCGGTGGGTTCGGATTCCAGTTCGTATAACAATGTGGGTGGCCGCAACGTTGTGGTCCCTTTTCAACACACCGGAAGCGCACTATCACAGGCGTGAAGTAGTGTGCGATTTTGCTATTTTCCATTATGCAAACGCATGTGATTGTGCAAAAAAGGTGATCGCATGCGTTACCGAAATGGACACAGATGCGCAATCGTATGCATTTTTGTGTTCCTCACATTTTCATTATATTTGAAATCTCATACATGACTGCAAGAAAATCTCGTTAGGGCTAGGCCACACTGCTGCGTTTTTTTTGCGTTTGCGCTTGCGTTTGCGTTTGCGATTGCGCTTGCGATTTTTCGAAATTATTGAAAACGCGGCAACGCAAAAAAAACGCGCGTTTTTCGATGCGTTTGCGTTTGCGTTTTGCGTTCTGCATTTTTAATCGCAATCGCATGCGATTTCCTATACTTATTGAAGAAATCGCAAGCGCAAACGCAAAAAAATCGCACATGAAATCGCATGCGATTGCGATTGCGTTTGCGTTTGCGTTTCAGTGTGGCCTAGCCCACTTAGTGTGGCCAATCACAGTTTCTATCCATTTGCGTTTTGTTAATCGAAGCACGTGCGATCCGCATTTTTTTTCCTGATTGCATGCGCTCCAATTGTGCAACATTGCGCAATCACATTGCACATGCACAGCAACGCATGGGGATAGTTGGTGCCCATGTCTGTGTATAAACTTATGCATGTGGCAAACCATTTGATTTAGGACATGTAAGAGATTGACATTTAGAGTTGTTTTGCATGTCTTGAGGTTCTGGGGCAAGATTTCCAACTTTTTTGCCTTAATTTTTTTTTTTTCAGAAAATCTTCCCAAAGACTACAGAAGTCATTACATTTCATGTTACTACATCACTGCCAAATTAGAGGAATAAACTAACCGCTCTTTAATTAATCGCCAAATTAAATGACCTCTTAATGGGCACGTTTGCTCCTGAAGGGATAAAATGTGAGTGAGATTGGTGTGTGTGAACCACAGTTGGAACTGGTGGGCTGCTGGTGATTTAAAAGTGGTGCTGGTGTACCAAGGATGTGCACACAACATGTTACCATTATTCAATTGCTTTATAGAAAAAAGTGAGTTAACATGCTATTCTTTAGCTTTCTTAAGATATTAAAGATGCATGGGATGACTCCAGTCCTCCCTCATTTGAATAATGATAGGCGGCTTAGATTGTAAGCTCTTCAGGGTTGGGTTTGACTTGGAGTTTGTGGGCATTTAAACTAATTTTAATGTGTTGCATAATATGTACAGTGCTATTTATGAAATAAACCTTAAAGTGCAACTATACTCACCTTAGCCACTGTCCACCGATGTTTAGTACCCAGGGTGAGGACCTAAACCGCCAGGAGGGTTAGCCTTCTATCTTCTCCAATGCTTACTTAAAGGGCATGTCTACCCCCAAAACTAAAATTTAACCCCATACTGGCCACATCAAGTAGTTTAAAACAAGCCTTACCTTACATTTCTGCTCAAAATAGTTCCCCTGCTTTGCCCCTCCAAAGTCCAGGAAACTGCTGTGTAGGAGCAGTCATGCTGTGCCTGAGTCTGCATCAACCTGATCAAGGTTTGAGGCATGCTCAGTGCAGACCTCCTCCCCCTCCCGTTTTTCTCTGCCTCCCCCTAACATTAAACCCTTTGGGTATGCAGTAGGGCATGCTCCCCCAGCCCCAACCGCATTAATATAATTGTTAGAAAGTCCCCCAATCTTTACTTACCTTCCCTCTCTACTCCGCTGTTCAGAACTCCCAGCAGCCGCGACCGTGATAGGCTGCCTCTCAGCCAATCACACACGCGGCTGTCAGTCCCGCCCCCTGCTTGCAATTCCATGCAAGCAGAGGGCCGGAACACTGCGGCGGAGGAGAGAGGGAAGGTAAGTAAGTATTGGGGGACTTTCTAACAATTATATTAATGCGGTTGGGGCTGGGGGAGCATGACCTACCGCATATCAAAAGTTTTTATAAGGGGTGGACATGCCCTTTTGTGGCTTTGTCCTCCATTCAGTCAGCGACTCCGGCCAATGAGAAGGCACACTTTGTAGAAGCGTGTCTTCTCATTGGGTGGGATTGCGAAGGTGGAAGTGGTGTCGTAACCGAGAAGAAAACTTTATTGCTGACTAATGGGTCCGGGAGAATAGGGTGGAGGTGAGTATAGTTATCCTGTAAGGGAATACTAGCAGGATTGCATAAATGCAAGCTTATTAATAAGAAGTGTAAAAATATGCCTGTGCTATTAATTTGCAACAACCAATCAGATGATATTTTTTTTTTTTACTAGTTTACTGCAGTTATAAAATATCTCACAACATCTGATTGGTGGCTACAGATTAATAGTGCAGATATATTGCAAGACTATAGGTTCGTACACATGTGCGATCGGGGTGCCTACCCGCAATGCACAATGTGTACAAACGGCCGTTTCGGCTGATAATCGGCTGATAATCGGCTGATAATCGGCCTGTGTATGTGCACTTTATCGGCCAAAACGGCTGTTTGTTCGGGGGTCGTTGCCCAATCTGCCTGGCGGTTCTCTGAATGAGCGGCGGTTTCGACCGATAAATTGTCTATACACAGGCCAATTATCGGCCAGAACGGCCGTTCATACACATTGTGCATCGCGGGTCTGCACCTGTGATCGCACATGATCAAGCAGTACTACTTGACCTGAGGAAGAGAGAAGTGTATCTCTCGAAAGCTTGTCTGTAAAAATGAACTGTTAGGGCTAGGCCAATCTGCTGCGTTTTTTTGCGTTTGCGATTGCGCTTGCGATTTTACAAAATCATTGAAAACGCCGCAACGCAAAAAAACGCGCGTTTTTCGGTGCGATTGCGTTTTGCGTTCTGCATTTTTAATCGCAATCGCATGCGTTTTCCTATACTTATTGAAGAAATCGCAAGCGCAAATGCAACGAAAATCATTTTATCTGCACGTGTGTACAAACCTTTAGTCCCCTTTTCTATCATAATGTCTGAGAAACCTCACACGTTTTGCTTTTTTGTGAGACCCTTGCAATTTCTGATCTGCATTTAATATATAAAGGGCATGTCCACCCAAAAATGTATCTTTTAATATTCTGTTCTTTAGCCTTTCCCACCCCCAACCGCTGCATTAATACTAAAAAAAAAGTTTCCGATATCTAGTTACAGCCCCTTCGCTCCCGTGCCTATTTTCTCCCCTCTCTGCTAACCAGAAACAGCAGAGAGGGGCCGGACCAGCAGCCGCATCTGTGATTGGCTGCCGGTCAGCCAATCACAGATGCGGCTGCCAGCTGTGAAGATAGGCGCGGGAGCGAGGGGCTGAAAGTATTAATCAGAAATGTTTTTTTGAGAATTAACACAGCGGTTGGGGTTGTGAAAGGCTAAGTAACAGAATATTAAAAGGCTTTGGTGTAAGATCAAAAGACAGCCATACAGGATCCAGAGGGAGGGAGGGGGGGAAAGGGCTCCCCTGTGCATGTCACTAACTACTAAGAGGACAGATCAGAGGCTGATACCTATTGGACAGAAAGACAGCTCCTACTCTCTACTTTCCTGGACTTTGGATATGGACTGCAGGAAAACCATAAGGAGTATGAATGTAAGGTAAGTATTTTTTAACACTGCAGAGTGGGGACAGTAGTGGGGCAGATTTTAGAATTGGGGGTGGACCTGCCCTTTAAATGCTTTGTAATGATATTAAACTGTGAACGTTTAGTTCAGCTCTCTCTATGTTTACAGCAGATAACAATAATGTGTTCCCTGCACCAGGTGATCAGATAAGGCATGGTAGTGCCCCAAATACATACATTTATAGGTAAGTGATTGCATTTTAAAGTTAAAAATAAAGTGGTGCAGGTCCTGATTACATTGGGAATTATCTAAATTTAATTTATAATAATTTATAATTACATATTAATTCTCATTTTACCAGTGAAGGTAAGTCTGAAAAATACATTTTGTATGTGTTTTTCCCATAATTTACCATTTTATTCAGTCAAAATCAGAAAAACCTTCTAGTTTTTTTTACCACGGGGTTAATCAGGGCTGGTTCTGGCCATTTTGGTGCCCTAAGCAAATCTCCCATGGAGCCCCCTTAACAATTGAAATTCTCCCCCAAACATCTCTTGTATTAAAGGGCAACTATAGTGAAAAAAAACTTTGTCTGTATACAATGTATAGATCACTTAGTATAAGCTGCCTTACTTTCATGTTTCTGTGTGGCTTCGTTTCTTCACACTGGCAGAAGTTTGTACCAAGCTGTGTAGTCCCCCTCCCCTCTCTGTCTACTCCCCCTCAAGCAGTGACGGGCTGTATACAGAGTCCGAGCATTGTCAGTTGAAAGGACTTTAAATGAAGTGCTGACATCCTGTTGACCCCTCCCTTCCAGAGCTAAACTGCAAGCAATCAAAGTGTGGAATAAAGTAGCAATATGCTGAAGGGAGGGGCAGAGGGGGAGAGAGGAGGACAAGTGGTGCTGAGATTCTTTACAAGTAAGTTACTGAACTCTGCCTGTTCTCTAACTTTGCTAATTGTTATTTACTTTTTACCTAAAGTTCATATCTCTCCCCCTGCTTAGCTGAGATCATAATCACTGAAGAGAGAGTCAGTGTAACAGCAGCTTGTAGTGAGACCTTCACAAACACAGTGACACTGCTTGTTGTCCTGATACATTTCAGTTGCTTTAGTCTATATATTTCATAGATTGCACTGTGTGTCTTGTTTGGTATATAGTCTGTATTACTGTATTATATATACTGTATTAGTGTTCCATTTGAGTCACTGGTTTTGTATGTATATAAGATATTTTTTTTGGGGGGAGGGGCTGTTTTATAGTGTGTTATGCTCATATTGCTGGGTTAATGGTTTATTGATTGTGTTTAGCACTACAGCATTTGACTATATGTTGCACATGGTACATATAGAGTGGGTGAGAGAGTGTGTGACAGTACTGCAGGGGAGCTTTGGATTGTGTGGTTGTGTGCCTTTGAGTGACAGATGAGGTGTAGCAGCTCCTACAAATCACAGCATATTCAAAGGCTTATATCTCGGGGACTATGTAGAATTTAAAGAAACTAAAGTTACCCTGGTGGATGGGATGACTTATAGGATACATTAGAAGAAATTAAAAAAAAACAATTTTCTCACTATAATTGCCCTTTAAGTACATTGGTTGCGACAGTGATTTGTCATTGATTCGTTCTGGCAGATTGCTAGTGTTGAACAGTTGGCCGGGATGAATCACTGTCGGTCGTGGCAAAAGTAGCCATGGCTTACAGTTTACCGCGACCAATCGTGCAATCCCATAGGAGACCGCACAATTGGCTGTGATTTAGAGGCATTGGTTGCACCGGGGCTTAAAATCACTTCTGATTTTTCAGGCTGACCAATACACGGAAATAACAGCCTAAAAAATTGTATGATTTTTACCCAGCCATAAGCTGGCCATACACTAATCAGACATTTAGAGACCATATTTAAAGACCACATTTTACAAGCAGAGTTTTTTGAGATAATCCCATCTGGCCCAAAAATTTTGTAATCTCAAATTGATTGCATAGAAGAGAAGGCTAGGCGATTCTTGACTGATGTACTTCCGATCAAGTTCAATGATCAGATTGCTCAGATAGATTGGACATCCAAATCTCCGACCCCCAAACACTATAGTTTGTTAAAAAATCGCTTCTAACAATACTTACTTTGATCATTCCCCCAGCGCTGTAAACCCGGCCCTCTGCTTGCTGGAACTGCAAGCAGGTGGCCGGACCTGCAGCCGCGTCTGTGATTAGCTGGGAGGCAGCCAATCACCAACGTCTTGGATACTGTACAGTTATCGGGGGCCACAAAAAACGGCCAGTGTGCTGTATGCAAACAGGAAGGCTACAAGAAACTAGATTGGTACTAGCTTATTAAATTCTACACCCTCTCAGTACACTAGCAGTTTTCCTAGGTCACTTTTGCCCAGAAACGGCTCAGGGGTTTATATATGTATCCATCTCACTTCCTTTACAATAACAGCGTTACAGTGAGTCCTTAGTAGACATCTGAATAAAAATTAGCATCTTGACTATATCTGTTGTATTCAATTATATCAACTGGACTTGAAGTTTAGTTCTTGAAGACGTTTCGCTAGTCATCCGACTGGCTTTCTCAATTCAGAATGACTTGTACAAGAATCTGTGGCAATTATGTACCCTGGAAAATCCCAATTAGCATATCACAGCCAGGTGTTAAGTAAAGAAAAGAACACGAATACCAACAGTGAAGGGGAAAAGCAAGACAGGAGGAAGAACATGGTCATCCCATATGTAGCAGGGGTCTCCGAGAAATTAAGAAGAATTTTAAAAAAAACGTATCCCTGTCTGCTTTAAACCGAACAACACACAGCAATTGGTACATCTGAAAGACCCAATACCGAAACACAAGAAAAGCAACATTATATATGCAGTGCAGTGCAGTGCAGTGAAGAATGCTCTGATTTGTATGTGGGGAAGACCAAACAGCAACTGCATCAACATATGGCCCAGCACAGAAGATCCAATTCCTCGGGTCAGGACTCAGCCGAGTACCTGCATCTTAAAGGACAACTCCACCCTCATAATAACATCTTTTAGACAGAATGGCCTCTTTAAAATATGTTGAAATATCCTACTTTGTCCTCTGAATTTATTACTGTATTCCTGCTATGTTTCTGGATGCCTCATGGAAACTGAGCAATTTAGAAACCTGTACTGAGCCTGGGCATGCTGAGAAGAGGCAGATAGGGGATAAGCATTCAGTCATTGGCTGTGATGTCAACTGTCAAATCCATAACTAACAGTTGCTAACTGGAAGAACCAGGAAGCAGAAACAGAGGCAACAAGACATTGTGCAGGATTTAAGGTTAGACTTATATATTTCAGATTTTAAACTATTACAGTTTAGGGTTTTGGGGGGTGATAAACCTGTATGTAAGTTTTCATTTGAGGGCTGGACTTGCCCTTTAAGGATAAAGGACATACCTTTGAAGATTGTAATGTTAACATATTGGCAAAGGAACGTGACTGGTTCAAGAGAGGTGTTAAGGAGGCCATATATGTTAAAATAAAGAAACCAAGCCTAAATAGAGGTGGGGGGATTCGACACCAACTGTCTGCCATGTACAATGCTGTTTTGACACCTTACTCTGGGTGTTCCTATAACACCTCTTAGCCACTATCCAATCACACCCTTAACACCTGGCTGTGATATGCTAATTGGGATTTTCCAGGGTACATAATTGCCACAGATTCTTGTACAAGTCATTCTGAATTGAGAAAGCCATTCGGATGACTAGCGAAACGTCTTTAAGAACTAAACTTCAAGTCCAGTTGATCTAATTGAATACAACAGATATACCATGACCTGGATGAATGAGAACCTTCACAAGCATAGCATCTTGACTATTTTTATATTTACTGCATAAATGTAATATTACTGTTATAGCTGTGCTATAAGAGAGACAGAGGTGTGCTAAACTTTAGCACAAAGCTTGCTTAAAGGGCATGTCCACCCCCAAAACTATAATCCCCCCAACTACTGGCCCCACCATGTAGTGTAGTTTAATCCTTACCTCACATCCCAGCTCCATAGGGTTCTCCGGTAGTGCCCCCCCAAAGTCCCAAAAACTGCCCACCAGGAGGCTAGCAGGTCCATATAGGACACTGCCTGCTTCCTGGCCTCCTGGAGATTTTGGCCATGCGTACTGCAGCTCTTCTCCCCCCTCCCTCTCCCTCCCTCTCCCTCCCTCTCTCGATTCCCTCCCCCTAGCGTAAAATGTTTTATATAGAATATTCCCCAAGGGCTCCCAGCCCCAACCGCTAGATTTGTATCTTTAGAAATCTCCCCAAACTTTACTTACCTCTCCTCTTTCCTCCGGCGAAGTGAGCTGCCTGCAGCCGCGTCCGTGATTGGCTGCTGCTCAGCCAATCACAGACGCGGCTGCCGGTCCCGCCCCTCTGCTTGCATTTTCTAGCAAGCAGAGGGCCGGGAGCACGGCGGAGGAAAGAGGGGAGGTAAGTAGAGTTTGGGGGGCTTTTTAAAAAAATAAATAATGCGGTTGGGGCTGGGAGCCCATGGGGAATGCCATATAAAAAAATAAAAATTCGGGTGGACATGCTCTTTAAAGTATAACTATAGTCTAAAATTATTAAAAATGCAAAGAACCTGGGGCAGGGAGGGAGGTAGGATTGATTACTCAGCACCAACCATTTTCGTTTGCCAGGTTAGTCCTAGACTATTCCTTCATTAAAGATAGTGCTGAAGCCAGGAGGAAGACTGGCAGAATTAGTTTTCTTTGGGCTGATGCTCCTCACAGAAACAATATTGGCAGGTAGGAATTTCCAGTCCTATATCCCTGTACCAAGTACTTTTCATTTTAACTATAATTTATACACATGATAGTTATACTTTAAGTTATTTGAATGCATGTTTTAAAAGGTAAGTGGGCAGAGAACATGTAGTTTAACTCCTCTGGTACTTTTTGGAGCATGTCACCCAAAATGTTGACCCCAGCTATGTTACAATAAAACTCAATACAGTGAAATACTAAAGTGTGTATTTCTCTTGCATTAGATTACTGCTAATATTGCACTGTAAAAGGATATATCATCCCTTATATAATATACAGATATTTGCTTTTATAAAAGAGAGAGACTATTAGGATAAAATGCATTACTATTTATTAATAATAAAACAAGTACGGTAATATATTACATGGTATATAATATCCCTTAAATAAATTTTCCTTTCATGCCTAGATTTAAATATTATCGGGGAGATTCAATATCAAGAATCGCGTTACCCAATCCCGCAATACAATACCTGACGGAAACGAGATTACATCTGGTATTGCATAGTGGGATCGGGCTAAGGTAAGTAACGCGACTTTAAAGTCACACACTCAGTCCCGTTAAGTTTCGAGCTACAAAGTATGAAATGGGTTTTGGATCGGTAGCACAGTGTTATTTCCAAAAACATTTGGAAATTCCACTGCGCTCTAAAATCCATCTAAGGGCTAGGCCACACTGAAACGCAAACGCAATAGCATGCGATTTCATGTGCGATTTTCGTTGCGTTTGCGATTTCTTCAATAAGTATAGGAAAACGCATGCGATTGCGATTAAAAATGCAGAACGCAAAACGCAATCGCACCGAAAAACGCGCATTTTTTTTGTGTTGCCGCGTTTTCAATAATTTTGGAAAATCGCAAGCGCAATCGCAAGCGCAAACGCAAAAAAAAACGCAGCAGTGTGGCCTAGCCCTAAAACCCATTTTAACCAGAAATTACTTCGGGTTCATGTGGGTTTTAGACGGATTTGGACTATATTGAATCTCCCCCTATGTTTTGTGTCTTTATTCATTGTGTAGTAATTACAAGGTAGTCCATTTTAAAATATCTAAATTCCTTTTGAACCATATTTACATGATACAGAACTGCCTTTTCTGGCTGTAGCCACAACGCTTCCTGTAATTTCTGTCAAGACCTCTTTGTTTTTCAATGGTCCAACCACCATTACATTTCTCTGAGGAGGCAAAATAAATTGCTTGAAACTTCTAGAAGAGTTGTTGTTGAACATTAGCTGAAGGATAGGGGGTGTCTATTCCTTTAGAATATGCAATAAAATGGCTGTTTGGCAGCCACAGTATTTAAAGACATCAGTCCTGTGTTTATATATTCTGTAACCAGGCCATTTAAAGCTCATAAATCTAAATAGAGGGTCACAACAACAATTTCAGTCAATTTTTAACTGCTACCTTCTTTATTAGATAACCGTAATTGGAACTGGATGCAAACTAAAGGAAGCTGAGCACACTATTCATGTCTATTTATATTTTTAATACCTCTTGTAAGTGAAAGTCAAAAGCTCCCAAATCCTCGCATTTTGGTACACAGCCCACAATTTAGAAAGGTTCACTTTCCTGTTTGGTAACATGAAGCATTTGCCAAGAAAAGAAAAAGTTTCAGAAATTCAGATACCAGAACATCAGAAAGTAATGCTTTAAACAGTTCCCTTTCCTTATAGGGTCTGAATTCCCCTAATGCTGCGGAGGCAGGAACTAGTACACGAATGCCTACTTCTTGGTGACCTGTCTTCTGGAAACCGGATTAACTGATGTCAGCTTACAATTTTGGGCTACAATAACAGGAAATCCTGGAGTGTTTACACTGGCTGCTTTGCCTGTGTGGGACATACTTTTTCTCCTTCACTTCCTTGGTATGTCTGTTTCCTCTGATTAAAATACTCTGGGCTAGAACACTAAAGGAGGAGGATGATAGTAAAAGATGAAAGTGGAAAGGTACATTCTTTTACTGGAATGTCAAGGTGTACATCTGGTACCTTTCTGTGTTGCCAAGATGTAGCAGTTGCCCTTTCAGTAATTCTAAATCATTAACCCAAATTTTCCTGTTTTTGTTTGTGCACATTCCCTTTTAACCCAGAGGTGCAGTAACTCAGGTGTTCGGTGTAAGAGCAGTAGAACATATATAATTCCAACACCAACTATAATTAAATGAACAAAGTTTCACCTTGTAAATATTGTTTTTTTGGGGGTGTCTAGCCCTTTGTGGGCCATAAAGCAAGGTTAGGACTTTAATCAAATGCTCAATTTGATCCAACATTTATTAAGTGCAGAGACCACAAATTACAAAAAGCATTAATACAAACATTAATAAAAAAGAAATCTTTTAAAATTTAAAGGAGGTTTTAAGGCTTTTTTTTTTTTTACTTTTTTTTGTTGTTGCAAAAATTCAACTTTACAAACATATGAAAATCCTTTACTATAAGAAACAGTTGAAACCTCTTACTCAGAGATATTTAAAATAGCTTGATAGATACTCCTTGGATGAAGCACACTATATCCAATAGTCATGGTGGGTCCATAGGTACCACAATGAGCTGCCACAGTCCGCTTGTCTAGTACTACCCACTCCCACAGTATAGGATGGTCTCTGGACTTGCCAACATGCTTCTTGCAGAGCACTTTTTCGCATTAACAAATTCTGGAACAGTCCTGGAAGCAGGGAGACCCTAGTGGCCAGAAGGGTATCTCCACCCCCAAAACCAAAAATGAAGAAGAGGCAGGAAATCCCCCCTAACCTAAGACTTTGTTGGGTTCATAACCCCCTAATCAGCTCCTAAATGTTCTTACCAGCCCTTGTTCCCATCTCCTTCTGCTGCTTCCATGTTTCTTTAGTGTGAAAGAGCAGCAGAGGTTTTAAACTTAGCATCTAGGTTTCTGGGATTTCCTGCCTTTTCCTAATATTCAGTTTTGACTCAGAAGCAATGCAGCAGCAAAAGGGATCTGGAGGGAGGGGGAAAATCACAACTGTGCATGCCACAAGCCTCTCAGAGGAGCAGGAAGAGGCAGAGAAGCTTCCTACTTTTCAGTTTCCTGTACTTTTTTAGGCCATGCATGGACAACCATTTGTAGCAGAAGAGAACACTACACAGTGGGCTCAACAGTAGGGCAAATTTTAGTTGGGGGGCGGGTGGGGTGGTCATGCCCTTTAACAGATCGTAATGGAAAGTACAGTGAGAATTCAGGGGTCCTTTAAGACACAGTAAAGGTATTCCTATTAGAAATAATATAGGTTCAACAAAAGACTTTTGGTTTAATTAATTGCTTTAATTTACAAAACACTAAAAACCAGTCCTAGACCACAACATAGACAAATAGTTCATTCATTCACAAGCAAGAATCCACATGGATCCTAGGGGACAATCCTAAAATCACACTATGGGGCATATTTATGAAAGTTCACTATTTTCGCCATTTCGCTATCGCAGGACATCGCAATGACAAATAGCGCTATTTCGCCTTATTTATAAAACCGCTTTATTTTCACTTTCGCCTTTGCGGAAAAGTATCGCTGTGGCGATGTGTGGCGAAAGTTTTCGCCTTATTCATTGCGTTAAGTGTGGTATCACTGCGAAAAGAGAGACTGCTCTCTAGTGTAATTTCAGAGTTATCTTTGTCACTTTTTTTATTTAAAGCGATTTATAAATAGGGGATTCGCCGTTTTGCCCCTTTTCTCCCTTTTGTTGCATTTTTTGCAGTTTTAACAGAATTTTTGCCAAACATCATTACTTACTGGAATGTTCCATTAACATGACTATTCCTTACACAGCACTATGGTATGTTCCCATATTAATGGAACTGGTTTGGTAATTAGCTGTAGTTTGCTAAAAATGAGCAATGCTAAAAAATGTCCTATTAATAAAATAGAGAAAATTCACCTTTTGAGTTTTACACTTGTCATCCTATTATTTAAATTGAGAAAATGTGCCTTTTGAGTTTTATACTATTTATATCTTTGGCTGAAAAAAATCACAAAATTTTAATTTTAAATAAAAAAAAAAAAGGTTTTCAGTGTGTATTAACCAAATTAATACTACTTTTGAAAAACCACCAGGGAGTATTACCTATTAACCATCATATGTGCTGAGCCTTTTTAGCATTATTAGTGCTACTTTTTGCTACATAATTTTTGCTTTTGATGAAAATTCACCTTTTTAATAACTTTGATGAAAGGAAAAGATGAAAGTTTAAAAAATTATGGTAAAGGCTGGTGGGGAAAAAAAGCAAAAATAATGCCCCTTTATAAATATGTTCCCCAGACCCCCATTTGAATTTATTGGTAAATAAAGAAAATCAGAACATTTAAAAATAAAAATCTTTAAAAAGCAAAAAATTAAACTTAAAGGGCAAGTCCAGCCCTAAAATGAAAACTTACATACAGGTAAATCATCCCCCAAAACCCTAAACGGTAATAGTTTGAAATCTGAAATATATGTCTAACTTGAAATCCTGCACAATGTCCTGTTTCCCCTGTTTCTGCTTCCTGGTTCTTCCAGTTAGTAACTGTCAGTTATGGATTTGACAGTTGACATCACAGCCAATGACTGAATGTTAATCCCCTGTCTGCCTCTTCTGAGCATGCTCAGGATCAGTACAGGTTTCTAAATTGCTCAGTTTCCATGAGGCATCCAGAAGCATAGCAGGCATACAGTAATGAATTCATAGGACAAAGTATGATATATCAACATATTTTAAGGAGGCCATTCTTTCTAAAAGATTTTCTTATGAGGGTGGAGTTGTCCTTTAAAAAAGCGAAATCTCAGATCGTATTACAGTAAATGCTGGCTAAATAAATAGCCACTTATGTGTTTTCGCCACCTCAGACTTGGCGAATTGGAATGGCTGAACTTAACGCAAAAATACACAAAGCGAAATGTAGCGGTAATGAACTTTTGCCACTGGTTATCACTGCTTTATAAATAGCGGAAAGGTCAGATTAGGTGAAAATGCTACGTTAAATAAGGCGAAAAGTTTAACGAACCTTTATAAATATGCCCCTATGTGTGCCTTATGTTGGCCCCTTTTGCCAGTTGCAGAATCCGTAATTTTGTGCACAGAAAATTTCTGTCTCTTGTGACTCTTGTGAATAGCAATTGTAGTAGTATGTGGGCTCACAGAGATGTAAATCCACCCTTGTATAGGCACAAAAAGCCTGGAGTCCTTACCCTGCCGCTCAATACAATCCACACCCCAAAGTGTGCCTAGTAATAAATCTGGCCCTGGTAGATTACGAGCAATAATTCTAACTGGTAGTAGTTCCCTCGAATATAAGTCGATCCCAGTAAAAGTCAAGATACATCATTTTTACCTAAAAAATGAGTAAAAAGTGATTGGCTCGAGTATAAATTGAGGGTAGAAAATATGACCACTACTGCCTTCTGATTCTGTATTCTGAGGCTTTAGTTGTCCTTTAAATGGACAGCAGAATTCCCATACAGTAGTCCCATACAGTAATAGTCAAATCTAGTATGGTTATTACTGTATGGGACTACTGTAAGGGAATTCTGTCCACTTAAAAAAGCTTGAAAACAATTCAGAATCAGAAGGCAACAATAAATACCATTCTCCTTCTGATTCTGTATTATTATGAGGCATTAGTTGCCCTTTAAATGGACAGCGGTAATCTCATACAGTGACCCACAATTTCTAGGCACTTCAGATGTTTGTAAACTACAACTCCCAGCATGCTTTACTTGTTGGGAGTTGTAGTTTCCAAACATCTGAAGTGGGACAGTGAGCCTGGTCAGGTATATAAATTCCCTTGCAAACCATCTGCAAGCATTGTATCCATCAGATAAAGCTCTATCACTAGACACCAAATGAGACTTACTGTTAATACACTATTTAGCTGTCTCTCGCCTCTGCCTCCCAATCAGTCTACCACTTGATCAGTAACGGTACTGATCTGCCCGGCAGCCGGCTGACGTCACTAATCGGCACGGGGCAGTATGAGACAGGCGCTGATAGTGACATCAGCCATCAGATCAGTGCTTGCGGCCGCCGGATTGGGTAAGTTTTCTGCTTGACTCAAGTATAAGTCGAGTTAAGGTTTTCAGGCTATTTTTAAATCCTGAATACCTCGGCTTATACTCGAGTATATACGGCATATGTATGTGGCAGCTAATAATCTATTATCAGTTTTTCTTATTTAGTTGAATATAAATTCTGTATTATACGTCACCTAAATTTTCTACTATTACTGTGAGGGATGCTTTATTGGGTTTTTTTGTGTGTAGTGCTCATTTGTTCTCTGAATCGTTCTTCGTGTTGAATTACTTTGCTCAACCTTGAGAATGTATTGTAGGGCTCCCCTGCCCAACCCCTAACCACCAAGTTTGTAAAAAAAAGCAGCTGAAATGTACTTACAGTCCTTCATTCCAGCAGCTCTCTCCTCCCGGCCCTCTGTTTGCCGGAAGTTGCAAACTGACCAGATCGGCAGCCGCGTCTGTGATTAGCTGAGAGGCAGCCAATCACAGACATGGCTGCCAGCTATGTAGACAGCCACGGGAATGGCTTTTTTTTACTAATCTAACATGGGAGTTGGGGGTGGTCAGCGATTCCCTACAATACAGAAAAGAACATTTATAGGTAGGGAGTGAGGCAGGAAGGTGGGTGGGAGGGGGAAAAAGGTCTCCCCTGTGCATGTCACAGTCCTCAGAAAGGACAAGGAGGAGGCAGAAACCTTTTCAGACAGAGACGGCTCCTACTCTTCAGTTTCTTGGACTTTGGACAAGCATTGCAAGAGAACCATAAGGAGCAGAGATGTAAGGTAAATATTTTTTTAAACTGCACAGTGGGGCCAGTAGTGGGTTCAATTTTAGTTTTGGTGGTGGACATGCCCTTTAAAACATATGTATAGATTATAGATGCCTCGCCATATGCATAGTTATATATATTTTACTGTAAATATTCTATAGAAAATGCTGACAAAAACAGATTCACATCCTATCACTGACTGCAAAACACATACCACACAATATCCTTCTGTAATAAAGCACTAGAACGCATTACACAATATTATAAAGACTATACAACTCTTTTTACCGTAATTAAACCTTCCGTCTCTATTAAAATATCCACAATAAGGGCCTGGGCTGCTACCACTTTCATGGGAACCATACCAAAATCATCAACAAAAGTTAGTTTTATAGTCATTAACACAAAAACATATCCCCTAACACCATGCAGACACTGGTATACAAACCTCCTCATGCAAACCAAAACTAACCCGATTCTTCCATTTCTATGCCAAGCATACCAAAATCATCAAACACCAAAAAACATAACCAGGTACACACACCTGCTGGTACAAATATTGATCAATCATCAAAAGTTTTAGTTTAATGGTCATGATCACAAAAACACATCCCCTCAACCACACACAAACACATATACACACAAATACACACACCCCTTCCATTTCCATGGCAGCAAAACCTAAAGGGCAACTATAGTTAAAAAAAAATAATATATATATATATTTTAAGCAATCATCAAAACACACACACAAAGACATGTACACACAACCATTCCTGAACCATCAAAAATGTTAGAGGGTATGTTTTTGCATTTTATACCATAACACTAACACCACACATACAGGGTACTCACACCTGCTGATACACCCTCACAATCCAACCTGCCTTCCCTTTTTATGGCAACCATACCAAATCTTTAATAAAGTTAGTTTTATGGTCTGAAATGCAAAACCATGCCTCCTAACACTACGCTTACACTGGTACACACACCTACTGATACACCCTCACAGCCCAACCTACCTTCCATTTCCATAGCAACCATACTAAAATCATAAATGGAGTTAGTTTTATGTTCTGGAATGCAAAAACATACTTGCTAACACCACACAGACAAAGGTAAATAGACAAATTGATACACTCTCAAGACCCAACCTACCTTCCATTTTCATGGCAACCATACCACAACCATCAATAAAGTTAGTTTTAAAATATGAAATGCAAAAACATACCTCCTAATACCATGCAGACACAGGTACACATATTTCTGATACACGCTAACATCCCAACCTACCATCTGTTTCCATGGCAGCCATAATAAGTATTTAATTTTAAAGGGACTGCCCACCCCTCTTAGCAAAAATCAGTATCTTGATGCGAAAGTGGCAAAACCTAGACTTCGTTTTGTTACTAACCTTTAAGTCTGCTCCCAACAAGAGATTTTATACAAGCTCCTCCATCCACCGTCGCTTCCGGTCTCCTCACTCTCCACTGCGTCTGCTGTGTTCTTTTTCTGCTCCTGAGCAGCTGCAGTTGGAGACTGCTCCAGGAATGGCAGTCAGTGATTGGCCGTGACATCACTGTCACGGGCAACACTGACTGCCTTACCCAGAAGTGAAGAGCAGAAGGCAGAGCCTTTTCTACCATTAAGAAGGCTTATGTAGTTGTGGAGACATAAAGAAATGAACAGTTGTAGATTGGATTACCATGTATGTGGGTCTGCATTTTTCCAATAAAGTTGGGCCATTCAATGCTACTAATAAAGTTGCATGAGGTGCACTTTAAAAAGAAATGGATCCGGATGTTGGTCACTGCCTGAGAAAGCTCGTTTGAGTGAAACGGGTCGCGTGACGTCATCATCCAGCACCCGGAACTACAATTGACACAGGTATCTTGTAACGTATACATTTGTGGAGCGAGTGAGCGATCCAATACTGCCTACTGATTTATTACTGCTATGTATAATATTTTACCTGTTTCCCAAGAGCTGCGGACACGGATCTGGAATTTGCAAGTCTGGGGGATTCGAGGAAAACAGACTTAGCCTCTCCTGCTACTTTATTGAACTGGTGATGTATACACTTATATACTAAGGCATAAGGTTACTTGTATGCATACACATCTTCTATTTGATTAGAGAATTATTACATCGTATGTGGATGGAACTATAGACATTACTTGCCACTTTATGACTTCCTGGGCTTCACTTGGAGTATATTATATGGAACTTTTGTTTCACAGCATATTTATTCGGATCCAATGTTATCGGGGCTTTATCGTTACTGTGTGTTTTCAGCTTTATACCATCAATGAAGAAATAATGTGATTAATAAAAATGCTGATAATATCTAACATTTTTCAGATTACACTTACCCTGATGGAGAGAACATTATATTATCAACATTATCTTAATAACCATTATTTAATGATAGACCTCACTTACATAATGGAACTGGTTACGCTGCCTTCCAATACAAACAGTTTTCCATACCTGCGTCTGGAAGGTGGCATAAGCGTGGCACAAGAAGGGGTATCCAGCAACCGCTCGCAGTACACGTGCCTCTCTCTTCATAAGATGGGCCTCCTCCAGATTTTCTTCCTTTTTTAGGATCTTCATAGACACAGGATTTCAAGAGACAGTCTGAAACAGAGCTGGATTGTCCACAAGGCACCTGCCAAGGGCCCAGTAATCATCAGGGGCCCTGCTACAGCACTAAAGCCAATACAATAAAAGAATATAGAACAAAGGAGCCCCAAACGACAGCTCTGCCTAGGACCCAATTTGATGGTAATCTATCTCTGGTCTGTTTTTTTTTTTCATTTTAAATTGATCATTACTGCAAACTATAATTCTTCCCAAAACATTTTTTTTGGATCTGTCCCCTATTTCATTAGATATCCAATCCAATCTGCATTTCAACTGTCAATCAAGTAATCACAAATTTTTCTGCTGTAAACAGTTTTGCTGTAGCTGGAATGGTGACAGTATTTTGACAGTTGGTATGCTGTGTGCTGTACAAGTTTTGACAATTGGCATGCTTGATTTCACAGAAAGTCCTTTTAATATTCAATATTTGCTTTATTGTAGTATGTGGAAGATGGGTAAGTTAGTATAACAGAAAACTACCACTGCAATCATTTAGTTTTTCTACAGATGGGATAGAGCTGTGAGAAAAATGAAATGTCTAAATGGTCTCTTACCATCCTCAGCTTATCTCTCTAGATGTCTCTTGCAGGGTCGTCTCTCCATGGCTTTCTGCAATCGCTCTCCTTTTCTTCTCCTCAGTTGAGGAGTTCTTATTTGTCGGCTTCTTCTCAGTTGAGGTGTTATTATTTTTAACACACCAGCATTGGTGAAGGAAGGAGGGGGTAGGATGAGCTCAGCTAAAAAGGCAGAGGAGAGCAAGTTCTAAAATGGAAGTAAAAGCTGCTGCTACAGAGGCCCCTGTGACTAGCAGCCGTGAGATCACAATCTCTGCCTCTTTTTGTGCTCCATTCACGGTTCCAGCTCGCATTGCCAATGCAATGCTACCGGGTTGTTCCTACTATGTGCGCTGCGGTCCAGTCCATTATTAGTTAGCAAGCCAAGGTGGCTAGAAACGTCCCTGCTTGTAAAATCCCTAAACCATATAATTCTAAGTACAGGACCGCCTCTACCCTGAGGCCCTGTGTTAAGAATAGAAAGTGGCAAAAAATGACCCCATTGGGCAAGAAGCACACCTGCACACCCGGTATGTGCATGTGCTATCATGCAAACTCATGGAGAGATGCCCACAGATGGCTTGCAGACTGTAGCTGTGGTCTAATCCTCCTGCCTCTACCTGTCTGTCATCTCCAGCCACAGTAAGGCTGGGTACACACAGCCGGATTATTTGTCCCAACCGAGCGCTCGCTACGAGCGACAAATGTCAGTCAGTCGCGGCAAATTTGGTACCCCCCCCATAGGGAACCACACAATCGAGCAGAATTTTCCGACGCGTCTAATCCGGATGAACGAACGATCGATGTCGGTCGCGGCCAGCCGCCCCACACCAGCCGATATTTTCGTCCAACCAAAAGTGCTGTGACTTGGTCGGTCGGCCGAAAATATCGGCTGGTGTGTACCCAGCCTTAGATGCAACTTGTATTACTCACCAGTCACTGTAGGCAACTTGTATTACTTACTAGTCACAGTGAGCAACTTGTATTAATTACCAGCCACTGTGGGCAGCTTGCATTAATTACCAGCCACAATGGGCAATTTGTATTACTTATGGGCAATTTGTATTATCAGTCACTGTGGGCAACATGAATTACTTACCAGTCACTGTGGGCAACTTGTATTACTTAGCAGTCACTGTGGCCACCTTGTATTAATTACCAGTCACTGTGGCCAACTTGTACTTATTACCAGTTACTATGGGCAACTTCTATTACTTATGGTCAACTTGTATTACAAGTCACTGTTTGCAACTTGTATTATTTACCAGTCACTGTGGGCAATTTAAATCAGCCCTTAACTTTACCAGCCAATGTTAATTCAACACTGACTGGTGAACTAGAGGGATAACTTAACAGTGTGTGCTGAACAACCAGCAAGTGTTTGTTAGCCTCCCTCACCCACCTCCATAAACAATGCCCAAACTCACAAGGCCTGCCCACTTCTACACGCCACAGGAAGATATATAAGCGACTTTTACATTTTGGCTCAGGTGCCAAAAGGTCAAAATATAAAAAAGTACAATATGTAAATTGTTTAGCTTGTGGATGTTTGTATGATTTCATTAAAATAAACAGCAAGGTTTGTTCCCATCAAGGGCTGTGGTAACTCAAAAAAAGTCTGCAACGGCCAGATTGTTACTCATCATGTAATTCACGTGACATCATATTGCAGTGAATAGGCTTACATTTTGTCTGATTTCAAAAAATGTTGAATATCATAATATAATGTCAAACTAAATTACTGTCTGGCGGAAAGCTGCATCTCTTCCTATAGGAGAAATACATTTAAGAATAAAGATACAGGGAATTTACATACACACTAGCATTTACCCACGCACGTCAAATTAATGCAGTTTGTTGAATTTACTATATGCGTACATTCCAGCTCAAAAATTCAATAAAGGAAAAGTTCCACACTATGCAGTGAATCTTGTGTTTATTAGCAAAAAAAAAAAAATTCATACGTTCACTAAATACAAAAGAAATGTAGTATGTTCCTTTAACAGATAGTGGAACACAGCTGTGAAATATCAGGCTGCAGTTGTGTATAGAAATTTGTATAAATGTTTATGGAATGGCCTTTCAGCAGAGGTGTTATAGTAGAAGATCCTTACACACAAAATTATTTTCAAAATGTTGTTTAAATACAAAGAGGATGGATTAAATACCAGACTAGATTTCCCAAACACCAGTTTTTACAGTTATAGTATAATAGTATAATGCCTGGTACGCATTGGAACAGACCAGAGTGTACACATGTGAATAGATTAGACTTGCAGAGCTGTTGGTGAGATTTGAATGGAAGGTTGAAACTATTGTCTTTTTAACTATGTAATGATCAGGATTTACAATGCTGGGTTTATCATTGGCTAAGTTTTATCATTTATCTGGTAAAACAATGTCAATAGACATCAGATCATTGTTCCCTTTATCAAAACTTTTACATTTGTTCCAGCCTACAAGCTAGGTACACAAACTAATGCTAAAGCCCCGATACCGGCGGATTTGATGGTATCGGAGCTTTGTCGACCTCACGGTCATTCGGGAAAGAGCAAAAATGTCCCTTGGTTGCAGTAGTGTCCCTATAGGATAATGGTAATGTAGAGGTTAATAGGTTATCTATAATAAATTCTATCTACCATATCTGTCTGTGTCTATATGAGTTGTATTTTCTAAACAAAAACCTCAGTATTGAGGTTAAATTATCATGTTGGCACTATGCAATTAATAAGTGGGCTTTGGGTTGCAGTTTGGGCACTCGGTTTTAAGCTGGGTATACACAGTACAGATTTCTGAAAGATGACAGGCAGGATCTGCAAGATCTTTCAAAGATCTGCATACACACAGTCCCGAGTGTTCTCCCTATGAACATCATAAGGAGAACGCTCGGGACTGTGTGTTTCCATCGGCCGTGCTAGACTCCTCTATATGGAGTCTAGCCCAGCCGACAGAAATTTTCGGTCATTCCGAACGAGCATTCGGCGGACACGCGCTCGTTCGGAAACGAAGGTACACACAGTAAAGATAAAGCCCCGATACAGTTGGATCCAATGGTATTGGGGCTTTATCGTTACTGTGTGTACCTAGATTAAGATCCTGTCTGTCATCTTTCAAACATCTTTTGATTAAAGGCTCGTACACACGTGCGATTGCCGGGTCCCGAGCCGTGACCCACGATTTGTACAAACTCACGTTCGGAGATCTGCCAAGTCGGTCGTTCAACGATCCTTGAACGATCGCGGGTCACACGTGTGTACGAGCCTTTAGGCCTGCTTCACAAACAATAGGCAATTAATAGCACAGTTATTATTACCTACAGAAAAAGTTTATATACTGTAAATGATTTAATTTATAACTGCACATCTCTGGTGTTAATCTGTAAAGGTCTGTACACACGTGCCATCGTTGCACTGAATCACGTTGCACAAGTGTGCATCTCAATAGGCATTTTACCTAACTATCGCTTAAATTATTGGCGCTTGGTCAGATGAAACAGGGGTCTTTTATTGTCCAACAAGTCGGGCCTGCAATTTAACGTGTGTACGAAGCTTTAACTTTGTTTCTTCAGAGGGTTTAGTAGCCCAGATAAAAAACACATTTTATTGTTTGCATTGTACATAACTGTATATTAACTGTATTTCTTAAGCTCTGTACACACAGTTTATTCGCTGCGTGACACAGGCGAATGATCGGGCAACGCACAAAAAGCATCCGTGGTTCCGACCAGACCAAGGAAATATGCTTGCTATTCGGTTGTTGTGTGCCGAATCAGCTGTACAGAGGTTTAAATTACATTATCTTTTAGCAAGGATTTAAATATTTGAGAGCTAATATTCTTTTCTTTTAGGTACCGGTAATTACTTTTGCCTGGGACCAGTGACAATGTATTTATTAAAATATGAAAAGAAAAGGGTTCTGATTTTTTATGAAATAATATTGTCTGTTATTGCAGATTAACAAGGGATTTCCTTAGCCTGAGCACACACTGGAAACTAGCACATTTCCGGTGCGCTAGTGTGTGTGTGTGCTGCACATCGATTGTGCTACAATTATCAGAACACAGGGCAGCGCACCTAGGGGGAGATGCAATATATTTCGCTATCGCAACCTACGTGCACTCATTTCCACAATGTATTAATCACTTTGCGACCGTAAATACATTGCGAAAACTCCAGCGGTTGTTGCGACCTTTTGTGCGTATTTTAAAGACACCATTGAAGAGGTGTTAATTGTCGCGCAAATACCGGCGCAAAATTAATTGCATCGCTTTGCGCACAGTAAAACAAATTGCGCATGTTAAAAGGGTGCAGTGTGGCATAGGTTCGTACACACGGCCAATTTGGCACCGAGCCACAACCCCCAATGAACATTCGCATGACGAACTAATGCATCATCATCAGGGGTCGTGGCTCGGCGCACACATCAGACATGTGTACGAACCTTAAGTCACAGATAAAATTTTATTTTAACTTTTTTTCACCTAAAAGTGAAGTGAAACTACTGATGATGGTCTCTGGGACCCCTTAATTAAAGATCTCCTAAAGTCCCTGTCTAGCCCCATACTCTCCAGAAGGGGGACAGGCTGGCGGCTACTTTAATATTGGTCATACCTCAATCACCTCATTTCTATCAGTTATTAACCCCAAATAATTCCTTAAGATTGCTATAGTAATAGTGACTGTGATCTTAGAGAAATCTAAAAATGTAATTTTGTATATAGGCAGGATAGCTCTCAAAATGTAGAATACGTTATCCTTACAGAGCTTACAGATATCCTGCCTGAGGCTGATCATCCCTCACTCATCTCAAGCAGCTCCCGTCTCCTCCGGCTGCACACTGCGGCCATAGCCTTGACTGCATCGTATTCTCTCTTCTGGATGCTGAGAAAGCTCACCGAGTCTATGATGATGGGACAGGGGGGAAGATAGGAATCAGGCAGGATTTCTTCTTGTAAAAGCAGTTTTAGTAGTGTTCTGCCAACACACAAAAATTGATTTTGGGGTGGACATGCCCTTTAAAGTAGCCAAGTCCTCACACCGAGTCCCCTAGTTAGCAATACTTGCTATCATGTTCCAGTCCAGTTCTGCATTTTATCTCAGTCCAGGAACAGTGAGATGTCACAATCAAATGGGAGGGTTGGTTGGGAGGCAATGTTCCCTCTAAGCTGTGCACACGCACACAACTTAAGTTAATGCTGTGCACATCATCTGCTGGAATTTAAGCATTGTGTGTAGTGCACAAAATCTCATTTTGAATGTGCACAGATAATCCACATCAGGCGTGCACACGTTCGATGTAAAATAAGAGGGAACATTGTCAGGGAGGGTTTAATTCCTTTTTAAAAACTTTTTATGGTTGGTTTAAAAATCTGCAGGGATGATGCAACTTCCCTACAATTACACTGTTACTTGTAAAATGTGAGTGCCAGTATGACTCATTTTTCCCACTGTCCAGAAACGTATTAATATCTCCTTCTCTGGCAGACTTGCCTTTCACTGGGTTTCTGGATACACAATCATTTCAGAGTTGCAGCTTACAAAAACTGCTTTTAGTTAATCAATTTGAATATTCAATACCGATTATCAAATATTCTATATAGAACTAAGATTAAATATCGATCTTCTAAATTCAATAATGAATGTTTGATAATAACTATCGAATATCTGCCACCCATTGACTTCTATTCACCAGTTTTGATAATCTCTATTAACAAGTAGAGACATCTTGGATATAAAACAATACCTATTATTGGCTAACTAAAATACAAGCTTTCAAACCACTTAGGCTTCTTCCTCAGGCATAATACAATACTGAATCTTGTAAAGCACACTATTCACAGTGGCTCAGTGGTTACCAGCGCTGCAGCGCTGAAGTCCTGAGTTCGATTCCACCCTTGGACACATCTGCAAGGAGTTTGAATGTTCTCCCTGTGCTTGCGTGGGTTTCCTCCGGGCACTCCGGTTTCTACCACAATCATAAAGACATACTGATAGGTTGTATGTGTCAAATAAATGTGCTTAGATTGTAAGCTCTTCGGGGCAGCGCCTGATGTGAATGTAAACATGTAATTGTAAAGAATATGTTAGCGCTATATAAATCCACAATAATAATAATAATAATTTATACATACTAGAACAAATCCTTACTGACATTACACAGATGTTATATACATACGTACATATATACATACAAAGGCAGAGACTGAAAGCTGATTTTATCATTTGGCCCTAGGTGTTTCACTGGAATACTAATTTCATCATTAATACAGCTTCCTAATGCAGTGAAGAGATAGTTATTTATTTTAACAAGAACTTTCTGAAAATAGACTTCTATTGCTTGTGGGGAAAAAGATATTACTGTTAAACAAAATAAAATGGAAAAAGCAATAAATGCAATATAAACCTTCAAAATAATATTCCTTTTTAAAAAAGATATTAAATAAATAAATATAAAATAAATAATTATTCCCTTTCCACAAAATGGTTCTTAACGGACGCATACCTTAGTTTCACTCACCTCAAGCCTTTCTCCTAAGTTCAACATTTTTATTTGCCTTGGTCGCTTTTTTCCTATCATTTGTAAATAGTAGATTTTATGACTTTTTCCAGTCTAAAATTAGTCAAACACGGGCCGATGGCTGAAACTATCGTATCGGCAGAAACTATCGTAAATCTGATCAGAAGAATCTATTGCAATTCCCCCCCTTGCGCCGCTGATCCTCCATCGAAGGAAGAATGGTTCTGAATGGTTCTTCATCTCTCGATCTCAGTCTTTTAGTCCGATCAATATCGCCTATTGAAAATACAGAAAATGCATTTGATATTCTGATCAATTCCATCGAACTTGACGAATTGATCGTAATATCGATGCAGTGTAGACCTCATATAAGAAGGAGTCTTGCATACTAGATTTCAGTCAGATTGCATTCTATCGCTCTTTCAGCTAGGTCAGTCTGGGGTGCTGCTCTGATGGTTTCATTCTTCTTCAGATACTGATACTATTTTCATACGATCAGCATGTCTTCGTTCAGATAGCTTTTTCTCCTTAAAGAGTGTATCTTACCATCTGTCTGGGGAATAGAGGAGGATCAGGAGCAGAATGCCAAGGGCAGCTTCAGTCAAAAAAACCTTTTCATGTAAATGCAGAGCATTATAAAGAAATGCCAATGAGGCCCCTGGGCGCTGCCCCCTGCTCCTGTTTTGAGCTCATTTTGAGCAAAAAGGGGTCAGAGAGCCTCTGCGCTGACAGTTGCTCTACTTCCTGGTTGCGGCTATCAGGCAAGACCAGGAAGTAAAGGTGCTGTCAGCCGCAGAGCAGAGGAGGAGCAGCGAGGGGCCAGGTCAGGTAAGTCCCTTCAGGGGCATCTTTGGCATTTCTTTATAATGCGGAACTGGGGTTTGGGGAAGGGGGCACTCTGCATTTATATTAAAAGGTTTTACTTGACTAGACATGCCCTTTGGTTGAGGTTGTTGTATAGCTGTCAACAACAACAACAACCTTATATTATATATACACAGAAGCTATGGTTTCATATATTTCCTATAAGAACAATCATTCAATATGCCTATACATTGTATAATATTTGTCTTCCTCTACTGTAATAAAGGGAACTGGTAATGAAAAATGTCCGTCTTGCCCAATAGGTCTCGATACTGACAAGATTTGCAAATTGAAAGAAACTAATGATATTGTAGCGCAAATGTGGATTTCTCAGTAAAACAGAACGTAAATGAACATCTGCATTGGCTAACTGTGCAAGTAGAGAATATATAAAATATTATTATGTAATCCATATATAATAGAATATTTGGATTTATTTGGCCATGAACTTCCTTCTGGGCTTGTTTAGTGGTAACTAAACATTCAGAAATCCCCCCAAATCCTGCGCTTGCTCCTGTATTGTGCAATGTAATTATTAGGTAGGTGGGCCCTTTAACAAGTTTCTGTAAGAAGAGAAATGGCTTTCAGGATATCTTATACAAAACAAAGGGTTATGAGCTTAATTCATTTCAGGAGTTCTGCCACATTAGATATTTACTTTCACCTTGCTGTCTATAGGCCTTGCTACACACGGGTTGATATTTCAACCCAATCAACTGTTGGGCACAATAGTTTGGTCATCAGGTTGAATTATTAGTGAAAATGTTTTCCTCATTGAACAAGTTTGGCCAAGATAAGTTCAAAATTGGTCAGAAATTCAGTAAAATGTTAGACGGTCACATGGTCTTCATTAGGCCATGCATTCGGAAGTGCCTACAGACTGGTTTAATGATCAGTTATCTGTTGATTGAGAAAAATGGGGACAAAACTGACCCATGTATACCAGGCCTTAATGGCGTGGCCTCTTGTGCTAGTCATTTACTGAAATCAAGAAAATGGCACATTTGTCAAAATCCCAAAAAAGAGCTGTGTGTCCCCAACCAGAGAGCATGAATCTCCCAAGAAACCATCTGTCTGGGGTGTCTGATTTCTTGCACTATAGTTCCCATTACTATCACCAACTCGTTGCTGTCATATTTGGAAGATTTAAGGTGTCAATACATTAGAACCTTCTAACATTCAAACGACATTCTAGTGATTCTGAAGGAACCACCTGAGTGCCTTGACCCTTTTTTTGTGTGTGAGGGGCCCACCTAAAATTTCATGTGTCTAGCACTCATTTACAAATCTATCTTACTCCTACTAACTTCTATTGTTAATTAAAATGCATTTCCTATTGTCCCTTTGGTTCTGTATTTAAATTTTATCAGTTTTTTTGGGTGTATTGGCTGTGGGCCAACCAGGGAATTTTCCTTTAACCCTGCAGGCCAGTCCAAAACTTTATTCCATCCTCCACCGCTAAAAGAAAAAGAACATCCATTATTGTCCTACTGGAAGACATTAATTACACTCCCTTTACAGCCATTCAGAAGTCCATTTCATAAAGAATTGCAACTGTTTTAAGTAGTGGTATTTTCATTGTTCTGCTACCCACATATCAGATTTATTCAGTACTATAAATTGGGTTCCCTGCTGCTTTAGCACAATTGTTCAGGATGTAAACAGCAAACATCACTACAAAAAAATGTGAGACAGTATTTGCTTATAGGCTGGGTACACACAAGCACAGTCGTGTAACTACCAGGCCCACAGGGACAGTGATGGAGGTAGGGCCTGGGGACACAGAGGGCCAATGATCAGCTGTTTTTTTTGCTGGCAGCAGGAAAACTGTCGACTGTGGCTACTTTTTGCAGTTATTCATAGGCAAATGGTTGTCTGGGACAGAACATTGCATGGTGTGTAGACACAGAAAACCCTATCGACAGGAAACCCTTAAAATTAACATAGTAATCTTAAAGGGCTGACATTGTGTTTGTAAAAAAAAAAAAAAGGAAAAAAAGAGCAAAATGACCATTATATCCCAACACTGCAGCAGTTACATGTACTTACAGCCCTTCTTTCCTGCGGCATTCTCCATTGGTGACAGCCGCATCTGTGATTGGCTGTGTCTCAGCTAATTACAGATGCTGCTGCTGGTCCGGCATTCTGCTTGCAAGTTCCGGCAAGCAGGGAGCTGGATCAGTTCACCGCCGGAGCGAAGGGCTGTAAATACAGTTCTAATAGCTTTTTTTAAAGAAATAAATGGCGTTGGGGGTGGGCAGGGGCTTATCTACCATATATATATACCTATACCATATATGAATTATTTTTAGGGTGGACATGCCCTTTAAGCTGGAAAATGAGTCAGAATCCGATGGAATTGTCCCTTTCTCGTGTGCCTTTAAGATAAGAATTGCAGCAGTTTGTAAATAGACGCACATGCAGTAGTGCAACAAGTAAAGTACCAATTTGACTACAGCACTTTTGCCTGACTTTAAAGCTGGCTATACACGGGCAGACATTCTTCCGATCGGATTTCCAATCAAGGTCAACAATCGGAATAACTTGGGGCCTCAAACTTTCTGCAGATTTCAGCTTGAAACCTGCGAAAAGAAATGTACAGAACATGGGGTTCTTTGTTTTTCCGCGAAACTGCTCAACGTCATTGAGTGATGGATTGGATACTGCAGCCAGGAAATGCTGGGAATTTTAGTCTTCAAACACCCGAAGGGCCAAAAATTTAGATATCCTTGTTATATGCCATTGATAAACATGGCTTACAGTAAGACCCCTGACCAAACACATGGACGATTCTCGGCCGAAATGGCCATTCGGCGTGTGTGGTGCTCGGACGTCCGTGGTCGTTGCTCGCTCGCGTGTGTACGAATCTTAAGAGCTGCTATCGGCTCAGTGCATTGCTTAGAGGAGGTAATAGAGAGCCATCACATCTCTCCGTGTGCATTGCTCTATATATGTATAACATGTCCTACATCACAGATCTTCTGCTATGGTCTCCCAGATGTTTGAAAACTCCTAGCATGCCTCAAATACAGGGAATGCTGGGAGTTGTAGTTTTCGAACATCTAGAGGGATATGATAGCTTGAGAATCCGTGTTATGTCAGTTGTTTTTCATTTTGTTGTTTCTATAGATTGCCACTAGGCTTTGTACACTATCATGTGGTTGTAGTTAGCATGACTTTCCCTTTAATACCAATAACAGCTGTTAGAAAGGTTCACACACTGCAGTCCAGTACACTGAACTGTATTACACTGAACTGTATTAGATTGCCTAATGTGACACCTCACAACTTCAACTCCAAGTCTTCCCTCTCCTCCTCCTGTATGGTGGGGAAGTCGGGCTGGGAGGAGCCAGTGGAACCCATTGTGGGGGCGGGGTCAGGACTTTCCTGGGTGTGGTCAGCACAGAGAGCTCAGTGTTCCGTTAGCAGGAGATTCTAACAGATCTCCAGGCTGCCCGCCCTGTGCACGAACCCTGTGATAACTGTTCCCGCTCTGCGCTGCATGGGGGAGACGCTGAACTTATAAAGGGACAAAGTGCAGACAAAGTAACAGAAGCTCAAGATGCCAAAAACAGTGAGTTCATTATCTTCCTTCAACTCCCCCATCTTCCTACAAGTTCAGTGTCCAGCTGCCACAGGGCAACCACCCTCTTATCCCCCATTCAGGGCCGTGGGCAGGTGGATGATGGGATTTGTAGTTCACGTGTAATCTGTTATTTTTGGGGCTCTGTAAGGAAGTTAGGTTTGTGCTCTTGTCATGTCTCATGGGGGAGAGTTTGTAAACCAGAGAACGGTTCCTGTGATTGGCAGCAGCTAAATTACTGAGCACTGTTCAATGTAACTAGTTATAATCTAGTTAACTATGGAACTAGTTATTCTGTACCAATGGAACTAGTTATTCTGTACCAATGGAACTAGTTATTCTGTACCAATGGAACTAGTTATTCTGTACCAATGGAACTAGTTATTCTGTACCAATGGAACTAGTTATTCTGTACCAATGGAACTAGTTATTCTGTACCGATGGAACTAGTTATTCTGTACCAGTGGAAGTAGTTATTCTGTACCAGTGGAACTAGGTATTCTATATTAATGGAACTAGTTATTCTGTATTAATGGAACTAGTTATTCTGTATTAATGGAACTAGTTATTCTGTACCGATGGAGCTAGTTATTTTGTACCGATGGAGCTAGTTATTTTGTACCGATGGAGCTAGTTATTTTGTACCGATGGAGCTAGTTATTTTGTACCGATGGAACTAGTTATTTTGTACCGATGGAACTAGTTTCTGTATTAATGGACTATTATTCTGTATTAATGGAACTATTTATTCTGTCGATGGAACTAGTTATTCTGTACCGATGGAACTAGTTTTTTCTGTATGGATGGAACTAGTTATTCTGTATTGATGGAACTAGTTATTCTGTATTGATGGAACTAGTTTTTCTGTACCGATGGAACTATTTTATTCTGTACCGATGGAACTATTTTATTCTGTACCGATGGAACTAGTTATTCTGTACCGAAGGAACTAGTTATTCTGTACCGAGGAAACTAGTTATTCTGTCCCGAAGGAACTAGTACGAGCTGTATCTGTACCGATGGAACTGTTTTCTGTACCGATGGAACTAGTTATTCGTACGATGGAACTAGTTTATTCTGTACCGATTGAACTAGTTATTCTGTACCGATGGAACTAGTTTTATTCGTACCGATGAACTATTATTCGTACCGATGGAACTAGTTATCTTACCGATGGAACTAGTTATTCTGTACCGATGGAACAGTTATTCTGTACGATGGAACTATTATTCGTACGAGGAACTAGTTATTCTGTACCGAAGGAACTAGTTATTTCTGTACCGATGGAACTATTTATTCTGTACCGATGGAACTAGTTTATTCTGTACCGATGGACTAGTTATTCTGTACAGATGGAACTAGTTATTCTGTACCGATGGAACTAGTTATTCTGTACCGATGGAACTAGTTATTCTGTACCGATGGAATAGTTATTCTGTCCGATGGAACTAGTTATCTGTACCGATGGAACTGTTATTCATTTGTACCGATGGACTGTTATGTCTTCTGTACCATGGAACTTGTTATTCATTCTGTACCGATGGAACTTGTTATCATCTGTACCATGGAACTTGTTATTCATTCTGTACCAGATGCACTTTTATTCATTCTGTACCAATGGAACTTGTTATTCATTCTGTATTAATGGAACTATTCTGTATTAATGGAACTAGTTATTCTGTATTAATGGAACTAGTTATTCTGTACCGATGGGAGCTAGTTATTTTGTACCGATGGAGCTAGTTATTTTGTACCGATGAAGCTAGTTATTTTGTCCGATGGAGCTAGTTTTTGTACCGATGGAACTAGTTGTTTTGTACCGATTGAACTGGTTATTCTGTATAATGACTAGTTTATTCTGTATTAATGGAACTAGTTATTCTGTATTAATGGAACTAGTTATTCTGTACCGATGGAACTAATAACTAGTTAATGGAACTTGTTATTCATTCTGTATTAATGGAACTATTCTGTATTAATGGAACTAGTTTATTCTGACCGATTAACTAGTTATTCTGTCCGATGAACTAGTTTTCTGTACCGATGGAACTAGTTATTCTGTACCGATGGAACTAGTTTTCTGTAAGAACTAGTTATTCTGTACCGATGGAACTATTATTCTGTACCGGGGAACTAGTTATTCTGTACCGATGGAACTATTTATTCTGTACCGATGGAACTAGTTATTCTGTACCGATGGAACTAGTTATTCTGTACCGTGGACTTTTATCTTCTTACCGATGGAACTAGTTATTCATTCTGTCCGTGGAACTTGTTATTCTTCTATACCATGGAACTTGTTATTCATTCTGTACCGATGGAACTTGTTATCATTCTGTACCATGGAACTTGTTATTCATTCTGTACATGAACTTGTTTATCATCTGTACATGGAATGTTATTCATCTGTAATTAATGAACTATTCTGTATTAATGGAACTAGTTATTCTGTACCGATGGAACTAGTTATTCGTACCGTGGAACTAGTTTTTCTGTACCGATGGAACTAGTTATTCTGTACGCGATGGAACTAGTTATTCTAGGTACCGATGGAACTGTTTAGTCTGTACCGATGGAACTATTTATTCTGACCGTGGAACTAGTTATCCTGTACCGATGGACTGTTATTCTTCTGTACCGATGGAACTTGTTATTCATCTGTACCGATGGAACTTGTTATTCATTCTGTACCGATGGAACTTGTTATTCATGTCTGTACCGATGGAACTTGTTATTCATTCTGTACCGTGAACTTGTTTTCATTCGTCACAATGGAACTTGTTATCATTCTGTACCAATGGAACTTGTTATTCATTCTGTATTATGGAACTATTCTGTATTAATGGAACTAGTTATTCTGTACGCTGGAACTAGTTATCTGTACCGATGGAATAGTTATTCGTATCCGATTAACTAGTTATTCTGTACCGATGGAACTAGTTATTCTGTACCGATGGAACTAGTTATCTGTACCGATGGAACTAGTTTTTCTGTACCGATGGAACTAGTTATTCTGTACCGATGAACGAGTTATTCTACGATGGAACTAGTTATTCTGTACCGATGGAACTAGTTTATCTGTACGATGGACTAGTTATTCTTCTGTAACCGATGAACTTGTTATTCATCTCTGTACCGATGGAACTTGTTATTCATTCTGTACCGATGGAACTTGTTATTCATTCTGTACCGATGGAACTTGTTATTCATTCTGTACCGATGGAACTTGTTATTCATTCTGACAGGACTTCTTTGTACCAATGGAACTTGTTATCATTCTGTATTATGGAACTAATTCTGTATAATGGAACTAGTTTCTACCGATGACAGTTATTCTGTACCGATGGAACTAGTTATTCTGTACCGATGGAACTAGTTATTCTGTACCGATGGAACTAGTTATTCTGTACCGATGGAACTAGTTTGCGTAAACCGATGAACTAGTTATTCTGTACCAATGGAACTAGTTATTCTGTACGATGGAACTAGTTATCTGTACCGATGGAACTAGTTATCATTCTGTACGAGGAACTGTTCATTCTGTACCGATGGAACTTGTATTCATTCTGTACCGATGGAACTTTATTCATTCTGTACCGTGAACTTGTTATTCATCTGTACCGATGGAACTTGTTATTCATTCTGTACGATGGAACTTGTTATTCTCTGTACCGATGGAACTTGTTATTCATTCTGTTACCGATGGAACTTGTTATTCATTCTGTACCGATGGAACTTGTTATTCATTCTGTACCGATGGAACTTGTTATTCATTCTGTACCGATGGAACTTGTTATTCTGTATTATGGAACTATTCTGTATTAATGGGAACTGTATTCGGTACCGATGGAACTAGTTATTCTGTACCGATGGAACTAGTTATTCTGTTACCGATGGAACTAGTTATTCTGTACCGATGGAACTAGTTATTCTTACCGATGGAACTAGTTATTCTGTACCGATGAACTTTGTAATTCATTCTGTACCGATGGACTTGTTTTTCATTCTGTACCGATGGAACTGTTATATTCATTCTGTACCGATGGAACTGTTATTCTGTACCGATGGAACTAGTTATTCTGTACGATGGAACTAGTTATTCTGTACCGATGGAACTAGTTATTCTGTACCGATGGAACTAGTTATTCTGTACCGATGGAACTAGTTATTCTGTACCGATGGAACCCTATTTAGTCTGTAACCGATGGAACTAGTTATTCTGTACCAATGTACAGTGAACTGTTATTCTGTACCATGGAACTGAGTTTATTCTGTACCATGGAACTAGTGAACTATTCTGTAACCATGGAACTGTTTATTCTGTACCAGTGGAGAAAACTTGTTATTCTGTACCAGTGGAACTTGTTATTCCTGTAACCAGTGGACTTGTTATTCTGTACCAGGAACTTGTTATTCTCGTCCATTGAACTAGTTATTCTGTACCAATGGAACTAGTGGAACTTGTTATTCTGTACCAGTGGAACTTGTTATTCTGTACCAGTGGAACTTGTTATTCTGTACCAGTGGAACTTGTTATTCTGTACCAGTGGAACTTGTTATTCTGTACCAGTGGAACTTGTTATTGCTGTATGACAATTGAACTATTATCTGTGATTAATGGAACTAGTTATTCTGTACCTTGGAGCTAGTTTATTTTGTACCGATGGAGCTAGTTATTTTGTACCGATGAAGCTATTTTTTGTACGTGGATTAGTTATTTGTACCGATGGAACTAGTTATTTTGTACCGATGGAACTAGTTATTTTGTACCGATGGAACTAGTTATTCTGTATTAATGGAACTAGTTATTCTGTATTAATGGAACTAGTTATTCTGTACCAATGGAACTAGTTATTTTGTACCAATGGAACTAGTTTATTCTGTATGATGGAACTATTTATTCTGTATTGATGGAACTAGTTATTCTGTATTGATGGAACATTTATTCTGTACGATGTAACTGTTATTCTGTACCGATGGAACTAGTTTTCTGTACCGATGGAACTAGTTTATCCTGTACCGATGGAACTAGTTATTCTGTACCGAAGGAACTAGTTATTCTGTACCGAAGGAACTAGTTATTCTGTACCGAAGGAACTAGTTATTCTGTACCGATGGAACTAGTTATTCTGTACCGATGGAACTAGTTATTCTGTACCGATGGAACTAGTTATTCTGTACCGATGGAACTAGTTATTTCTGTACCGATGAACTGTTATTCTGTACCGATGGAACTAGTTATTTCGTAACCGATGGAACTAGTTATTCTGTACCGATGGAACTAGTTATTCGTGTACCGATGGAACTAGTTATTCTGTACCGATGGAACAGTTATCTGTACCGAAGGAACTAGTTATTCTGTACGAAGGAACTAGTTATTCTGTACGATGGAACTTTTATTCTGTACCCGATGGAACTAGTTTATTCTGTACCGATGGAACTATGTTATTCTGTACCGATGGAACTAGTTATTCTGTACCGATGGAAACTATTTTCTGTACGTGGAACTAGTTATTCTGTACCGAGGGAACTAGTTATTCTGTACCGATGGAACTAGTTATTCTGTTACCGATGGAACTAGTTATTCATTCTGTAGCCGATGGAACTGTTATTCATTCTGTACCGATGAACTTGTTATTCATGTCTGTACCGATGGAACTTGTTATTCATTCTGTACCGATGGAACTTGTTATTCATTCTGTACCAATGGAACTTTGTATATCATTCTGTACCAATGGAACTTGTTATTCATTGTATTAATGGAACTATTCTGTATTAATGGAAACTAGTTATTCTGATTAATGGAACTAGTTATTCTGTACCGATGGAGCTAGTTATTTTGTACCGATGGAGCTAGTTATTTTGTACCGATGAAGCTAGTTATTTTGTACCGATGGAGCTAGTTATTTTGTACCGATGGAACTAGTTGTTTTGTACCGATGGAACTAGTTATTCTGTATATGACTAGTTTTATGTATTAATGGAACTAGTTATTCTGTATTAATGGAACTAGTTATTCTGTACCGATGGAACTACTAGTAATGAACTTGTTATTCATTCTGTATTAATGAACTTATTCTGTATTAATGAATAGTTATTCTGTCCGATGGAACTAGTTATTCTGTACCGATGAACTGTATTTGATGGAACTAGTTATTCTGTAACTTACCGATGGAACTATATTTCGGTACGCTGGAACTAGTTATTCTGTTACCGATGGAAACTAGTTATTCTGTACGCGATGGAACTATTATCTGTACCGATGGAACTAGTTATTCTGTACCGTATGGAACTAGTTATTCTGTACCGATGGAACTAGTTATTCTGTACCGATGGAACTAGTTATTCATTCTGTACCGATGGAACTTGTTATTCATCTGTACCGATGGAACTTGTTATTCATTCTGTACCGATGGAACTTGTTATTCATTCTGTACCATGGACTTGTTATTCATTCTGTACCGATGGAACTTGTTATTCATTCTGTACCAATGGAACTTGTTATTCATTCTGTACCAATGGAACTTGTTATTCATTCTGTATTAATGGAACTATTCTGTATTAATGGAACTAGTTATTTCTGTACCGATGGAACTAGTTATTCTGTACCGATGGAACTAGTTATTCTGTACCGATGGAACTAGTTATTCTGTACCGATGGAACTAGTTATTCTGTACCGATGGAACTAGTTATTCTGTACCGATGGAACTAGTTATTCTGTACCGATGGAACTAGTTATTCTGTACCGATGGAACTAGTTATTCATTCTGTACCGATGGAACTTGTTATTCATTCTGTACCGATGGAACTTGTTATTCATTCTGTACCGATGGAACTTGTTATTCATTCTGTACCGATGGAACTTGTTATTCATTCTGTACCGTGGACTGTTTTCTTCTGTACCAATGGAACTTGTTATTCATTCTGTACCAATGGAACTTGTTATTCATTCTGTATTAATGGAACTATTCTGTATTAATGGAACTAGTTATTCTGTACCGATGGAACTAGTTATTCTGTACCGATGGAACTAGTTTGTAACTGTTATGTTACGATGAACTAGTTTATTCTGTACCGATGGAACTAGTTGTATTCTGTACCGATGGAACTAGTTTTCTGTACGATGGAACTAGTATTCTTACGATGGAACTAGTTATTCTGTACCGATGGAACTAGTTATTCGTACCGATGGAACTAGTTATTCTGTACTCGATGGAACTAGTTATTCATTCTTTACCGATGGAACTTGTTATTCATTCTGTACCGATGGAACTTGTTATTATTCTGTACGATGGAACTGTTATTCATTCTGTACCGATGGAACTTTTTATTCATTGTCTGACCGATGGAACTTGTATTCTGTCTGTCCAATGGAACTGTTATTCTTCTGTACCAATGGAACTGTATTATTCTGTATTAATGGAACTATTCTGTATAATGGAACTGTTATTCTGTACCGATGGAACTAGTTTTCTGTACCGATGGAACTAGTTATTCTGTACCGATGGAAACTAGTTATTCTGTACCGATGAATTTTCTGTACCGATGGAACTAGTTATTCTGTACCGATGGAACTAGTTATTCTGTACCGATGGAACTAGTTATTCGTACCGATGGAACTAGTTTCTGTACGATAACTGTTATCTCTGTACCGATGGACTTTTATTCATTCTGTACGTGGAACTTGTATTCTTCGTACCGAGGAACTGTTATTCATTCTGTACGATGGAATTGTTTCATTCTGTACCGATGGAACTTGTTATTCATCTGTACGATGGAACTTGTATTCATCTGTACCGAGGAACTTGTTATTCTTCTGTACCGATGGAACTTGTTATTCATTCTGTACCGATGGAACTTGTTATTCATTCTGTACCAATGGGAACTTGTTATTCATTCGTGTACCATGGAACTTGTTATTCTGTATTAATGGAACTATCTCTATTATGGAACTAGTTATTCTGTACGATGGAACTATTATTCTGTACCGATGGAAACTAGTTATTCTGTACCGATGGAACTGTAGTCTGTACCGATGAACTAGTTTATTCTGTACCGATGGACTATTATTCTGTATCTGTACCGATGGAACTGTTATTCATTCTGTACCGATGGAACTTGTTTATTCTCTGTACCGATGGAACTGTTATTTCTGTACCGATGGAACTATGTTATTCTGTACCGATGGAACTAGTTATTTGTACGATGGAACTAGTATTCTGTACCGATGGAACTAGTTATTCTTGTACCGATGGAAACTAGTTATTCTGTACCGATGGACTAGTTATTCTGTACCGATGGACTAGTTATTCTGACCGATGGAACTAGTTATTCGTACCGATGGAATACAGTTATTCTGTACCATGGAACTAGTTATATCTGTACCAATGGAACTAGTGGAATGTTATTCTGTACCAGTGGAACTGTTTTCTGTAACCAGTGGAACTGTTATTCTGTACCAATGGAACTTGTTATCTGTACCAGTGAACTTGTTCTGTACCAGTGGAACCTTTTATTCTGTACCGATGGAACTGGTTATTCTTACCAGTGGAACTTGTTATCGTACCATGGAACTGTATTCCTGTACCAGTGGAACTTGTTATTCGTACCAGTGGAACTTGTTATTCTGTACCAGTGGAACTTGTTATTCTGTACCAGTGTGAACTTGTTATTCTGTACCAGTGGGGAACTTGTTATTCTGTACCAGTGGAACTTTTATTCTGTACCAGGGAACTTGTTATTCTGTACCAGTGGACTTGTTATTCTGTACCAGTGGAACTTGTTATCTGTACCAGTGGAACTTGTTATTCTGTACCAGTGGAACTTGTTATTCTGTATTAATGGAACTATTCTGTACCGATGGAACTATTCTGTACCGATGGAACTAGTTATTCTGTACCGATGGAACTAGTTATTCTGTACCGATGGAGCTAGTTATTCTGTACCGATGGAGCTAGTTATCCTGTACCGATGGAGCTAGTTATCCTGTACCGATGGGACTGGTTATCCTGCATCGATGGGACTGGTTATTCTGCATCAATGGGACTAATTATCCTGTCTCAATGGGATTAGTTATTCTGTACCAATGGTTATACCAAACTTACATAACTTGTAAAGGTAAAGGTGAGCCTCCCGCACTACCATTTGATAAAAATAAATATCTCTGCTTGGTGCTACTACAGAGTCACAGCCAGTGACCAGTATTCCGAGGAAAGGCAACTGACTGGTGTGTACTACATTTTGCCTTTCCTTGTATTAACATAACTGGTTATACCATACTAATGTAGTTAACTAGTTATACTATGAAACCCTAACTTGTTATACTGTCCCAATCTTGTTATATTTTGCCAATGTATCTAGTTATACAATACCTTCGTTACCCGTGCAACTAGTTACACAATAACAATGAACCTACATTAATGTAATCAGTCATAACAGCTGTACTTTAAGACATATATGCTTCTTTTCTCTGTTTAAAAAAAAAAACAAAAAAAAGCAAGCCCACAGTTTCCTGTCACAGATGCTTAGAGCCTTTTCTCACTCAGATCTGTGTGAGCTTTTCCGCAATGTTTTTTTTTTTTAATTCTCTTTTTTGTAATGTAGTTTGCCATTTCAAATCCTCATTCTCTGCTGGAAAGATTAACAATATATTGCTTGCAGGGTGCTGTGAGGACATGTGAGTTGTGCTGAGGAAGGCACTGAAACTGGCATTTGATGTAAAAATGTTATTGGAAAGAAACTGAATTACTATGTGTTCCCTTATTTTTATGGGACTGACTGTCACATGCTACACAGTTGTGTGACAAAACTGATCACCTCTCACCTACAAGAATAGTGTCTATTGGTCGCACACTTTTTATGTGCTATGCATTATTATTTTGGGGCACTGAGAATTATTGGTTGTGTTATTCTGGAAATAAGGAAATTAAATGAAATCCCCTCAGGAGAGACTGACACCATCCCAGCTACCTTTGTTAGACTACTCTGACAGTTAACTTGCATGTCAATTCCAATGACAATTGTTTCTTATGAAGTGTGCATGTTCATACAGGGCAGTTAATAATGAGCAGACTTGTCAAGAGTTAATTAGACTTAGTATCAAAATACTATATTTACTCTCTGCTGTGACATGATACCAGGAGTTGAAGCTGGGGTGGCCTATGTTTGTAGGCTTGATTAATTTAATGGTGTAGCCTCTTGTACAAATCTTTATTTCAGAGCCATTTTTTAAAATTAAGTTTTAAGCCCCCTCCCCACTGTGCTAAGAAGCAAAGCTTTCAAAGGAATCTCCCCAGGGTGTGTAATTCTGGTTGCCTCCTTTTCATCTTGAATTGGCCAGCTAGAAAGTGTAAATGCTGATGTCAGAGAATTTACAGGCTTTCTGCTCACTTCTTAATTTTAACTGAACTTGTTAACCTCCCCAGAACCCAGGGCAATGTCCTGTTCCTTTCTCCTTGTTTGTGCTTACAGTAATATTTCTTTTGCCTCTTTGCAAATTCTTAAGCTGTACAACCATTCCACTTATCATTGAAGGGCAGAATTTAGATTTACGCAGAGATCCTTCTCTTCTCCCCCACTAACTGGCCTCTTTCCAAGCAGAGAGAAGGCTTTTTACACCCACTGATATTCATGAATCTGTTCTGAATGGACTCATTCTATGAGAGCATCCTCTGTGTCCAACGTCTGTGTGAGATGTATTTATATATAGTAAGAATTCCCCATGGCCATTAAAAGCAAAAGAAATATATTTCCCAACCATCCTGTACAAACAGTATGAACAATTTTCCTGATTTGCTGGACTTATGGCATTTTTTGGGCACTATGCCACACAGGCATATTGCTCTTTGCAATTTGATTGCGTTTGACAATCAAATGCCAGTGCAGGCCCCACTGTTTGCGATGTGCTTCGATCCATTATCAGCGAGCATGCAATCACCATTTTTGGTGCTGATCGCAAGTGCACTGATAACCGTATATTTGGAAAACCACAGCGCAAAAGTAGGATTGGTAATCACTACCTCTCAATATTGTTTCTGTGAGTGGCAACAACACCAAGAAAACTGCTTCTGCCCGGCTTCCTCAGTGCTTCAAGGGTCACTATACTCACTGAAACAACTTTACGTTTTCTGAAACTACAATTTTAGACAAGTTAATTGATGGTACTCACATATTTATCTGTGCTTGCTTTGTCATTAAATTATTAATGTTTAGTAAGTACTTCTAATTCCCCCAACCCTCCCTTACTCACTGCCTTCTTTTAGTGTCTGCGACACTTGTGTTCTGCACAGTCTCACCATGGACACTGCTCTGCTTACACATCTCACCCTCCCTCCCCCTGCTGTCTTTCCTCTGCTGATTATCTTAAATATTGCAGAAAGTGTGCTGGCAGGCAGGCAAAGTGTTCATGCATGGGTTACATGTTATAATTTCTGCTTCTGGAGTGACAGGTCTTTCCCTGTAAATGTTGTGATTAAAATGATGATTTCTCAGAAATCATCATTTCTCAGAGACTGCTCCGGTTTAAAATCTGAAAAAGGTTTTGGAGGAGTGAAATCTTGCTTTATCTAGGTACTATTTTTGAAAATGCGATTTTTTTATTTTTTTAGAGTAAAGATACCCTTTAAGTGCTGCCTTTAATGTAGGATTGCCCAGGGCAGATGAAAATTGTACATGCTGACACTTCTAAACAGCTTTATATTGTGTATATCTTTATAGACGTTGGTAAGTTGTTGCATTTTTGGGCTATGAGCAAACAGGAAGTTCATCTTACTTGTCATAAGGTTTAGGCTGAAAAGACACAGACACCAGACTAGCTATTTAGCAGCTCCCCCTCCCATAATGGTGACCTTGTCACATCCTTCCTCCCATGGAAAGCAGTGACAGTTAATTTGGGTGGACCCTTGATGTCTGACTTGATGTAGGCTGTCCTAATATTTAACACTCTCAATGAAAAATAAATATGACTTTCAAAGAAGTAACTTTAATTACCCAACTGATATTTAGAGGGGATATTTTTCCCCTTCTTTATCCTGCATAGGGACTTCAGTATTCGCAGTGGGTTATTATTCTTTCAGAGCAGAGTCTGACCTTTGTTTCAGCTTGAATGAAAGCAGTTTTTTGGCTGTGATTTTTCTAAGCTTGTCAAGTTTGTACTTGACTGCTTAAAGCAGGTACAACTCTGGTTTGCAAACCAGAAAAGCTGCCTTAAACAACTACTGCCTCTATAGAGAAAAGTAACTTCAGGGAAAGTATGTTTTTAAATATGTTTTTAATTTATTAATGAACATTTAATAGATGTAGATTTATAGAATAAATAATTTTTCCATCTAGATTGAAAAGCTACCATAGAACTTACCTTGGCTAAAATGTATACATATTTATAAATATATAAATGTTTACAGAATGTTGCAGTATTGCCATCTGTGTACTGTGCTTCAGGCCAAACAAATGGATTGAGTATAACTATGTTTTACACATGGGGAGGCAAGTTGACTAAACCTGCTCATTCACTATTCTGCCTTCTGTGCTATGAAAGTTTTCATTAAAAGGGAGGCAGCAATTATATTATGTTTCATAAATTGTATGTAAATAAAATAAATTCCTCTTTTTTTTTTATGAACCCTGTGCTATGATTGCTTGCAATTTATATAAATCCTAAAAAATAAGAAGGCTTACCTTTTTACATAACTGTTTTGACAATATCCCACCACCAAAGTGTCTGCTTTGTAAGGGGAATATTGGTGCACAGATTTAGTTCATTACTTCCTACTGTAATGCATTATGAATCATAAGATGTTGGAAGTCTCCACAAATTAAAATAAGTCCCATCACATTGATGTTATAAGCTAAGCAACTGAATTTTCAGAAAGGTCAATGCTAAAATGAAGCTACCATATATACTCAAATATAAGTTGATCCAAGTATCGAGGTAGTTGAGGTACAGTATCGAGGTAGTCGAGGTACCTATTTTTACCTGAAAAATGAGTAAAACATGATTGACTCGAGTATAAGTTGAGGGTAGAAAATGATAACTACTGCCTTCTGATTCTGTATTGTTTCAAGGCTTTAGTTGCCCTTTAAATGGACAGCAGAAGTCCCATATAGTAGTCCCATACAGTAATAGCCAAGATCCAGCCAAATCTTTTTACCAATAGATACCATCCAACCGATTCTGTGTTTTGAGCCATTAGATGCCCTTTTAAATGGACAGTAATCCCATACAGTAAACCTCATTCCTTGGCACTCAAAATGTTTGGAACTACGACTCCCAGCTTTAGTTGCTGGGAGTTGTAGTTTCCAAACAACTTCAGTGGCAAGGAATTGGGCTTACTGTATGGGACTACTGACCCCCCCGCCCCCAGAGAGAAGCTACATTGTAGGACTAGAGTAGTGCAGAGAAGATACTGACCAACAATTGCCAAAAAGCTGACTGTGGTGGAAATGTGCAACAAACCAACGGGGGCACAATAACCAAGAGAGAGAGCGCAACAAGTAAATGTATACACTCACCTCTTATCCAGTAAGCTGGCTGCTGCTCACTTTGATCCACTGCTCTGGCGCCTGACATCACTACTCAGCGCCAAGAAGTGAGACCGGCCCAGAGTAGTGACGTCACCCGTCAACAGTGGATCAGAGCGAGCGGCCACGGATTACTAGATAAGAGGTAAGTGACTCGAGAGGCCTTTTAAAGCCTAAAAACCTCGACTTATACTCAAGTATATATGGTATAAGGAATTACCTTCAAAGGACATACCTTTGAAGATTGTAATGTTAACATATTGGCAAAGGAACGTGACTGGTTCAAGAGAGGTGTTAAGGAGGCCATTTATGTGAAGATAAAAAAACCAAGCCTAAATCGAGGTGGGGGGGTTTGACACCAACTGTCTGCCATGTACAGTGCTGTTTTGACACCTTACTCTGGGTGTTCCTATAACACCTCTTAGCCACTATCCAATCACACCCTTAACACTTGGCTGTGATATGCTAATTGGGATTTTCCTGGGTACATAATTGCCACAGATTCTTGTACAAGTCATTCTGAATTGAGAAAGCCAGTCGGATGACTAGCGAAACGTCTTCAAGAACTACATTTCAAGTCCAGTTGATCTAATTGAATACAACATGTTATATTTTTATTTTTCACTGCAACCACTGTCTTGTCCCCCAAAGTCTATGGTACCTGGGCCTCTTAAAAGTGATTCCATTAAGTGTGTTAAGTGTGTTCCATTTAACCAGGTTCTGCAGTTTGAAAAAAAGTGTTCAATTACCTGTAGACACATACAGTAGCCTTTTACAAATTGGTCAGAAACTGTGTGGGTTCTTTTCCTTAGACCATGTGATTTGGTTTTGTTCTTGATTTGCCTGTGGCATATGACTATACTGTTTGTAATAATAGGAGTTTGGGGCCTTTGAATACTAAAGAGCTTAACTGCCACTCTAGCAAATTGCAAACTAATTTATGAACATGGCATTTTATTTCTGTAGGGCTGTGACATACTTGTATCTGCCCGTGGCCTTTCTTTTCACTCATTTTTCTTGTATTCAATTTCAGGGGGATTTCATAACGAAGTTATGAAGTTGGTGTTTGTGAGTAATAGTTGGGTTCCTGCCACACCTTGTGTTAGACATATCCGGCAGTCACACAGCAGAATGCAAGCTATTTAGAATCACTAGGGAGGCAGTTCCACTTAACTGTTTAACAGAAAAAAGAGTGAAATAAAAAAGCTATTGAATTTGGCAGGTAGCTTTCCTTTTCAGAAATGCACATTTCACATACTGAGTTAAAATAAGAATAAACTAAAAACAAGGCAACACATGTTTTGCAATGTTAATTGTTTCTCTAAAGAATGTTCAAAATCCTGTCAGTGTTTTAAATGTTTATAGCTTTTTCTTGGTTAATGTTCATTAATACAGTTTTTTAGTAGAAAGTATGTTGGCTGATTACTGAATGTTAGTTGTTCAGTGTCTGGTTCTATGGGGCCTGAATAAGAATGTTAACTGGTTCCTTCTTTTTGAGATCCATCTGCCTTTCACTAATGATCACATCCCAGTCTCTTGTCACAAATAAGTGAGTTTAAAGAGAAATTGACTGTTGAGTCAGTTGTCTGGTCCCCCTGAATGTATCACTCTTCTTTGTTCAGGCTTTTTAACAAAAGTTACCTTGAAGCCTTCAGTACTGGACAGCACCTATTATACTCTTAAATGTAAGCCCAAGTCGTCTTCACAAATGAAACCCAAAAATAGTGTACACCATTTAATTTAAAGCTACTTACTGACTGTACACGCAATACAATATGGGATTTATAGATACAATTCTGGAAAATAATATATACAGTTGGCCTCTTATTACAGGTCCTACAATGTGAATAAAGGCCCATACTACAACTCTCAGCATTCCCTGGCTGCAGTAATCAGCCTTATGAAATTGTCTTTTTGACATTTTTTCAGACTAATTATAATTTTGTTTCTTTATATAGCCATTATCAATTCTTGCCAAGTCTAGTAAGGCTCTGTTCACATAAGCCGATATTTTGTCCCAGTTGATTAAAGTAGATTCTGTAACTAAGAGCTACAGCTCATAGTGGTAGTCTTCAAATAGCCTGGCCCCCTGACACCAGGATTGTCTCTATGAACAAATTGTAAACTATACAGATGTCTCCACACCAATATGGAAGTCACTAATAATACTTTGAATGTTGCTTGTTACCCTGCAGTTTATTTACCAGCCAGTATGAATTGCATACAGCCTTCCTGGGGAAATACAAAATATTCAGCTGAACTACTAACTTAAAAAAAAAATGTACATGTGTACTTTGCATGTGCTGTGGTGAATCACCTGCTAAAGCATTTGTTTTAGAAACACAGCCCACAAGGTCACAGGATCAAGTCCCCAGACTTACTTATATTTTTGTTTACATGTTTTCTAGCATCAGATCATAGTGCAAACATAAGTTTGCAGGTTTAATTCCCCAGACTCTTTTTACTGAAAAATGTTTCTTGTACCCATGCTATCTAGAAATACTCTGCAAATATAACTTTTTTTGTATGAAAAAAGGATTATATAATTGTAAGGACAGAAGCACTGAATGTGTTGGAAAAAAATAAATGAAATCCCTGTTCTGTGTCAGGTAGAGGGAGATTCTGTTGAGCATACATTTAGATGGGTTTTACCCTGCTAAGGGGGATTATTAGAGCTGACCCATAGTACCTACAGGTTAATTTCATAAATTACCCAGCAGCCACAGCAGATGGAGGTGAGACACAGCTTGTTGTATGTGAAAATGCTTTGTCTATTGTGGAAATGTTGTCTGGAGACTTTAGTTCCCCTTTAAGTTTTGACCAGTAAGATTTTCTGACATTTTAAATCCTTACCACTTCAGCTTTTGCCCTATACTGTTTAATGTGTTCCCCATATAAATATACAAAGAAGCAGTTGTATAAACTAATTCTCTGTATATTGCTTCTCCCTTTGTGTGCCTTTTATAAAGTTTCTGTCATGTGGATAGCACAATTTGGCCGAAATATGATTTTTTGATCATCTATTATTTTGTGCCTAAAACAGATACAGTAATTTTCCCTATCACAACTGGTCTGCCTGTGTTCCCGCAAAGTAGTAACAACTTTGTGACTGTTACTACATTGTGTGGATTCAAGCCGTAAGTTGCAATCTTTTGCACTGCTGCAATGAGTGTTGATGAATGTTGTTGTAAGTACCTGCCGCCAAAATTCTTGATTCTATTTTTTTACAGACGGAAAAGAGTCTGGAAAATATCAGTTTGCCTCTGCATAAGGTTTACGTAGGAAGAAGGGCAAAACGTTTTCCAGGCTTGTATGTAAAATATCTGTAAACATGAATGTGAATTGTGGGGATATTAATGCAAGACATCAGAGAATGGCTGTTACGTCAGTAGAAGTTATTTTCAGAACTATATCTTTGTATTGGCTAAACTCAATGATGCTATCCAGGTCTTGTTTTAAAGGTACCAGCCTTTAAACTAAAATAATAGATCTTTTATAAGTCATTGCTGGATGGTGTACAGAAATATGTACTTGTATACAAAAAAAATATTTTTGTATATTGTAGACATCTGTAATATACTTTATAAAACAATTCATAGAACAAATGGAATCTTACCGTTTTGCAATGCATGCCTAGTGGGAGAGAATGCAGGTTAAGAATTAAAGCAAATAGATTGAAACCACTCATTAATACCTAAGAACCCTTTAAGGACCAAAATGTCGCTTGAATTGTATGATAGCATTGTGGGCAATCTTGCATAATGTTTCTTTGCCTAAGTTTATTTCACGGAGTAGGACAGGTTGGGCAAGTAACCAGAAGTCAAGGCTTGTTACATATGAGCAGACATTGTGAATTATCGGGCACATGCAATCGACATCTGTCGTCTTTTCAGCCAGATCAGACATCCCAGTAAATCAGTCTCCATTGGAGACTGCATGATCGGTCGTGGCAAACTCTCAAGCATTTTATACTGGCCAGCGGTCGGCCGGGATGAAAAATCTTACTGTTGAGCACCAGCTCTTAATGATGGCAGAATGGTATCTTAATGAATAAACTTATAGAAAGGTAGATGATACATTTTTAGCCTGCTTTTAAATATGTCCATGAATAATTACCATGGGTTTTGCACCTGAAACATATACTCTGCATAATGCTCATTGCTATGTGTAAGTGAATGGGCATATTAATGGTTAGCTGGTTCCACTGCAATGGAAGATGGTTATTACATGGAGCCTAATTATATTCTTATAAAATGCAAGAAAAAAAGGGATCAGAAGCTCCCTAACTGATAAATCCAATATAGCTTGCTTGACTTGCATTTATCCATTTTATTTTTTTTTGTCTTCCTCAGCATACCAGTTACGTTTTTCTTCCTCTGAATTTGTGTGAAGTCCGTGCTTTAATGTAAATATGGTCACTTTTACAGATTTCCATTTTTGTATGCTTAATACTGTAGGCACCATGGGGGTTATAATCTACTTGAAATGAATTGAACATCGGAATGTTAAGTCTAGTATAAACTGCAAAGATGGCAGTAAATGTTAAGTAGCAATCCGGTCAGCAAAACTAGAAATTGTGGGCTCAGCATGTGAACCCTTTAAATAAAAATGGCGAAATCCTGCTTGCTTAATTATTTTCTACTAGAATCTTGCAGAACCTGTCTTTTTTTTTTTTTTAAGCTTTGTAGCAGCTTAAGCTTAGTTGCAACCAATCATCTGTCCGTCTGAATTAAACTAGCTGTCTCTGGGATAAAGTTGTATATGAGCACAAATTAGGAGTAGGCTACAAAAAGATTTCCAAAGGTTTAGCTGCCCCTTTGAATACAGTTAAGAACATTATTAAAAAGTGGATGGTGTATGGCACCACCAACACATTGTGTAGATCAGACTGTCTATCCAGACCAAGCCGAAGATGGGTAGGTTATTCATCTACCACAACTCCAATCATACTGCCAAACGAACAATCCAGTGTCTTAAGGGTAGGAAGGATAGGCAACACCCCATTTCTTTTCCAAGTTGGGAAGAGGGGCGAGAGATGGAGAAAGTTATCTTTGGTCCTGTTAACCTTCTGAAACCTGGGGCCATATTTATAAAGGCATGGTATCATTATTTTGTCATACCGTGCCTTTAATGAACTTGCAGTAGTCTACTACTGCATGGAATTGTACGAACAGCCATTCGTAAATGTATGGCCGCAGCCATATATTTAAGGAAGTGACCGATAAAACAGGCTGTTAAATATGCCCCGTTTCCTAAAGCAGCGATTCTGAGAGGTCATAGGGACTTGAATTTCAAAGTCCTTGTTTGTTCCACAGTTTTCATTTAAAAGGAAGCTAAAGGGCCATAACTAATAAAAAAATGTATATATCCCCCCCCCATTAAAACTAGTAACAACTTGATTTAATGTAATTCCCTATCCCTGTGGATGTTGCTCCATTCCAAAAGCCAATCGTCACTGCAGTACAAAAAGAGGAACCAGAACTCTATTTGGATGAACAGGTGAAAAAAGGGGGAGAACCCCTATAGTTTATTCAGACACAAACCACAAACTTTTCGGGGGGATGTATCTACCCTTCCTCAGGGATCCACCCCTTTTATCACCTGTTCATCCGAGTAGCGGTATGGTTCCTCTTTTTGTTCGAAATACACAGAGAACAGTATTAGTCACCAACGGATTCTTATTTGCTCAAATGTAAGTTACTTATTGGTCTACCTAAAATTTAAAGGAGAACTAAAGCTAATTTTTAATTGACAAGCACATGCTTGGGGTGTTCTGCAGCCATTTTACCTTGACTGTCGACCTTGCCTGGTCTGTAAAGTAATTACTAGCTAATTTCTTTTTTAAAAAGCTTGAGCAGGGTTGAACAAAGCACCCCAATCTTACACCCCAAATAGTATTTTTCTATTTTTCTGTTTTACCATTCTCAGATGTAATCGGTTCTTTAGTTAATCAGTTATGTTTAAACATTTCTAAAGGTTTAAACCTGTGCTGCATGCTAATGGGGTGCTGGCTGAAGATGTCTCGTGCTATGTATATTCTGACAGGAGGAGATGCTATTCTCCATGCAATACGGTTAGTTTCTTTGCTGACCTGTCTAATTATACTGGCCTGACAATTTTACTTCTTTCTCTTGCGAGTTAAGACTGAGTTCCTGAAATCTGGGAATTTCCAGCTAATTTTGGATGAGACATATCAGCTAGTTGTTGAGCTGTTTCTGACTGAGTGCAGCCCCTCTTATGATTATGAAATGTCATTTCACTACATACAGTGTGGGATTATTAAAGGAATATATTCACAAGTTATATTTCAAGTGTGATCTGATCCACTGAGTTTATAGTTTTTAAAACACTACTACTTATTTAGAGATTACTTTGGTAACTCTGATTTCCTCTGTGGATGGCGACCCCATTCACATCTAAATTCTATAGGTATCCTTGAGGAAGGAGGATCAACAAGATTGCAGTGATTTAATTTAACAAATCACTTTGACAATAACTGGTAGTAACTGTGAAGGTGTTCCAACAGTCAAGTACCCACAAAAATGTTCAATAACAAATGCTCATATGCATCTAGTTTACCCTAACATAAGTAGAAAATGGTTGGCGTATATGGGATGAAATACCTTGTCTGCTGTTAGGGTGTGTGAACCTTTCAAAGGACACTTTTGCCTTGAAAATGTAGATTTTTATGCTGACCAAAGCGTAATGCCCTTTACAATATACAAGCTCTATAAATCTATGGACATTTCTAAAATGTATGTCAAATTGTGCTGCTAAATGGATCTCCCCAGATAAAACTGTAATTGAACATGTACTTCAGAATTTATAATACTTCAGTAATTACACTGCGGCAGTGTTACATCAAGTCAGTGGAAAATTTGTCATTACTCTCACCACCTCATGGCTATAATGACTTCCTATGAATTATAGGAGGACATTCTGTGCCCCCTGAATCGGCATCAGTTGTTCTAATAATTAGGGAATGAACTACTGCATTTATACCTCTGTATACAAACTATACTTTCTACTGCTCATCCATCAATTAAACAATTTCTTTGTTACTTTTCTAGTTGGCGATTGCTGAGTATTCAGATAAAGGGGATATTAAAGAACTACTAAAATTAGTGCAGAACTAGGTAATAAAGTTTGAATGGTTCTTGTGAAACCTATCCTGCATGCTGTTTGTGACTTCATTCTCTTGTTAATTCTTCTCAATAATTTCTCTGCTCCCCTCTGCCTTCATGCTCCATGAATGAAAGAAAGTTCCCTAATCAGGGGCATTTAATGACAGCCAAAGGGATGAATTGCATTGAACTGGCTTACCTTCTCCTCCCATTGGTCAGTTTGCAGAGGATAGCGGGAATATTGGCCAAAAGAAGGTGACTGCTACAGAGGAACCAGAGCTCATGAGTAAAACTATAAAGGGAAAGACATACCTAATGAATGGAGGGAACGGGCTGAGTAATATTTATTTTATCTTTTTTTTTTTTTTTTTTTTTACATACTATTTTTTGTGTGTGGTTGTCTTTTAAATTGATTAAAGTACACATATCTCTGTTGCAAATATAGTTCTGTCTAATGGGAAAAAACGCTACAATATTTTCATGTAATATCCATTATTGTACAGTAATTAATCGTATTGTTTTGGTAGCTAAAAAAACAAATTCCAACAAAATTATTGATCCCTTTAGTACTGGAAAAAATTGTTATCAATACAGATTTTTTTGTTACGTTTGGAAGGTTGTCCACTAATGTGGTCACCTTTATACTACGGTACATTGTGAAAAACACAATTCATTTGATATTAAGATTAAAGGAGCCTGTGCACGTAACGGTTCAGATTAATAGGGCCAGTGGATGATTTCACTTTTTGTTCCAACATACAAAGGGCGGTACTGGTCATTCTAGACATGGATTAATAAAGTAACTTTACAGTGTAGCAGTCAGGCGTGTTGGCCTTTCACAAAATATATAGTAGGTGCCGTAGTTGAGTTCAAAGCTAAAATAATGGAATTTTTGTGTTAATGTATTTATATTCTCAGGAAGGGAGTCTACTGGGTTTTATAAATAGCTCTGACTAACTGTACAAATGTGTTGCAGCTTTTAGCAAGAATTTAACCCCCACCCATTTTGTCAGTACGATGGGAGATTACTGAGAGGTGAATTTGCAGCTTGCATTTTCTTCATTGCACTTTTAAGGAGAATGACATGTATTTTTTTTCTCCCAATTCCCAGTTGCTTGACGTAACTGCATAATATATGCAATCTAGATTGTGCCATTTCACCCTTACCATCAATCACTAGACTTATATTGTAAACTTCTTATATTGCCACAGTTTGCAATTGACTGCAGAGAAGGACGGCGGATAGGGCATGATTTACAAACCAGACTGTCTTAGGCAACCATTCTTTTTTTAATGTTTAGTACAGTGCAACATAGGAAAATTTTCATAAAGTTGCTCTCAATGTTTTGTTACTCTTTAAAATATGTGGAGAAACTTCAACATTAGCTCTGAAATTGTAGGTGCTTCATTCTATGTATATGGCGTAAAGCCACGTAAGGAAACATTTTAATTTAATAACTCGAATTAAGACAGGCCTGTGCTGACGAGTCCCCATTCTTTCCAGTGTAGATTGCTGGATTTCCTAAAATGTTTAAAAGCTGTATAGTTAACTATGTAGCTAAGTAAAATTCAACACTAAAACCAATGTTGCTCTCTATTAGGGCCAGGCCACACTTTTTCTCATGTACTCACACTAAAATTTGATCCCCTTTTCATCTATCTCCCCTCATGTGCCCCCTCCCCATCTATAGTTTGGGTGAATTGTCTAACTTTACTATGAAGTAGTGTGCTGATTATTTGGATATTATTTACAGGCAGCACTGGTTACATTGTATAAACTTTTCCCATTATTTAATTAAAGCACTACCTATTGACTTTCTTATATGGCCATCGAAATCCTTGGTTGCTTTAAACATTCCGATTGCCACTTGGAGTCAGAAAGGAATTATACCCCCCCATCCCCTTCTGGATCAGATGTTATGTAGGCATTGTGGGTATTGCTGAGTAGGTTGATCTGGATGGACATATGTCTTTATTCAACCTTTATTCAATACTATACTATCAGGGAGAGTCAATAAAAGTTCTTATCGTTAAAAATGGTGCTAATTTTGCCCCAACCAATAAGTTGTTAACTTTTAAATGTTAAATGATATCTGATTGGTTGGGGCAAAATTAGCACCATTTTAAATAAGAACTTTTATTGAATAACCCTGTATACCTTTCATGAAGTAAGATAACCTATTTCCAAGCTAGAATAGTCCCCAGAATGAATCAATGGGCAACGGATTATAATCGGCATGCTAGTTTGATTACAAGGGAATTATGTACAGCTGTACTCAAGTGGGATCCATAAAAGGAGTGGGTTATAAGGGTATACTGTATTATTTATAATATATTGATTTTGGAGATCTTTCCATTAACCTAATCTTTAATAAAGTTAATTGATAATTAAAAAACAAAACCGTTGAGTGGCCATTATTATGTGTGTGTATATAAAGGTAAGTGATGCCAAGCAGACACTGGTTGTGGATTGAAATCTTGCTGTCGAAATCTTGCTGGCATTGCTCCAGGCTTAGAGGGAAATGGATGACTAAAGGCTTCCTCTAGAATGCATCAACTGCTAAGGCCTTTCCTGGTTGGCTTTGCTTTGTAGGACCTTATTTGGCAGTCTGGCTGGCACTATTAGCTAAAACAAACCAGGCCCTTTGCTTTTACACAGACGGCTTGTCCATGACACACAACCTTTCAGACTGGATATATATTTGGTTTATATGTAGCAGGGGTCTCCGAGAAATTAAGAAGAATTTTCAAAAAAACACTTTTTTCCCCAAAAATCACTATCCCTGTCTGCTTTAAACCGAAAAACACACTGAGGCAGCAATTGGTACCTCCGAAAGATGCAATACCGACACACAAGAAAAGCACATCGTATACGCAGTGCAGTGAAGAGTGTTCTGATTTATATGGAGGGAGACCAACCACACCAACTGTCTTCCATGTACAGTCTGTTTTTACTCTTACCCTGGGCAGTTTCGATAACACCCCTTAGCCTCAATGCATCCACAACCTTGCATTCAATATCCCTAACACCTGGCTGTGATATGCTTATTGGGATTTTCCAGGGTACATAATTGCCAACAGATTCTTGTACAAGTCATTCTGAATTGAGAAAGCCAGTCGGATGACTAGTGAAACGTCTTCAAGAACTAAACTTCAAGTCCAGTTGGTCTAACTGAATACAACAGATATACCATGACGTGGATGAAAGAGAACCTCCACAAGCATATTTGGTTTCTAAGATATTAAGAATCAAATATATATAAATGGGTTCCATGTCTTATGTGCAAGACTGAACAATGAGCTAATTTTATCTGTATTGTGTTGGGAGTCTGTTCTAAAAAAAATTACATCTTCTGGCTCAGTTGGAGAAAGTTAACTCAGGGGAAAAGGACAGTTTCCCTGAAAACATGTTGTTTGAAGCAGTTGTGTCCTGCTCTATTATATTGCCATAAAATATAAATGATGTAAGCAAAAAAGTTCAACCAAACACTGAACAAACTAAATTTTTTAAAAAGTTGAAGTTCATCTCCATCCTTAAAGGCTATGTCCACCCCTAAAATAGAATTTTAATATTCTGCTCCCCCATGTCCCCAGCCCCAACCGCATGTTTTGTTTTTTCAAAAAGCTCCCCAAACTCTTACTTACCTCCCCTCGATCCTCTGCCGCACTGCCGGCCCTCTGCTTGCGAGAATGCAAGCAGAGGGGCGGGACCGGCAGTCGCGTCTTGATTGGCTGAGCGGCAGCCAATCACGGACGCGGCTGCCGGTCATTCAGTGCAGCGGAGAAAGCGGAGAGGTAAGTAAGAGTTTGGGGAGCTTTTTTAAAAAAAAAAACATGCGGTCTGGGGGACATGGGGAGCAGAATATTAAGGGGGTTTAATGCTAGGGGGAGGGATAGTAGAACGGGAGGGAGGGAGGGGGGAGAAGGCGCTGGCACGCATGGCAGGAATCTCGGAGGCCAGGTAGCAGGCAGTGTCCTATATGGACCTGCTAGCCTCCTGGTGGGCAGTTTTTGGAACTTTGGGGGGGACTACAGGAGACCCAGATGGAGTTGGGATGTGAGGTAAGGATTAAACTACACTACATGGTGGGGCCCATATTGGGGGGATTATAGTTTTGGGGTGGACATGCCCTTTAAATAAAAAACTGTTTGCTTTGCCTATCACCTCACCTTATATTTTTATCACATAAGCATTTCTAACCAGATAATTAGTGGTAAGCTATGCCCGTTCTCTTCATTACTGGCAAAAGTTGCTGCCTCTTCCCACGGCTCAATGAGCTTTTAGGAACCTGAGCCATGTGTAGGGGAAAGAGCAGTCATTGGCTATGATATCAGCACACACTCATGACTGACTGCATGAAGCTTACTCTGCCAGTTTGGGGGCATTAATTATCTTTAAACATCTGGTTAGTAATATATCTGATAATGTGCTGAATATATCCTATGTAATTGGGTGCAGGTAACTGAAAAATATTTACTGGCTACCAAGTGTTAAAAATGGTACAGCAGCTTTTTTCCCTTTTAGATCTGCTCTCCTGTGTTCCTTTTGCTGAGCTCTTTCTTCCCCTTCAGTACATTCAGCTGCTTTAGTTTGCAACATTGTAGTGAGTAGATTGCTAAATTCAGCTCATTCTACTCGCTACAATGTTGCAAACTGAAACAGCTGTATGTACTGAAAGATAGAGGGAAGTTAAGCCTCGTACACGCATGCGATCATGAGTCCTGACCCCCGACGCACAATGTGTCCGAACGTTAGTTTCGGCCGATAATTGGCTCTTTATCGGCCGAAACAGCCTTTTTATAGGTCGGAACCCGCGATTGCACGTGTGTACAAACCTTAAGAGCTCAGCTAAAATAAACACTGAAGAGCAATTCTAAACAGGAAAATAAAAGCTGCTGCCCAATTCTTATCATAACAAACCACTTTTGTGACAGGCAGCCCTGAGATCCTTAATTTTGCCACTTTCCTTCTGCTGGCAAAAGGTAGGTTAATGGTAAAACTGGAAAAATATTCTGGCAATGAAAGAGTTAATAGTAATACTCTGGAGAAAGTCTTCTGGAACTAATAGTAGTGTATAGCCAGCTTTACCATTACTTCTAAGATATTATATAGGTTAGACGTTCGTCTAATCTTTCTAATGTCTTTAGTGCTGGTGGTTTCTTACAGTACTAGCAAACCCCATGGCACCCAAACCCGTGCCAGTGTGCGCCAGTGTCTCACTTTGTGCGGCTGCACTTTGTTCTTTCTGTCTGTCTATCTGTCTTTATCTGTCTATCCCTATCTGTTCCTCTCCATTTATCTGTCTAATATTTAAACAAAAAATGTAAGTAATGGGTGGGGCTTAAATTGACTTGGTGGAGCTAGGGTGGTTGGGGGCAGGTTACCTGTCAATCATAGGACATTGGAAGGTACAAAGTTGCTGGCTTCTAAATTTTTGGAGCTGTTCTCTAAATATTTGGATGATTTGCCCAGCCCTGCCTTATTCGAGGGACTATGAAACAAAATGATCCCATGATCCACCATCAGTCTCCGTTGCGATATAGCAATGGTCTTGACAAATCTTTAAAATGGTCTACCATTATAATTAGAATATCATATATAATTAGAATTACATCTGACCATATGGTGTCATTTGCCCTATAAGTGACTTTATGGGGTGTTCTGTTGTAGCCTATAGAACAGGGTTTCTTAAAGGTGTGAATTCAAAGAGCCAGAAGCATGCCTCAGAATTTTAGTATTGAAATTATATGCGCATGTAACATTCATTTTTGTAATTTTGTACTCTAAAAATATATATTATGATACAATTTCAACACATTCAATGAAATGGAAATTTACACTACATTGAATTGAAAATATACACCTTAACGTGCATAAAATATAGTTAATTACAACTTCAAGTCCAACACTAAGAATGTAGGTGTGCCTCCAGGAAAATTTGCACTGCTAAGTGTGCTGCAGTGTGAAAAGGTTTGGGATCCCCTTGTGAGGAAGGCACTTATTCACTGCTATTGAAAAATTTTATAAAAGAGAAATCTCCTAAAATGACCACATTTGCCAATAGCCTCAGAAGGGTAGGTGTATCTAATGATTACTAACGGTGGCCATTGTCATGGTGATGCTGTTTTGTATTATACCCTGTATCAAATGATTTTTTTGTTTATGGTGCCCGATTAAATTGATTCGGCAGAAATGTACTGATCTTTCTATGGCCAGAGGACACCCCTAGCACAGTGCATGTGTCATGGTTTTTTTTGGCATAGCAAAAAAATGTACAGGGTTATTCAATAAAAGTTCTTATCGGTTAAAATGGTGATAATTTTGCCCCAACCAATCAGATGTAAGCTTACAAATGTTAAATAAGATCTGATTGGTAGGGGCAAAATTAGCACTGTTTTAAACAGTGGTAATGTCCAGTCGACATTGGTTTCTTAATGTAGAAGTAAAAAAAAAATTAGTCTTTTACCATAAAACACGGAGGAAAAGTAGGTGGTAGGGCGATCTTAGTCCAACATCTGCAGGGAGTAATAGTTCTACAACATCTGAAGTTAACCAATGTAACATGGCAGCACAAGCACATGTGCCACCCTTTTGTGGCCTTGGGGATCTTGGAAAAGCTAGTTCACATGTGCTAAAATAATCTTGCAAGGGTAAAAAGGGGGTCTGGACTGGGCAGTTCTTGGCACCTATTAAACCTACATCTAAATTCTTTTAAATCACAAGTGTTTTTTTCCAGCCGGGTGGCATGAAAAAGTGGCTTGGGTGGGCCACCCGGCTAAAAGACCCTAGGGAGAACACTGAACTTTGTCGACCATTATAAACTACAGAGGATGTGCACTTGTTGCAAGGGGATCTAGATAGATTGTCACATTGAGCTGCTAAGTGGCAGATGAGATTCAATGTTGATAAATGTAAGGTGATGCATTTTGGATTTAAAAATCCATGTGCTGCTTAAACTATAAATGGCTCTGTATTAAGTGAATCCCTGTTGGAAAGGGACCTTGGGGTTTTGGTGGGTAACAAACTTAACAGCATGGTATTGTCTTGTATAAAGAGAGGTATGGATTCAAGAGAGGAAAATGTTATTCTCCCTCTTTACAAAGCATTGGTAAGGCCTCTGAGGCATTATTCACCAATAGAGCATGTCAGCGGACACATGGACATCCCTTAAGACTTGAAGAAAAAATGTTTATGCTTCAAGTTCAGGAAAGGTTTGTCACTGTGAGAATGGTAAAGCTATGGAACTGTCTTCCAGTGGACGTTGTTATGGCAGGTTCATTGGTCAGTTTAAAAAAAAAAAAAAAAAGCTGGATTAGTTTCTGCAAACAAGGAATGTTGCAAGTTCTGGTATTGATACATAAAGTAGAGTTGATCCAGGGAAATTGCCGATTGCCACTTGGAGTCGGGAAGGAATTTTTTCCCCCTTCATAAATTTAGTGGATTTCTTTTTGCCTTCCTCTGGATCTAGACAGGAAATGAGGATATTGCTAGATGGGTTGGACTGGATGGACGGATGTCTTTATTCAACCTTAAATACTATACTATTAGCTGAATCTGATTGTTTTGCCTTTAGGCTGGTTACACACAGGCCAATATTTTTATCCAACGGGCCGTTTTGGACGAAGATTCAACCAACCTTGCTTCTAGTATTTCTGCCCAATCCACTGTTGTGACTAAAATGTCGTGATATTAAACCGTATGTACACGGCTTTATGATCCATCTTTTTCCTAAGATAACGCCTGTAAAGTGAAAAAAATATTTTAGTATAAGGGGCACATACATTTCTTACCTAGAGGTTTAATCTTTTCCTCCAGTCTCTAAGCAGCCCATAAATAGCAGACTGGTAAATAGCGTCAAATAGTGTAGCTCATCTATATTTCCTAACCAAATATCTATTGGAACAGATTGGACACCTTGCAGCATCTACCATTAGCAGATTTCACCTTGAGATAACATGACCGCTGATGGGATTGTCTGATCAATGTTCATAATACTGCCCAGTATTGCCAGATAACCTATTGAGCATACTGCACACATATAACTGCTAAAAAATTGTCAATCTCCCAAGCCTATCTTAAAGTAACAATAATTTTCACCTGTGTAGAATACAACCTCTTTGAAGATACAGGTTGGGGTTCATTTTGTAATCTGTGCTTTCCACTTTAAGTGGTTAGTATGGCAGCTCCAGCTCAAGGCTATTTGTTTAATGGCAAGTGCCTTAAGGGCACAGCCACACTGCAGCGCAAGCGCAATTGCACATGGAATCTAATCTTTATTAGGTATAGGAAAACGCATGCGATTGTGATTAAAAATGTGGAACGCAAATCGCAATGCACCCAAAAACGGGCGTTTTCGGTACGTTGACGCGTTTTCAATGATTTGAAAAAACTGCAAACGCATGTGCAGAAAAATTGCAGCAGTGTGGCCTAGCCCTTACTGTTTATTTTGCAGGTCAGTGTAAAAACTGTTTATTCTTACATTTTACCTTAAATTGACATACATAGTTGGCGCTAACCTCCCCAAGGCATTTAACCACAAGAGTATATCCTGTATGTTAAATCTATAATGGGAAGATTAAGGATGGTTACACACCAGCAGATATTTCTGACCGACCGATCGTGCTATGGATCGGTCGGTTGGCTTAAAATATCTGCTGGTGTGGGGCGGCCGACCAAGACCAAGCATGGACGACCGTATGTCCGAATCAGGCAATGGGGACGGGGTCCGTTGGTAAATCAGGGCTGATCGTGTAGTTCCCTATGGGGCAATAGTGGCAGTCATTTCTCCCGGCTGATCACTCGCTCGCATCGAATGCTCGGTCGGGATAAATAATAGCCCCATGAGTACCCAGCCTAAATCAAATTTTGATTCCTTTATTGAGAGGAACCTTATTTGTTTTTTTTGTGTAGTGTAATTTTTTTACTGTGCAAAGGGCAAGTGTTGATGACAGGCAGGGAGTAATTGAGTAACTCACCGTCACCTATTTGAGAGCAATGCCTCATGGAAAGTTCAGTGATTTTTGCTTAGTCAGATTAAAGTGTCTTTCCCAGAACTTGTGTATTCATGATTCCCATTAAAGATAGTCTTTAACTGTGAAAGGCCAGAATGAGAATTTACATAGAATCATAGACCTATGCTTCTTTAAAAATCTATCCCACATGTCTGGCTTTGGAGGAAAAAAAGCCTGCACAAATAGAATATATGTTTTGAATCCACCTCCCCTAGTGTCGTACAATAGAGTTTGTGTTAGAGCAGACACCATGAATGGTGTGTGTTACAGTAAACATCACTGTAAAACAAAAAATGTACCAGATATAGGTTGTGCACTATGTTCCTGCAATGCTCTTGACTTGGTGCGGTCATTTTGTGATCGAAAGTTTAATGTAAAATAATCAGCCCAGGCGGTAGTTGTAATGTTGCGGGAACATCGGAATGTACCTTTTGTAGTGTATGGCCAACAGAAGTTGATGATACGGCATGTTATACAGCTAAACCTCAAAACATGGAGACTGATTGTTCAGAATGGTTTGAGGGGGACTTTGGAATTAACTTCTCACTGGCAGAACTTTAAGAGTAGGGGTTGTTCTGTAGCTGGCCATCAATTGCCTGTCCCTGGTATGAAGTCTTATTAAAGTTCTGTAGTTTTCTAAAAGTTTTTCCAGTCTGGCAGATGTACCCTCGGTGTGTGATACAGCTAACACAAATATCCAGTTCAGTTAAAATTAAATTATAACACAGGTTATTTAGGTAACTAACTAAATAGGTGTTAACCCCACAGTGGATTCTTTCAAGGGCATATGGTGTGTTAAATGTGACTGGGCGGGACACTGAATACTGAATGTGGTGCCCACACTGAATAGTGAAATGTTACATGCTGTCACATCTGATCTGTAGCTTTGGAATGTGACCATTTTTCCCACAAGCTGGCATTTTTCTTTGACCAACTAGGGAAATATTTTGTGCTAGAGTAACCATGTCCAAGTTAAATAATAGTTGGCCTAGTAGCACATTAATGGCCTGTGTTAATTAGCTACATTGTCTGGTGAATAATTACTAAAAGCTAGCAAAGTGAGAAACTCCGAAACCAGTGGATTACGTTCTATTCACGCTTGGGGGTGTTATGTTCTACTGAAAATAGCCTATTATGTTTCATTGTGTTGTCAACGCTAATGATCTATTTAACCTTTGTGGCAATATTCAGTGTTACTTAAACATGTCTCGTGTCAGTTTTGCCCTGTGTCTATTGTATTTCCTGCTGCACATATTGAACCTCCACCTTCTGTAACATGCTGCTGTGAGGTAATGAAATATATAGCCATAACAATAGAAATAACTGCCCCAAAAAAGAAATACATGGTATGCCTAATTTTGCACTGCAGTCATCATTTATGAGGTGGTCATAAAATACTGATATTATAAAATAATGATATTGTAAAACACCAAATACCTTGCTCTTCTGCTTTGTAAAGGATGTTGTGTGATGTTATAGTAGTTAACTGTTTATTTGTAGCAGCTACCGTATATCCAGTTTTTTTTTTTTAAATTACAACATGCTTTGTTTGCTGGGAGTTGTAGTTTCTAAACATGTGGAGTGGAAAGGTTCAATAAACTTTTAATTAAGCTTACCATCATTTACAATTCTCACTGGTTACAATTGCAGCATTTGGAGCTAAATTAGGACTTGACCTGAGTATAAGCTGAGGTTAGGTTTTCAGGCTAATTTTAAAGCATGAAAATCTCGGCTTATACTCGAGTATATACGGTACATTATTTTTATTGTCCAGATGTGCTGCTTTTTCCAGCTGTCAAAGGGAGATCGATGCACTAACACAGAGAACATTGCTTTATTCCACCAAAAGTGGAATTAAATGTATAACCACTGTACTGTACCTTCTAACGTGAACAGGTGCACACAGCAGGCCAGCACACACAAACATTTTTCAGAATATAAGCACTGCAGCTTGTAGCATACAAAATATTATTGAATCCACACATATGAAATATATCTGAGCACGACATCAAGAAAAAAAATTCGAGGACATATTACCCTATTGCTGCAAACCACTGAGCTACATTTATTTCCAGTATTATTAATATTCTTTTCTTAACACATGTTCTTTGTAGAGCAGTAAATACCATACGTAAGCGAGACTTCCACCCAATGCTTCCTGACTGTTGGATCCTACGGTATCAGGGCTGTGTGTACCCAGCTTTACTTTGCAGGTCTACTAAAGTTAGAGATCTGATTAGTTACTGTACATGGGGCGTAGCTACCAGGGGTGCAGGGGATGCAACCGCACCAGGTCCCTTGGCCAAGAAGGAGGTTTCAAAACTAGCAGTCTGTGTGCCAACGGTTTTACCAGTGGTCTGTTTACAAAGCATATTTACCATTGTCTGTGTACCAAGCATTTAACCAGTGTCTGGCTGTGTGCAGTGCCAGTTTCCCAACCAGGTTATCAGTGCCTGCATGCCAAGCATTTAACCAGTCTTTGTGCCAACTATTTTACCAATGGTAATATACAAAGCATTTTACCTCTCTGTGGGCCAAGCATTTTACTAGCCTCAGTTGGTTAGTTATTTTAAAAGGTTTGAGGATATAAGTTTAGAGATACTGTTTGAATAGATTTGTTAGGTGTATGGGTAAATTATGTTTTTTGTGTTAATGATGAATTTGGATGTTTTTTATGGAAATGATTACCGGTATTTGGTTTGTGGTGCCGATTTTTGTTTATGGTGGTGTTGGGGGCCTATGCCCAAATTTTGCATCAGGGCCCATAAGTCTGTAGCTACGCCAACAGGAAGGCAGATTATTATACCTTAATTAAATAGAATGTTATATATGCATCCTCAACATTTTGTAGTTTGCAGAAGTGGTTAAATTGCATGCTTGGGAATTTAATTTGAGTAATTAACTCTGTGATTATAAATCTGCCTTACTGAACAGTGAACAGTCTATGACAGCACTCAGTGTTAAATATTTTTTATTTCAGCTTAAAGGGCAATTATACTCCATTTATTCTCCCCTTAAAGTACTCCAGGGGAAGACCCCCCCCCCCCAGTCAGGGGCCTGATAAATGGAAAGGCAAGCTACTTTCTTATGGTCAGCCCTGGTCTGAGGGAGGGGGTGCAGGGAGCACTATCAAACTCAATTTCTAAAGTGGTATAAAGAACACAGGAAAAACCTAGGGATATGGACATGTTTTAGGTCCTCACCCTGGGTGGTTTTAATGGTAGGGGGGTTGTTGTTTTTTATGGTATAATTTTATGTACATTACATTAACTTCCAGAAAACATACACATTGTCTTTGTACGTGTCTATATTTGTATTTGCACTTTTGAATGTAGTTCACTAAGTCTTGCGAATTTATATTGTCTATTTCAATAAACTACAGCATAAACATTAGATCTTGCATTAGATCTTGCAACATTAGATCAAGAACATTATGAGATTCCTAATACCGTAGATGAAATATACAATGAAGGTTATATTGCTACAAAGGAAACCGTAATACAATGTTCCTGCTAGTTTAAGTGGCAAGGTAAATTAACAAGGCTAAAAGTAACGAGATCTCAAAAGTGACTGGCTTAACCAAGTTACCGTATATACTCGAGTATAAGTCGATCTAAGTATAAGTCGAGGTACCTATTTTTACCTGAAAAATTTGTAAAAACTTATTGACTCGTATAAGTCGAGGGTAGAAATTATCACCACTACTGCCTTCTGATTCTGTGTTGTTTTTAGGCTTTAGTTGCCCTTTAAATGGACAGCAGAATTCCTATACATGAATCCCATACAGTAATAGCCAAATCCAGTACCAGTAACCTCCAATTCTTTGGCACTCCAGATGTTTGGAAACTACAACTCCCAGCATGCTTTGTTGCTGGGAGTTTCAGTTTCTAAACATGTGGAGTGGCAAGGTTCAGTAAACTTTTAATTAAGCTTACCATCATTTACAATTCTCCTGACACCCATATAGTAAAGGGCCCTCTCACCCCATATAGTAAAGGGCCCTCTCACCCCATATAGTAAAGGGCCCTCTGACCCCATATAGTAAAGGGAACTCTGACCCCCATATAGTAAAGGAATCTCTGACCACAATAGTTAAAAATGTCACCTGAGAGTTGTGGTTTCAAGCTGTCATTTGCACTGTACTGTACTGTTTTTTGCCCCAAACTGAGGAGACCCATCAGATTTACAGCATCCAGTGACAGTGCTGAGTGAGTCCAGCAGCCAGAATACAGGAAGCAGGAAGTGTAAAGGCAGATCAGCTCCTGTAACTTTCTATGCAGGTTAACACAGCGCCACCTACTGGTTACTATCGTGCAGAATTTGGATCTAAATTAGGACTTGACCCGAGTATAAGTCTAGGTTAGGTTTTCAGGCTAGTTTTAAAGCCTGAAAAATTCGACTTATACTCGAGTATATACGGTACTTCTTAGGATTTTCATGAAGGAACAAATATTTACTGATTTATTTGGGCTGCCTATGACTCCAAACTGTGAAGAACATGAGTATTGTCCAGTATTTCTTTGTCTTTTAAAAAGACTTTGCCAGTCAATAATTTGATACTGTATTGTATGTTTCATACCCTTCTCTATATTAAGAGGTTTTATATTGTTACTAAAGTTCTTTACTACACTGGTGCAATGAATATTTATATACACTTTTGATAACTAAATGTGCTGTGACCATTTTTTGTTTAATGCCCAGGGAATTTTGCTAAGCCAGCCAAGCTCTGCTTTCCCACCCTATCCCAGAAAATGTGCCTAGCTGATAAACTAGTCAAGTCCAGGCCTGCCCATTCCAGTCCAGCTACATAGACAAGGGTAGGGTTCTGCTGTCCCATTTCATGTCATTCCTCCAAGACCAATCCAATAATTTCAACCAATTCCAGTATAACCCACGGAATTTCTGGCAAGTCGGTTAATTTAATCCTGCCATTCCAATTAAAGGGGATCTCAAAAACAAGTTGAGTTTAAATGAAAGGCCAAAAAAACGAGCCATCAACCACCTCTCTATGTGATCCACAGCCCAAGATAAAAAGAAATGACTGACCAGAAAGTTAATGGGTGGGAGGCTGACATGTGACATTCTTAAGGCTTCTCCTGCACAGTGCCGCTGGCGAGCACAGCCTCAGACTCCCTCAGTGTGTGAGGGAGACAGGAAGTCCCTCCCCCCCTCTGCTGTGTGAAGGACCTGCAGCTGCAGAGAAGGTAAGGTAACTACAAGCCCTTCTCTCTCACTATGTGAAAACAGCCTATTCAGGCAGAGTTCTCACTCTGCCTGAAAAGGCTGTTTCCACAGAGTTTTTTTTTTTTTTGGGGGGGGGGTGTAGGGGGGGGGTCAGAGTGTCCCACAGCACCTGTTAGTGGGTGGGGCTTAGGCACCCATGAGTGGGCAGGCTTAGACACCTGTGAGTGGGCGGGGCTTTAGACACCAACAAGTGGGTGGGGCCACGGCACCCACGAGTGGGTGGGGCCACATGGGGTTGTAAGGGAATGGGCCAAGGGGGGCCTGCAACTGGAGGGACCATGGGGTTCATGAGTGGGAGGGACCAGGGGGGCTGCAAAGGGGAGGAGACACAGGGCAGATTGACTGACAGGTTTCAGAGCAGGAAGTGCAGGGGACTTGGTGATGCTGCTGCCATATCACACACAAAAATGTAAATATGTTTCAAAACTATTGCAAAATAAATAATAGGAACATAAATTGGCAAAAATTCTCAGGGGAGGCAAGCTATCAGTTTACCTAAAGTCTTTTGGACCTCAGTTCCTCTTTAAGGTTAAAATTGCAATATAACTAGTAAAGTAGCATTAAGCCTTTATGTATCCTTTGATGATTGTGAAAATGTTTATTGTATTTTTATTTATTCCTGATATAAATGGTCAGTTGTTGGATGGGTTCCTTACAATGTTTTGCCCAGTGCTTTCCACTGAATTTAATCTGAACCAGCAATTCAAATAGTTTTTGACTTTAAGGGTATGTACACTGGAAAATATGTTGTTTTTTTAACTCCCAACTATCACTGTACCATTTTTTTATCTACCCCTATTTCTTTAGATATCCAGTCTGAAACATCTCACATTTCAGCATTTCTGTAAGCCGTTATAGTGTTGGTGTGCTGTATGCAGCTTTGACAGTTGGTATATGGGAAAATAGTCAGGTCAGTGGTCAGAGCCTGAGCAAAACAAGTATTGTATTAAAGGCATGCAGCAACACACACACCTCAGAGTAAGTGCTGCTTACATCTATTTATTTATAGATTAAGATGACCCAAAGCCATTTTTTCAGTATACATACACTTTAAGTTCTATAGTTTACCCTATCTTACTTGTGTCATTTAAGAAAGAGGTTGACTTAATCTTCTTCCAGGAAACAAGTAAACGTTGGGAGATTTTGCAAGGTTTAATATTGATAGATAGGTTTATAAATACTTTTAGGGAACTATTCAGTTTAACTGCATGTGAATTTCGCCTGATTGTGTTTCTCTGGGTTTTTTACTTCCTCTAAAGTGCTGATCTGTAATTTATTTTTTTTTATTTGCACTGCATACGTCTCACTCCAGCACTTAAACCCATTCCTCTGTATCTGTATGTTACCCACCTAACTAGATTGTAAGCTCTATGGGACAGGGACCTCCTTTTTTTTCTTGTGGCAAGTCTCTAGCACTTCTATTTATGTAATTTATATATTTATGTACTGAACTATCTATGTATTTATCCCCCTTGTATGACTTTATTGTATTTTACTATTGTACAGTGCTGTGTCCCCTAAGTGGCACTTTATAAAAATGCTTCTAAAGTTTCAAACTGGCTGACTGAAATATTGCACCAGGTATTTAACCCATTGTATCTCTCTGTATTCTGTGTGATTTACCACCATAGGTAAAGACCTAGCATTGCAGGTGCTCACCCTGGTTACATAAGCAGGTGGGTGGGATGGCTTGTATGTTTAATTGTTCATTAGGCTGGGTACACATGGAGGGACTTTTTGCTCACTACGAGCGAGCACTCGGCCGGGACAAATGTTCGTCGGTTGCGGCAAATTCGTCCACGGACAAATTTGCGATCGACCGTACGGTCCCATAGGGAACTGCATGATCGATTGGAATTTACCGGCACGTCCTATCGTTCTTTCGGCCAATTTGGTCGGCTGAAAATATTGGCTGGTGTGTACCCAGCCTTAAGCTGACTTGTAGCCATTGTGTGATAAAAAAAAAATAACTGGCAGAGAGTTTGACTTGATAACCCAAGGCTTTATTTGTCCATTTCTGTAGAGAGTGATATCTCGGAAATCTTCCCTCTCACCATCTACCTTCTGTTAAAACAGAGTTCTTCAAACTGTGTGACCTTACTGAGCCAGAGGTTTGCCTCAAAATGTTGGGAGTGGAATTTTCACCATTAAACCTTATTTATTTTATGTTTGAATATATTTATCTTTTCCATTATGTATTGCTAGTAAATGTCATATAAACTAACAGTACATTGATTATAATGAAATATATAATGTACTCAATGAACTACGGAAACCGTTGGTAATTACAACATTGAAAAGACAGGTGTGCTGAGGGAAAAATTGCATTAAGCGTGACATTGTCTAAAAAGTTTTAAAACCACTAGAAATATATTCTGATGACACGAAGTCTATTCACTAAAGGTCAGCTTTTACTAACAGCCTAGTGAGACTAACAGGCACGTGCTTATTGCTAGTAAGTCACTTTGTCACCTACACAGCAGCCTCACTCATGTGCAGCGATGCTGATCTGAGCTGCTGGAGAATGTGGCTCATTTCCTGTGGCAGACCCAGCCCAGGGCTGACTGCCTTGCACTCCTGTTAAGAACTTTAATACTTCAAGGTCGAAAGTCTGCATTTCTTTTACCAATAATTTTTATATATGCATAAAATTGCTTTGCACCCAAATTTTTTTCTTTTTTAAAAGAAGAATGTTTAGTCTTCTCCCGTATCACTTAACTACCTTCATGCTCATGTAAGGTTGTAAATGATCTGCAGGTTGCAAAGGCCAATGGTCACATGACCGACCTCCCATATGCTGTATGCGAATTAGGATGTTGGGTCCCCATGCACATAGTTATCTTTGGTTCACTCAAAGTAAAAAGAGTGATACTAACTTACAGAACTTTTTCTTTTGTACCAACCTACAATGGTAAAGTACACTTTTTGTTGCGATAGGGATCATAGTGCAGCGTTACCACTAATACAGTGTAGTGTGTTTTTTTTTTTTTCATGCATTTTGCATTTAGGCTAAAGGTTCATACAAACATGCTATCATGGAGCCTACTCGCGATGCACAATGTTTATGAACGTCTGTTTAGCCAGTCAATCATGACGTGTATTGGCACTTTGGGCAGATCTGTCAACAAGGTTAGTTTTGCCTACCGAAGCGCCCGTACATGGCACAAACGTTGCCCAAAACGGACGTTCATACAGATTAGAGTCTTAGACAGATTAGACGTTTATGTATAGACAAATGTCCAGTCTTTTTGTGGAACGCCTAGCCACAAACTGAATGGGCCAGATGGGAAGATAAAAAATGCTGCTTGTAAAATGCTGTCTTTAGACTTTAGATAGATATCTCTATCTAATGTCTGCCTAGTGAATGGCCAGCTTTAAAGGTTCATACACACGTGCGATCGCAGGTGTGGACCCGTGACGCACGATGTGTATGAGAGAACGTTTCGGCCGATAATCGTCCAGTGTGAAGGCACTTTATCGGCCGAAATGGACGTTTGGTCAGATATCGCTGATCGACCGACCTGGTGGATCTCCGAACCACTGTTTCAGCCGATAAAGTGCCCATTTTCGCATGATGTGCCCAAGGAGCATTCTACAACCGTCTCCTTATACACTAGTTCTGCCTGCGATGCCTGTACATACATCAATGATAGTGGATAGATAATGTTCGTTGGTAAAGGTGTTATGTGACATTCGGAATATCGCGTGATATCGAAATGTTGCACATGTTTATTTCATTCAAACTTACATCAGTCTACCTATAATCTGCCGACTATGTACAAACATACAATAATCGGCATAACGAATCCAGGCTGATCATTGGAAAAAGCCAAGAATAGGCATGGATCGTTGGTCTTAGAAGTTCATTAAAGCTTCATTTTCGCTCGAATGTCACACGATGGGTCGTTCGTCTGGCAAATTGTGCGAAAATGATCTTACACGTGTGCGAAGCTTGAATGTGGCATGATGGGTCGTTCGTCAGGCAAATTGTGTGAAAATTGTGTGAAAATTATCTTACACGTGTGCGAAGCTTGAATGTGGCATGATGGGTCGTTTGTCAGGCAAATTGTGTGAAAATTATCTTACACGTGTGTGAAGCTTGAATGTGGCATGATGGGTCGTTCGTCTGGCAAATTGTGCGAAAATTATCTTACACGTGTGCGAAGCTTGAATGTGGCATGATGGGTTGTTCGTCAGGCAAATTGTGTGAAAATTATCTGACGTGTTTGTGAAGCTTAGGTCTCAGACCAAAATTTCCTTTACGCCATATTTACGGCTCGAAAATCGCAGTGTGTACAGAGCCTAAAGCACAGATGCTAGATAATTGTTAGCTGACACAACTACAAACTATTGTTTCAGACCTCAGTCTAGCATTTGTACAGGCATCTGCCAACATAAAGCATCTTGACTATTGGCCAAATGTCAGACAACAATGGGTATTGTTCATCCTATTCAGATGGGGTCACCAGATATTTTAAGATTGGAAAACGCTCCTAAACAATGTAATAAGCAGCATTACATTGATTACGTCTAACCTCCATTAATTTAAGCTGGGTACACACAATCCAATAATTTGGACCGACAAACATTTCAGTGTATCGTCCAAATCGGATGAATGACTGATTGTGACCGTAGGCTCGGTTGCTCCTTAGTCCTGGCCGACCAGTGTACATGTTGGCACCTTTAGGTTTAGCTTTGCTGCATACATTTTAAATATGTGTCCTCTGATTTGTTCAGTGATTATCTGGAAACTCTACCTGCCACAAGTGACAGTTGTACAACGTTTGTACCCATCTTGAGCTTAATCTTGTGCAATGCAGGCTTAAGGTCCTATAGGCAGGTGCTTACCTACAGACCGATCCCACGCCATTTAATCATTTCTGCTGGTCCCCCCTGGCCCATTCATTTTGCAATCATATGTCTGTCTCTAAGAAGATCCAGAAAGGCGATTCCTGCATAATTGATTGAATGTCTGCAGGTAATCGCTAAGGCTGGGTACACACGGAGGGACTTTTTGTCTGATCCGGACGAACGAACGATCAATGTCTGTCGCGGCTGCCCGCCCCACACCAGCCAATATTATCGGCCGAAAGTGCCGTCAATCGGTCGAAAATATTGGCTGGTGTGTAACCAGCCTAAAGTATGGGTACCTGTAATGGGGGCTCTGTGATTATCAATTTAAATTACACTTTTTGATTTGTATAGTATTTGATGTTGAATAATGACATACGTCCATCCAGTCAAAACTACTTGGCAATACCCACATTTCCTGCCTAACTGTTGATCCAGAGTAAGACAAAAAAAGGGGAAAACGATTCCTTCCTGACTCGGAAATCTGAAAATCCCTGGATCAACTCTACTTTATGTATCAACACCAGTAACTTGCAACATTCCTTGTTTTTATAAACTCATCCAGCTTTTTTTTTTTTTTTGAAGCTATCCAGTGAACCTACCATCCCCATGTCCAATGGAAGACAGTTACCCTTTCCAACTCCAATCCCTGTTATTTTCAGGGATTGGAGCACAGGCAGATCACACCAAAAATGGTGACTGCATGCTCTTTGATGAGTAGATCGCAGCGCAAACAGTCCCACCGCACCTAGTGTGGCCACTTCAATTGGGACACACTAGTGTGTGCTTTTAAACATGAGATCAGATTGCAAACGTGAGTGGATCATTTGTTAAAATGGCCTAATGTGGCCTAGCCCTTAGGGATGTCCTTATGTCCTCTGATATGTTCTATTGGTGTACAATGCACCAGATAGTTTATTGTATAGCCTGTTAATGTAATTATACACAGTAATCATATCCCCACGCAAGCACCTTTTCTCTAGTGTACATAATTGTAACTTATCAAATTTGTCTTTATATTCAAGCTCCCTCATTTCCTTTATTATTTTAGTTGCCCTTTTCTGAACCCTTTCCATTTCCAAGATATTCGTTTTGTACACAGGATTCCACAATTGCACTGCATATTCCAAACGTGGCCTTACCAATGCTTTGTAATGAGGGAGAATAACATTTTTCTCCCTTGAGAAACAAATGTGCCACCCCAGCACAACAGACCTTAGTTTATTCAGTAGTCGCCTATGGGGGACTGTATCAAAAGCCTTAACAAAATCCATGTATACTACATCCACTGCTATGCCAGAGTCTAAATTCCTACTCCCTTCCTCATAAAAGCCAAGCAAGTTAGTTTGAAAAGATCTATTCATCCTAAATCCATGCTGGTTACTGCTTAGTAGGTCAATCCATGAAACATACTCCCTAAGCATCCTGTTATCTTCATATCTAAAATATGCTCTACAATGTTGGATATTACTAGATCCAAATTTTCTTGTAGGAACTTCATCCACCTAGGAGAGAAAATACTGCATATACTCAAGTATAAGCCGAGGTTTTTGTTTTTTAAAATAGGCCTCAAAAACCATCATTAGGAAACATTACCGGCACTACAATACTATTTGCCTTACTTGTATCAGCATGCAGGAGCTGATGTAGAGAATTTGCGGGTGAAGGACAGGACTGGAGTGAGCCGGGAGCAGCTGCGGGCATGTTGGTGCCGGTACGTAAGCGCGCGCACACAGATTCACTGGCAGCTTACCGTACACACCTTGCGTATAGCAGAACAGCACTTGCCCCAATCTTGCATCAATGGAGGAGCCTACAGGGAGCTCGGAAGCTCCTGAAAGAAATGGGCAAGAACATTTTCCTCTTTGCCAAACATATTTAAATAGTGCTTGAATCTTGCCACTCCAGATATATAGAAACCACACATCTGGAGTGACAAGGAATTGGGGGTTACCAGCGAAAACTTGAGATCAGTCAGACAGCATGGTTGGGACTGAAAAGTGTTACAACTGGACACAATGTTCTTTCAGCAGCATGTGACTCACTCTACTACAACTCCCAGAATCCCCAGCTGTCGAGAGATACTTATGGATCTAGTTATATTAACCTATGGAGAAAGACAGGCTGAGACATTCTGACATGTTATATTAACTTTCCCTACGTCTGATTAATCTGCAGATGTTTAGAAACTACAAGCATGCTGGAAGTTGTGGTTTCTAAACATCTGGAGTGCCAAAGAATTGTTATGGTACTGGATTTGGCTAAGGTACCGTATTACCGGTACAGTATATTGGCACCAATACTGTATGGAAATTCTGCTGTTTACCGGCATAATGGTATTAAAGGGCCCGTTAAAAGGGCAACTAAAGCCTTAAAACACTGAATCAGAAGGCAGAACACCTTTATATAAAAGCAGTACGGTAATCAGTGCCTCACTTCTAATTTTAATGTGGTTGCTGAGTTCTTCTGTGTTCTTTTAATCTGTTAGAAATGGTTGTGTGGAAGAAAGCAAAAACGCAGATCATACGATGCTGGATTTAAAATAAAGGTTGTGGCAAGAGCAGAAGAAAGTAATAATTCCATTGCAGGCCAGAAATATGGCGTTGATGACAAACAGGTGCGAGACTGGCGAAAAATAAAGACTGAATTGGAGAAGATGCCGAAGTCAAAAAAGGCTTGTCGTGGTTTAACAACCTCACTTGGGGCTCTAGAGACTGACTTGCATAAATGGGTTGTGGAATGTCGTCTAAATGGATACTGTATAACACGTATGGGAATCTGACCCTTCAAATGGCTAAAGATGAGAAATATAAAACAGTGGGCATTGAGATATTCATTGCATCAGCTGGATGGTGAACCCGCTTCATGAATTGGTTTGGACTTTGCTTGCGACAGAGAACAAAGATTTCCCAAAAGCTGCCACAAAATCTTGAAGAAAAGGTTATGTCATTCCATCAATTCATTATAAAACAAAGAAAGTTGTATAATTATGACCTTGGAAGTATCGGCAATATGGATGAGACAGCAATGACTTTTGATCTTTCAAGCAACAGAACCGTGGCATCCTTGGGAGAAAAAACTATTTTCCTTAGAACAACAGGGAATGAAAAATATAATTTCACAGTGGCTCTGGCATGTTTGGCCAATGGAGTCAAGCGACGGCCTGTTATTATATTTAAAAGGAAGACCTTGCCTAAAAATACCAATTTCCCCCGCGAATCACTGTCCGTCCACATGTTAAAGGCTGGATGGATAAACAAGGAACAAAAAAATGGCTAGAAGAGATATGGAATGGACGACCAGGAGTAGCTTAAAAAAAAACAAAAAAAAACCTTTGTTGTTAGTTTGGAATATGTTTAGAGGCCATATATGCGAAGATGTAAAAAAAATGACTAAGTCATTTCAAACCACTTTGGCTGTTATTCCAGGTGGGCTTACATCTGTTTTACAGCCTCTGGATGTGTCTATAAACAAACCTTTTTAAAGACTGTGTGCGAAAAATGTGGCACGAATGGAGGTCATCTGGTCAGGCCAAATTGACAAAAGGTGGAAATCTTATGAAGCCCGGGTGGGAATGAGATGCATGGGAGGACATTCCAGAAGACACCACCCAACGTGCTTTTCAGAAATGCGGTATAAGTAATGCCATGGATGGTACAGAAGAAAATGTTTTGTTTCAGCACAGCAGCAGCGATGAAAATGATGTAAATATTGATGATGGTGATGATAATGTCTATGCAGATGATATTACACCAGCAGAATTTGAGGCACTGTTTGCACAAACTGATGATGAGGAATCCGACTTTGAAGGATTTTAAATATGTTTTATATTGCTGTTTAAGACATTAAACTGAGATTGAATAAAGGTTTCCCAGGTAAAATATTTATTTACCATACTTATTTTTGCTAAGCCCATCACCCAACAGTGCTAGTTTTCCGTAGTTACGGTATGTATATCTATATGTTCCTACATAGTTTTATGGGTACCGGTATGTTTGTGGTACCTTATGTTGCTTTAATACATATAGTGACTACAAAAAAGTTTTTTTTTATTTGAAAATAAATACTTTTTTAAAAAAAACATGGGCCTCCTCACGGGCCTCCTCTTTATTCATGTTCACTTGAAGGAAAAAGGTTTAGGCTTCAAGTTCGGAAAGGGTTTTTCACTGTGAGAACGGTAAAGCTATGGAACTGTCTTCCAGTGGACGTTATGGCAGGTTTCATTGTCAGTTTAAAAAAAAAAAGCTGGATGAATTTCTGCAACAAGGAGTGTTGTCAAGTTACTTGTTGGATTCATAAAGTAGAGTTGATTCAGAGGAAATTTCGATTGCCACTGGAGTCAGGAAGGAATTTTTTCCTTCCCCCCTTCATAAATTGTGGTGGGTTTTTTTTGCCTTCCTCTGGATCAACTGTTAGGCAGGAAATGAGGATATTGCTAGATGGGTTGGACTGGATGGACATATGTCTATTCAACCACAAATACTATACTATAGTATTTTTTAATCATTTTAGCTAATTACAGGTTTGCAGTAGTGGTAATTAATTTCTACCCTCGACTTATACTGGAGTCAATCGTTTTTACAAAATTTTCAGGTAGAAATAGTTACCTCAACTTATACTCGGGTCGACTTATATTCGAGTAAATACGGTAAGCATGCCTTTTTATAGTAATAAGGCACTGGGGTCATTTATTCAAAAGTTGCATGGCTGACAGTTCTCTGTAACCCATTTCGGGGTCCATTGTGTGATCGCCCGTGATATTCCAACATATCCAAATCCCCGTATGTAAGCAAGGCCAGTTATCCAGGTACAAAGCACCAAAATACAAATATGCCATACACCACCGGTTCCACTTTTCCGGATTAATCAGATCAAAAAGAATAAATATAAAAAAAGTTGTAGGCACATGAACACACAGTACTACTGCTGTGTAAAAGGCAAATCAAGTTTATTGTAGAAACATGTGTGCTACATGTTTTGGACAGCCATTTTATTTTCTTTTATCCAAATGCCCGTTTGACCAATCCATAGATGGGTCGTGAGTGCCTGAAACTACACTATACACATTTTCAGACAAACCAATACACAATAATATGGGTTGATCATTCTCCTTTACATTGCCCTTTTTTAATGTGGGCGGAATTGTCTGTCAAATGCTACAAAATGAATTTACACTTTAGTGATCTGATCGCCTTACACAGAGTACAGAGCATTCAGGGGGCCACAAAAGAAGCTGACAATGACCAATAGAAAGTTTTGGTAAAAAAACGATTTACTCATTGTTTTACTACACACGTCCAATAATTGGTAAATCCTGTTGGGCCCTATATGCATAGCCTTCTGTTCCATAATCCGCTTGAAGATGGGACATGTTATATCACACTCATGGAAATTACTTGCTCAAGATCTGTGGAGCAAGGTGAGAAAAAATCCCTACAGAGATCAGGACAGCAGCATACAATTTTTATTACATGTTTATCTCGGTCTTAAAGGGTGTCTCCACTGTTAAAAATCACCTGGATTGTAAGGATAGATATGTGTATGGTGGAAATGTACCTGCAGTTTCCTGTGTCTTTGAGCAGTAGTTTAGAAGAAATCCAATGAGGTTCTCCTTGAACGCTGGGGATGGTGTAGGTCCGCCCACTTTCAGTGACTGCCTGATTGGGAAATGACCAACGCGCATGCTCCTTTAGCGCATGCGCCGAACGTGTGAGGATGAGTCTGGACTGCTGTCTGTGTGACATATATACATCACAGGAGAAGACACACCCCCAGGTGCTAGCACAACTTTCTCATGCTGCTGCAAACAAACGAAGTGGAATTCTGAAAAAAAAGGTAAGAGGAGGGTTGGGGAATGATGTACTTTAAAATAAACCAAAAATGCTTTTTCCTCAGTGGAGATACCCTTTAAAATCAAGGTTGTGTTTATCAAATGGTGTTTTGTCTCTGGCTTTGGTACACATAAAAACCTCAGACTGGACATTTTCGCAAACCTCTCAGGACTGCTGTTACAAGTTGCTCATCTTATTACGGTATGTAATGAACAGTCATGAAAATGTCATCTGTCCTCTGAAGGACCAATAGATTCCTCTTGAAATATTGCTGTACAGTGAAGCCTTGTTAAAGGGCATGTCCACCCCTTTTTTTAAACTTTTATATGTTTACATATTGATCCCCCAGCCCCAACCGCCGTAATAAAATTATTAGAAAGTGCCCCGATATGTACTTACCTGCCCTCTATCTCCGCGGCAGTCCCAGGCCCTCTGCTTGCACGGAAATGCAAGCAGGGTGCGGGACCGGCAGCCGGTCCCTGATTGGGAGAGGCAGCCAATTAGGGACGCGGCGGCGGCTGCTCAGAACGCCGGAGATAGAGGGAAGGTAAGTAACTATCGGGGCACTTCTTGAATTCTGTTACAGCGGTTGGGGCTGGGGGATCAATATGTATAATATATAATGGGGATTTTACACTAGGGGGAGGGAGAAAAAACGGGAGGGAGAGGAGGGGGGGAGGACTCTCTGCGCATGCCTCAACCTTGTCGAGGTTGAGGTGAGACAGGCGCAGGATGAGTCACCCAGACCTTCTACACTACACTATCCTGGACTTTGGAGGGGCACAGCATGGCAACCATAAGGAGCTGGGATGTAAGGTAAGAATTATTGTACACTACAGAGTGGGGCCAGTATGGGGTTAAATTTGAGTTTTGGGGGTGGACATGCCCTTTTAAAGGTAAAAATATCTTTCAATTTTTTAATGTGTGCTGGGTTTTATTTCTGTCTCAAATACAAATTTGCCCAATGCACATCACATTTGTCTACCTGTAGCATTTGAAAAATAGATGTTATTGTACTCTTTGAAACAAGTGGCCATGCAACTTTCCTATCTGGTATTTTCATTACACAGAAATCGAATCAGGCGACTTTGATTATGTTTAACAGCCATTACTTAGTTGTCTTGCACATTAATTGAAAACCACCCAGATATGCTAAATAGGCTCTCACTCTCTATATCTTTTTGTCTGGAGCTTGGAGTGGAGCAGAGCTAGTAAAGGTTTTCCCATTTTTCATGTTCATGGAACTCTTTGTAACGCAACACCAAACATAACCACAGCATGTATATCCTTACCTAATGGTTGTAAGCTCTGTGGAACAGAGTGTGCTGTCCTGTTTAGTCTTTAACAACTATGGTACATTTTAAATATGCAATCCATTATTTAAAAATGCTTTAAGAACAGAGAAATTGCTGTTTGACAATTAATCTGCCACATGCAAGAATCCTGACCAAGTGATCAGTGTCCTCCTTTTGGCCACAGCACCCACAGCAGGTCTTAAATGGATCTATACCGAAAAATAGGTTATTTTAAATTGACCATAACTGGAAACTAAAATCTTCCTAACCACCACTGTATCATTTTTTTGTTGATCTGCCCCCTGTTTCTTTAGAAAAACTGATTATATTTCATCTGTCAATCAAGTTCCTTGCTCTCATAAACTATTCTTCTGTGAGTAGTTTTACTGTAGCTGGAATGGTGACAGAGTTTTGACAGTTGGAATGCTGTGTGCCAGCTTGACAGTTGGTTTGTGGGAAAACAGTCAGGTCGTGTGGGAGTGGTTAAAAGAGGGAGAGGAGATACTGCTCCTAAACAAAATGTGTGCTGGATTAAAGGCATGCAGCAACTCACACAAATCAGAGTAAGTGCTACGTACATGTATTCAATTATAGATTAAGATGAGGCAAAGTCAGTATACTATAGTTTATTCAGTTAGTGTCCCTTTAATTGCTGAGGGAGCCATTGATTCTGGCGAATCTCAGATGTTTACATTTCAACACAGGTTTTATTTGCCAACCATTCAGTAAATGTTGAGTGTACAAGACTACTTTTGCTGTTCCTGCAAGGGGTGTTTCTACTTATCCAGTCCTCCTCTATTGCACAGATTAGGCTGACCAACCATAGCCGATTTTAAAGAACTGTTGCATAAAACACTCACTACAGATAGTAGTAGTAGACAAATATGTGCTACAATTTATAAAATGTTGGTATTCACTATATTATCTACTCACATATATTTACATATATTATGAAAATTGTAAAATGGTGGTACACACATATTTTTCAGTGCTTGCTTTGTCATTACATTTTTAATGTTTAGTGAGTGCTCCTAATTTCCCCCACCCTCTTACTCACTGCCTTCTCGTAGTGTCTGCGACACTTCACAGCCTTACCATAGACACTGCTCTGCTTATACATCTCCCCCCTTCTTTTTTCATTTTTCTTCTGATTGGTCTTAAATGTGGCACAAAGTGTGCTGTCAGGCAGCTAAAGATCTTAATAAAAGGTTCAGGGATGGCATATCTTATTTCTGCTTCTGGAGTGACAGGCCTCGCCCTGTAATTGCTGTGATTTCAAATGATGATTTCTCAGAATCTACAGTTCAGATTGAAAATCTGAAATAAGTTTTGGAGCAGTGTGATCTTGCTGTATCTAGTACAATATTCAACTTTTTAGAGTAAAGATACCCTTTAAGGCATAATTTTCCTTATATTGGTCAGTGTGTGCTCACCTGAACTGATCTGTCATGGGATCAAATTGTTAAGTCCGATTGGTTCACACTGTGTATTGTGTACATTTTGCTGTGAGAGCTTAAAATAAATCATAATAAAATAAAAAACACAATGCACTTATTTATTTGGATTAAGTACAAGCCGGTTCACAGCTGTTAAAAAAATGTTATCTGTGAAAATACGATAGGGTGTGCATTAAAACTATTCAGTTATTCAATATCTTATGGGCTGTTTTTCCATAATATAAATTTTATGCTGCTGTCCCTGTCTCTGTACGTTTTTTAGCTAAGATGTAGTCAGGTTTTTTTTGCATACAGTGCTAAACTGAAAGTATGAGGGGGGTGATTCTATTGAGCCCAATAGAATCACCCCCTGTATTGTAGTAAATTAAGATTCCATAGCTTGGCCTTGCACAAACATTTAACTGAGGTATGAAAAGGCACTTTAATTCTGCAGCTATGGGGGGCATGGTTTAATTATACTTGTAATCCTTAGAAAAATTGCAAGCTCTTTCATGTGACTTGGAGCTCTGCCTCTTTTACTGTGAGTGAGTGGTACAGGGACCCCTTTTCTCTATTCTCCTGTTAAAGAGAACTCGCCCGATGTCTGTAAGTATCTTGCCGCAATCATTTGATATTTATTGATGCATTTATTTGGTCCATTGTAGTTTTAAAGGTTTTTTAGTGTGTTTTTTTTTTCCTGGGGGCTTCATGAGAGATTCATTTTAGAATTCTAAGACCAAGAAAACTGCCCCCTTATCAATAGATATGGTTTAATTTGTGTGTGTGGTTTATTATTTTATTTCACAATTGTATTTGTGTGTGTGTGTGTGTGTGTAACAAGCCATGAATTCCAGGCTTTGCCATACCTTGTAGATAGCAACATTAAAATATTGCACCAGTGTAAACCCTAGGAAGAAGTACATGTGTTTTGGGAAAGACATTTCAGATAAAATGAGGTGTTATTGAAGGCCACCTGTGAACTGTCTTTCTCTTTATTATAGGTTCTAAACTTAGCAAAAATTCACTCATGTCAGGTTTAATAGGTTACTTATCTGACATGAGATGTGCTTTTTAAATTTTGGTATTGAATATATTTTTTTGCCAGTAGTTTGAAAGCTGCTATAACCTAAAATTATAACGGATCTTTTGCTGCTTAAAGGAATAAAAAAAAATTCTGACTTTTTATTATAACCATTACCCTTCATGGCTGTGACCTGCTTCCTGTGCTATACAGGTGCTGCTCCGGACTACAGACATCTAATGTGTGTACATGGCTTAAGGGGGGCAGTACACATGCAGTTATGATCTCATTGTGGGTTTTGGTCGGCTCTGTGCCCATACATGGGACTGATCCTATGGAGCCGATACCTGCTTTTGGAAATTTACAAGAGAGGGAAGTTCATCCCATGTGTATGGCCAGGTTTAGCCACCTCTGTCATAAAGTGATTTTGACAGCGGTGTAAAATGATTCAAGGCCAGAGCAGCAAGAAATCCACGGGGCCCGTAGCAAAATTTTAAGTAGGGTTTCCAACCAAAAAAATTCAAATATATGCCAACCGTGTGCATGTCCTCTCCTTCTATGCAGACAGAATTAAACTGTTTAGTTTCAAAATAAGAGGCCTAAGGGATTATTTTTCTGGTGCCCCCTAGGTTCTGTGAAAAAGAGGGGTCACAAGAACAAAATTTTTAAGCATCGTCTCTAATAAAGATATTTTATTTTGCAGCACACAGGGAATATTTTCTTTGCTAAAAGTAAATTTTCCCTAAATAAAATTTTGTTTGCTTTTAAAGTATGGAGACTTTCTGTGCTTCCACTGAACTGATCTACCGGATACTGAATTATTCTGAAGGACGGGGGTTTCAGTTCAAATCCCTGAATCAAGTAATTTGTCTGTTAGGCAGTTGGGTGTGCAAGGAATGAAGAACCACCATGGAGAGCCCTCAGGAATGTTCAATGCTGATACTGTACCAGTCTGAGAGCTGCCTCTGTCTGCAGGTGCTAGAGAGGGGTGGGAGGGGGGTAGAGAGCTCTGATAACTAGGCCTCTTGAACCTTACTGTGTAGAAAACACAATAAGTAAAACAACAAGTACAATGTGTGTAGCCCCCCATGTAAGTGGTTGGGAAGACCATCTTTTGATCGTGTTTGATTAACTTGTGCTTGTTTTCCCAGACCAGCTGGGTGTGGAGGAGTAATACACTAATACAATTCTATATGAAAAATACTGAACTACACACTTTAAATGACAAGGGTACTGGAGAAATTCCTGTAATGAAAGGACAAATTGTAATATTAACAGGCACTGCTTGTTTAAGAAAAGGTCGGAATTTGGCAAATTAACCTGGGGGCTTTGAGTTCTACTGGCACCAACTTGTGGTGGTACCAGTAGAACTCTATTTTTTTGTGGTACCAGTAGAACTCTATTTTTTTGTTGGTACCAGTAGAACTCTATTTTTTTGTGGTGCAGTGACTCTATTTTTGTGGTGCCAGTAGAACTATATTTTTTGTTGGTGCCAGTAGAACTCTATTTTTTTTGGGGTGGTACAGATAGAACTATATTTTTTTGTGGTACCAGTAGAACTCTATTTTTTTGTGGTACCAGTAGAACTCTATTTTTTTTTGACCAATCCAGAGATGGGTCGTGAGTGCCTGAAACTACTATACACATTTTCAGACAAACCAATACACAATAATATGGGTTGATCATTCTCCTTTACATTGCCCTTTTTAATGTTGGGCGGAATTGTCTGTCAAATGCTACAAAATGAATTTACACTTTAGTGATCTGATCGCCTTACACAGAGTACAGCGCATTCAGGGGGCCACAAAAGAAGCTGACAATGACCAATAGAAAGTTTTGGTTAAAAAAACGATTTACTCATTGTTTTACTACACACGTCCAATAATTGGTAAATCTGTTGGGTCCTATATGCATAGCCTTCTGTTCCATAATCCGCTTGAAGATGGGAAATGTTATATCACAACTCATGGAAATTACTTGCTCAAGATCTGTGGAGCAAGGTGAGAAAAAATCCCTACAGAGATCAGGACAGCAGCATAACAATTTTTATTACAGTTTATTCGGTCTTAAAGGGTGTCTCCACTGTTAAAAATCACCTGGATTGTAAGGATAGATATGTGTATGGTGGAAATGTACCTGCAGTTTCCTGTGTTCTTTGAGCAGTAGTTTAGAAGAAATCCAATGAGGTTCTCCTTGAACGCTGGGGATGGTGTAGGTCGCCCACTTTCAGTGACTGCCTGATTGGGAAATGACCAACGCGCATGCTCCTTTAGGCATGCGCCGAACGTGTGAGGATGAGTCTGGACTGCTGTCTGTGTGACATATATACATACAGGAGAGACAACACCCCCAGGTGCTAGCACAACTTTCTTCATGCTGCTGCAAACAAACGAAGTGGAATTCTGAAAAAAAGGTAAGAGGAGGGTTGGGGAATGATGACTTTAAAATAAACCAAAAATGCTTTTTCCTCAGTGGAGATACCCTTAAAATCAAGGTTGTGTTATCAAATGGTTGTTTTGTGGCTTTGGTACACATAAAAACCTCAGACTGGACATTTTCGCAAACCTCTCAGGACTGCTCTGTACAAGTTGCTCATCTTATTACGGTATGTAATGAACAGTCATGAAAAATGTCATCTGTCCTCTGAAGGACCAATAGATTCCTCGAAATATTACTGTACAGTGAAGCCTTGTTAAAGGGCATGTCCACCCCTTTTTTAAACTTTTATATGTTTTACATATTGATCCCCAGCCCCAACCGCCGTAATAAAATTATTAGAAAGTGCCCCGATATGTACTTACCTGCCCTCTATCTCCGCGGCAGTCTCCAGGCCCTCTGCTTGCACGGAAATGCAGCAGGGTGCGGGACGGCAGCCGCGTCCCTGATTGGCTGAGAGGCAGCCAATTAGGGACGCGGCTGCCGGTGCTCAGAACGCCGGAGGATGAGGGAAGGTAAGTAACTATCGGGGCACTTTCTATGAATTTGTTCACAGGGTTGGTGGCTGGGGGATCAATATGTATATATATAATGGGGATTTTACACTAGGGGGAGGGAGAAAAAAACGGGAGGGAGAGGGAGGGGGGGAGGACTCTCTGCGCATGCCTCAACCTTGTCGAGGTGAGGCTGAGACAGGCGCAGGATGAGTCACCCAGACCTTCTACACTACACTATCCTGGACTTTGGAGGGGCACAGCATGGCAACCATAAGAGCTGGAGTAAGGTAAGAATTATTGTACACTACAGAGTGGGGCAGTATGGGGTTAAATTTGAGTTTTGGGGGTGGACATGCCCTTTTAAAGGTAAAATATCTTTCAATTTTTTAATGTGTGCTGGGTTTTATTTCTGTCTCAAATACAAAATTGCCCAATTGCACATCACATTTGTCTACCGTAGCATTTGAAAAATAGATGGTATTTGTACTCTTTGAAACAAGTGGCCCAGCAACTTTCCTATCTGGTAATTTTCATTACACAGAAATCGAATCAGGCGACTTTGATTATGTGTTTAACAGCCATTACTTGTTGTCTTGCACATTAATTGAAAACCACCCAGATATGTAATAGGCTCTCACTCTCTATATCTTTTGTCGGAGCTTGGAGTTGGAGCAGAGCTTAGTAAAGGTTTTCCCATTTTTCATGTTCATGGAACTCTTTGTAAAGCAACACCAAACATAACCACAGCATGTATATCCTTACCTAATGGTTGTAAGCTCTGTGAACAGAGTGTGCTGTCCTGTTTAGTCTTTAAACAACTATGGTACATTTTAAATATGCAATCCATTTATTTAAAATGCTTTAAGAACAGAGAAAATTGCTGTTTGACAATTAATCTGGCCACATGCAAGAATCCTGACCAAGTGATCAGTGTCCTCCTTTTGGCACAGCACCCACAGCAGGTCTTAAATGGCATATACGAAAAATAGGTTATTTTAAATTGACCATAACTGGAAACTAAAATTCTTCCTAACCACCACTGTATCATTTTTTTTGTTGATCTGCCCCCTGTTTCTTTAGAAAAACTTTATATTTCATCTGTCAATCAAGTTCCTTGCTCTCATAAACTATTCTTCTGTGAGTAGTTTTAAGTAGCTGGGATGGTGACAGAGTTTTGACAGTTGGAATGCTGTGTGCCAGCTTGACAGTTGGTTTGTGGGAAAACACGTCAGGTCGTGTGGGAGTGTGTTAAAAGAGGGAGAGGAGATACTGCTCCTAAACAAAATGTGTGCTGGATTAAAGGCGAGCAGCAACTCACACAAATCAGAGTAAGTGCTACGTACATGTATTCAATTTAGATTAAGATGAGGCAAAGTCAGTATACTATAGTTTATTCGTATAGTGTCCCTTTAATTGCTGAGGGAGCCATTGTTCTGGCGAATCTCAGATGTTTACATTAACACAGGTTTTATTTGCCAACCACAGTAAATGTTGAGTGTACAAGACTACTTTTGCTGTTCCTGCAAGAGGTGTTTCTACTTATCCAGTCCTCCTCTATTGCACAGATTGGCTGACCAACCATAGCCGATTATTAAAGAACTGTTGCATAAAACACTCACTACAGATAGTAGTAGTAGACAAATATTGTGCACAATTTATAAAATGTTGGTATTACATATTATATACTCACATATTTATTTACATATATTTATGTAAAATTGTAAAATGGTGGTACACACATATTTTTCAGTGCTTGCTTTGTCATTACATTTTAATGTTTAGTGAGTGCTCTAATTTCCCCCACCCTCTTAATCACTGCCTTCTCGTAGTGTCTGCGACACTTACAGCCTTACCATAGACACTGCTCTGCTTATACATCTCCCCCTCCTTTTTTCATTTTTCTTCTGATTGGTTTAAATGTGGCACAAAGTGTGCTGTCAGGCAGCTAAAGATCTTAATAAAAGGTTCAGGGTGGCATATCTTTATTTCTGCTTCTGGAGTGACAGGCCTCGCCCTGTAATTGCTGTGATTTCAAATGATGATTTCTCAGAATCTACAGTTCAGATTGAAAATCTGAAATAAGTTTTGGAGCAGTGTGATCTTGCGTATCTAGTACAATATTCAACTTTTTAGAGTAAAGATACCCTTTAAGGCATAATTTTCCTTATATTGGTCAGTGTGTGCTCACCTGAACTGATCTGTCATGGGATCAAAATGTTAAGTTCTGATTGGTTCACACTGTGTATTGTGTACATTTTGCTGTGAGAGCTTAAATAAATCATAATAAAATAAAAAACACATGCACTTTTTTGGATTAAGTACAAGCCGGTTCACAGCTGTTAAAAAAATGTTATCTGTGAAAATACGATAGGGTGTGCATTAAAACTATTCAGTTATTCAATATTTAGGGCTGTTTTTCCATAATATAAATTTTATGCTGCTTGCCCTGTCTCTGTACGTTTTTTAGCTAAGATGTAGTCAGGTTTTTTTTTGCATACAGTGCTAAACTGAAGTATGAGGGGGGTGATTCTATTGAGCCCAATAGAATCACCCCTGTATTGTAGTAAATAAGATTCCATAGCTTGGCCTTGCACAAACATTTAACTGAGGGATGAAAGGCACTTTAATTCTGCAGCTATGGGGGCATGGTTTAATTATACTTGTAACTTAGAAAAATTGCAAGCTCTTCATGTGACTTGGAGCTCTGCCTCTTTTACTGGGAGTGAGTGGTACAGGGACCCCTTTTCTCTATTCTCCGTTTAAAGAGAACTCGCCCGAGTCTGTAAGTATCTTGCCGCAATCATTTGATATTTATTGATGCAATTATTTGGTCCATTGTAGTTTTAAAGGTTTTGTAGTGTGTTTTTTTTTTCCTGGGGGCTTCATGAGAGATTCATTTTAGAATTCTAAGACCAAGAAAACTGCCCCCTTATCAATAGATATGGTTTAATTTGTGTGTGTGGTTTATTATTTATCACAATTGTATTGTGTGTGTGTGTGTGTGTGTAACAAGCCATGAATTCCAGGCTTGCCATACCTGTAGATAGCAACATTAAAATATTGCACCAGTGTAAACCCTAGGAAGAAGTACATGTGTTTTGGGAAAGACATTTCAGATAAAATGAGGTGTTATTGAAGGCACCTGTGAACTGTCTTTCTCTTTATTATAGGTTCTAAACTTAGCAAACATTCACTCATTAGGTCAGGTTTAATAGTGTTACTTATCTGACCATGAGATGTGCTTTTTAAATTTTGGTATTGAATATATTTTTTTGCCAGTAGTTTGAAAGCTGCTATAACCAAAATTATAACGGATCTTTGCTGCTTAAAGGAATAAAAAAAAATCTGACTTTTTATTATAACCATTACTATTCATGGCTGTGACCTGCTTCCTGTGCTATACAGGTGCTGCTCCGGACTACAGACATCTAATGTGTGTACATGGCTTAAGGGGGGCAGTACACATGCAGTTATGATCTCATTGTGGGTTTTGGTCAGCTCTGTGCCCATACAGGGACTGATCCTATGGAGCGATACCTGCTTTTGGAAATTTACAAGAGAGGGAAGTTCATCCCATGTGTATGGCCGTTTTAGCCACCTCTGTCATAAGTGATTTTGACAGCGGTGTAAAATGATTCAAGGCCAGAGCAGCAAGAATCCACGGGGCCCGTAGCAAAATTTTAAGTAGGGTTTCCAACCAAAAAAATTCAATATATGCCAACGTGTGCATGTCCTCTCCTTCTATGCAGACAGAATTAAACTGTTTAGTTTCAAAATAAGAGGCCTAAGGGATTATTTTTTCTGGTGCCCCCTAGGTTCTGTGAAAAAGAGGGGTCACAAGAACAAAATTTTTAAGCATCAGTCTCTAATAAAGATATTTTATTTCTGCAGCACATGGGAATATTTTCTTTTGCTAAAAGTAAATTTTCCCTAAATAAAATTTTGTTTGCTTTTAAAGTATGGAGACTTTCTGTGCTTCCACTGAACTGATCTACCGGATACTGAATTATTCTGAAGGACGGGGGTTTCAGTTCAAATCCCTGAATCAAGTAATTTGTCTGTTAGGCAGTTGGGTGTGCAAGGAATGAAGAACCACCATGGAGAGCCCTCAGGAATGTTCACTGCTGATAACTGTACCAGTCTGAGAGCTGCCTCTGTCTGCAGGTGCTAGAGAGGGGTGGGAGGGGGGTAGAGAGCTCTGATAACTAGGCCTCTTGAACCTTACTGTGTAGAAAACACAATAAGTAAAACAACAAGTACAATGTGTGTAGCCCCCCATGTAAGCTGGTTGGGAAGACCATCTTTTGATCGTGTTTGATTAACTTTGTGCTTGTTTTCCCCAGACCAGCTGGGTGTGGAGGAGTAATACACTAATACAATTCTATATGAAAATACTGAACTACACACTTTAAATGACAAGGGTACTGGAGAAATTCCTGTAAAGTGAAAGGACAAATTGTAATATTAACAGGCACTGCTTGTTTAAGAAAAGGTCGGAATTTGGCAAATTAAACCTGGGGGCTTTGAGTTCTACTGGCACCAACTTGTGGTGGTACAGTAGAACTCTATTTTTTTGTGGTACCAGTAGAACTCTATTTTTTTGTGGTACCAGTAGAACTCTATTTTTTTGTGGTGCAAGTGACTCTATTTTTGTGGTGCCAGTAGAACTATATTTTTTGTTGGTGCCAGTAGAACTCTATTTTTTTTGGGGGGTACAGTAGAACTCTATTTTTTTGTGGTGCCAGTAGAACTCTATTTTTTTGTGGTGCCAGTAGAACTCTATTTTTTTGTGGTACCAGTAGAACTCTATTTTTTTGTGGTACCAGTAGAACTCTATTTTTTTGTGGTGCCAGTAGAACTCTATTTTTATGGAATAAATTGCATTTTATATGTATGTAAGAAAACTCTTTTTAAGTTGTGCACTTGCATGCGTGCACAGAGGTTAAAATTAGGTGAGCACAAACATTTGGGTGAATATACTAGGTAAAAATATACCACACATTTTATTTTTTGTACACACCGGTAATTTAGATCTGACCACCAATAATAACATAATTGACATAGTGTCATAGCACGGCAAGTACATGAAATGTTAGGTCCTGAAATTAGCTAAACAACAGGTTGTTTATGAACAATGAGGGAGGGAAACACAATCGATTGCCTCCAATGAGGTGCTTCCAGACCAGCAAGTGTTATGACTGATACCCACAGGAATTTACATTCCTAGCTTTACTACAAGCACTTACAGCCGTATCAAATTTAAAAGTTAGATACTGTACCAAGTACCGTATATACTCGAGTATAAGCTGAGGTACATATTTTTACCTAAAAAATTAGGAAAAATTGATTGCCTCATGTATAAGCCAAGGGTAGAAATTATAAAATGGGGGAGCTTGTGGGAGCATATTCCTGGGCCCCATATACTATCATAATATTTGTGCTAGTGCAAACAATAAAAACATGGGGGTTTTTTAGTTACAATTTTATGTATAAAAGTGAAAAGCCTTCCAACCACGTCAAGGTAACTCCAGTATGGAAGGTCCTAACAATTTACCTTGGGTCATTTATCAGGGCTCACACTCTGCTTTGTTGCATTTTCCTGGGAAGATGGTCTCCCTGACCTTGCATTGGATTACGGTAGTATATAAGGCTATCACTTACCCCCGCCTACTGGCTTTTAATAAGGAGGGAAATGGCCTGCCATCCAATGCTTAGTATTCAAGGTGTAAAACCTCCAATTAAAGGGACGTGTTGGGGGTGCTACTACCACATGGAAGCTTGGTCAATCTTCCTGCAGAGAAACTCTGGTACATTACATAAACAAAAAGGGGGGCTGTGGGAGCACTCCTATGGCAATATTATTATAACATATAATGGAAGTGCTACTGATCTGACCAACACATTAGAACAAACAAAAGATGATCAATGCACATTCCTGGGCCCCATATACTATCATAATATCTGTGGTAGTGCAAACCGTAAAAACATGGGGGGTTTAGTTACAATTTTATGCGTAAAAGTGAAAAGCCTTTTTACTTTTATGCATAAAATTGTAACTAAAATCAGAAGGCAAACTTTTGCAATAAATACCACCCTCCTTCTGATTCTTTGTTTTGAGGCTCCCATTTTCCTCTCCCTTCCCCTAACTCCTAATCCCTTTTCTGTAGTGTAGGGCTCCCTCACCCACAACCAACCGCTATAGCACTTTGTAAAAAAACTTAGCCGATCTATACTTAATTTGCCTGTTTCCCCCGGCGTTCTGTAATGCCGTAAGCCGCGTCCTTGATTGGCTGCCAGTCTGGCCCTCTGCTTGCAGTTTCATGCAAGCAAACATTCGTGACAGAACGCCGGGGGAAACAGGCAATGTAAGTAGTGATCGGCTAAGTTTTTTTTTACAAAGTACTATAGCGGTTGGGGGTGGGTGAGGGAGCCCTACACTACAGAATTTAAAAAAAAAAAACGGGTGGACATGCCCTTTAAGCCTGCAGTGGAGAGCTCCCCCCTCCCTCCCCCGAGACCCCCCCCAGTTGCAGTCCTTACCGCCATCAATGTACCTCACAGACTCTGAATCCAGCTGCCGCACACTGAAGAATGAGTCCTGTGGATTTGCTGGCTGACGTTACTACTCTGCGCCTCTCACTGCCCGGTAGTTATGTCACCTGGCAAATCCACGGGACTTATGCAGCGTGTGGCAGCTGGATTCGGAGTCTGAGCTACATTGATGGTGGTAAGGACCTTGACCCAAGTATAAGCCGAGGGAAGGTTTTGAGGTTTATTTTAAAACCTAAAAACCTTGGCTTATACTAGAGTACATTACTTGGCTCTTGGGATTTCTCCAGCCTCCTACAATAGGCTATAGCTTCTAGCACTGCCCTATATCTTATGCAAATTCATTTTGTGCTTTGAACAGCCTGACCAGGAGAATTATCATGGAAATGCAATATCTTATGTAATAACTTATGTAATATCGGGTTAGCAAGGGTTTTGTATACCTTTTGCATTGCCTGCGCTATTTACAAAGACTTTTGGAAATTGCACATTGCAAGCTATCCAATAAATTTGGCGATGATTTTTGTGCTTGTTTTTGGCACTGAAATTAAAGCCTTTTTTAATGGAAGAAACTTGCCGATTACCCACCCCCATTTCGGCTTTCTTGGGTTTCATCCTGGTCTGTGAGCTTTTTCCTGTTTCCTTATGACCAGATGCAAACCAACATATACAAATCGTATTTCTTTCTTCTTGCAGAGTAAATATCGCAAGACCTAATATTAGGGTAAAACAATAGCAAAACATTGTTTTCCCTACAGACATTCTTTGAAGGCATTTAACAATGAGGCTTTAATGGGATTTCTCTGCCATGAATATCCTGCTTCCTAGAAAAAACCGGGAGGGACATGTCACATGGTCCCAAAACCACAGGTCATCCGGATCTGCAGAGATTAATGATGCTACATTATTGTGCTTTAGGTTGCACCATCCGCTCAGTTTGTCTGTGATATTGTACAGCTGTGAAACAAGCAATGGTTAGACTTTCTGTGACACTGAATATTTAGTATTTGCTCACTAAACTGACATTAGTTACTCTGAGTATTTCTACCTCGCTTTGAAGCTTGCAGGGAGCACTAGCATCTGTCTCATTCATCTTGCTGCTTCAAACTTGCATGTATACAATCCTCCCCAACCTTTATCTTCATTGGACTGGCAGGATGAACTAACTACCTAAAATAATACTGAATTAGCTGCTTCAGTCTTCAGGTACCAACAACAAATAACATTTGTAAAGCACTTTTCTCCTTGTAAGCATGGCTCATACCAATAATTGTTTGATTGGTAAATTGTAGTATAGAGGAAGAACTCTATAAATCTGGATATGCCATGCTAAACCGGTGGCTTTTCAGTCTGGATTTGAATAACTCCAGGGAAGAGGCCTTTACTGGGTGTGGTAGGGCGTTCCAAAGGGTAAGGGCAGCATGACAGAAAGCTCTGTCTCCAAAGGTTTTGAGGCAAGTCCTTAATGTATCCAGGGCCCAGATTGTGCAGTGATTTGAAAGTTAACAGTTCAATCTTGAAGAGTATTCTCCATTGTACTGGTAGCCAATGCAGTGAGCGAAGGATCGGTGTAATGTGACAGTGGTGAGGCTAGTTTGTTAGCAGTCTGGCAGCAGCATTCTGCACTAATTGTAGGCAGTGCAGATCTTTTTGTGGGAGACCTGTATAAAGGGCATTGCAGTAGTCCAGCCGTGATGTGATGAAAGTGTGAACTAGGGTTGGAAGATCCTCTGGGGGGATCAGATGTTTGATTTTTGCAATGTTCTTCAGATAAACATTGCAAAAATCAAACATTTGATCCCCCAGAGGATCACTGCAACTGATTATGCGGACCATAGTAGGTCGCACGATGGGCCGCGATTTACTGACATGTCCTATTGTCTGTATGATCCGGGCAAACAAGTGACCGATATTGATCACCGGCGAAGAAAAAACTGCCCTGGTAATACACAAAAATATCAGTTGGTTTCGACGAAAAATCGTATTGTGTGTACCCAGCCTTATTCTTCTCCACATTACATGGATATTCCAAGTGACATCAGAGTTCCATGACCTGACAGACTCCTTTTGATTTTACATGGTCACAGAACTTCTCTGTTATTTATTATATCCATATAATTTACAGTAGGGTACATTATCCATAAACAACAATTGTCCAAATGCATAAACGGCCATTCGTTGGACGCGTGACGTCCGATTTGTGGTTGGATGTTGGGCTCATGATCGTAGACGTGTAAGGTTCCCCCCCCTTCCCCTTATAATGAATTTAAAGATTTTTTATTTGCGGTGGTGTGCATTTTATTCTGTGTTAGATATGTCTTTTCTGTTTATATATAATAAATTACAGCCCCACCCCAAAAAAAAAGAATTACAAATCCAAGAACAGCAACTGAAGATGGACTTTCACTTCCTATAGCAGTACATGGGTAAAATTTTAACGTTGGTAAAAGTCAAGTAAAAGTGTTTTATCATATAGATTTTAAACATTTTCCCTGACCTATAGCATAGAATTGTGTTTCTTAAATGGTGTTTCAGGTTCAGTTTGTGAATCTTGAAAGGGACACTGGTTTACCTTATGCAAAATTTTAGTTGCCATAAAAAATTTCTGCTGAAATGTTGTCATCGAAATTTCGCTACCAAAACTAAAATTCAACATCACTAATTGCTGCTCGGCACATAAAATGATGTGAAAAAAAGAAATTTCATCATGTAATTCCAGTATTCGGGAAAAGATTTTAGCTCTTTCTGGATGAAATTTTGGTGGTTGTTTCAATGGTGAAATTTCATTGTCAAAACCAATTACGGTTCATAACCAATCTTAACTTAAAACATAGATGTGCCATGGCAGTCTGTTTTGCCTAGGGTGCCGTAAGCCCTTTCTCTCTACAAAGTAGCATCTAGTGTCTGTAGAGGTTGCTGTAGAGGGCCAGTAGTGGGGGAAACTTTAGTTTTTAGTTTTAATATGCAGTCTCTTAATCTAAATGTGTGAACATTTCCAACAGAAATGCCTTTAGTTTGACATTCTAAATTCTGGCATCCCAGGGTTTACTTATAATCAGAAGTGTGATACTGTGATTATATATAGTTACTGTTATGTTGTTTGTAATACTAACAAAAGCTATTGACCTTCTCTCTTTAGATCAGTGTACGTGTGACCACAATGGATGCTGAGCTGGAGTTTGCTATCCAGCCCAACACCACTGGGAAGCAGCTCTTTGACCAGGTGAGTGCAAACCTCTAACTCATTGCTCCTAACCAATTATCTTAAGGTGGTATGGTGCAGCCTAAAGGCGTTTATGATTGTTGCTGTTTTTAACATGTACTAATAAAGTTCCAGTTTTAACTTAATATACCGGGTACCTGGAGTTCGTTACTACACAGAGTGCGGCATTCTCTTCTCTGCAATTGGAATTTTTTCCTGTAACCAAAAATATAAACTGCGTAAAAAGAGGTCTATGCGGTTTTTTTTTTTTTAATGGCTCTGGACTCTTTTCCCAGTAACTGTGTTTATTTACTGAATACCAACAACCTCAATCCAAACAGAAGCAGATCGGGAGTTAAGGATCTTTTAGCTGCTTTATGGGAAACAGCTGTTACTTCAGTAGCCTCATTTGCACAGCTGTAATCCCGCAGTCAAAACGGCTCTAGCAATAAAGAGGGAGAGATGTAGAGTCCCTCAAAGAGCCAGCGTCAGAGGGCTGCCTTGAAAGCAGATGGGCGTTGGCTCCTGGCACAAAGCATAATGAATGGGACTTGCCTGTTTTTCTAAAATGTATGTTCACTGCCAAGTTCCCTTATTTTGGTTCATTTGGGCAGGGCTGCTTGGGATTTTTGGATAGGTTTGATGCGACACATATCATTTGTGAGATCACACTGTTTTATTTAACTGATGTTAACTCCCAGTTTACACTTTAGCTCCCTCTCATGGCTAGAAGATGGTGAGATTTTTTTCCCCTAGCAGCCTGATAACATCTTGCTTAAAGGAGAAAAGCTTTTCTCACCAGAACACCTAAACATTTTAAGATTCTTCTCTAGTAAGTTGCATTTAAAATATGTAAGTAATAGATTATGTAACTAAGAAGGCTTCCATGTTGTCAGTACAACCCACAGCCCATGTAGTCTTCAAAGAGCCACACCCCCTGACCCCAGTATTCACTGTCTCTATGCACAGAGTATTTTTTACACAAATATCTCAGTACGAATATAGAAGTCCCTGATAACTTTGTAAGCTGCTTATAAAGCTGCAGTTTATTTACCAGCCAGTGTGAATTACATACAGCCTTCATGGGGCAAAACAAAATAGGTGATTTAACTAACTTTTTTCTTTTATTCTGTTCCTAGCAAGAGATAAAACTTCTTAATGTACCTGAATAAGTTGCATATGCTGTAGTATCTCCCCTGTTTAAGCTCTTGTTTTAGAAGCACACAGCCTACAAGGTCACTGATTGAAATAAAGATTGTGCATTTAGAAGTGTTCCAGACAATGTGTCTGTTATGCTTTTACCAGGACAGAGTACATGAGGTTACATGTTTCAGTTTTTTACTGAAATGCTAATAGCCTTTTTCTTACATCCATGCTAGCTAAGAAATACATGCAAAGATTACTTTCCTTTGTTGTATTAAAAAGGAATATATTATTGTTAGGACAGAAGCTTTAAAGGGCATGTATAGTGAAAAAACACATTGACCCATTGCTGCCTTTCTCCTACCTCTGTCTCTGTTTTTCCATGATGTCAGATCTCTCTGCAGCACTCCCCCCTTCCCTCTACCCTCTGTTACCTCCTCCATGTCTCAACTCCGGCTCCCCGACAAGCTTCTCATGTGCAGTAGGAGTTAAAAGTTCAACATCCTGAAAAACACACCCATGCACAGTGGCCAGTGGAAAGCAAGCTGTCCTGGAGACACGAAAGAAGAACAGTACAATTTACTGCTACAACATGATCACTCTCTTTGTGACCAATCATCAAACAGTAAAATCTATCAAGAAGGGGGGTCAAGTGCAGCCTTATCTTTGCCATCAAAGCTACCCATCTCCCCCTGCTAATGCTCTTATCTCTGTTTGTAATAGAGCAGGGAGGAGGGAGGGACTTGAGCAGGGAAGAGGGTCACGTCACAGGAATTTGATTGACAGTACAAGTAGGAGTAGAGGAATGCAATCACTCCTTCTTTTAATTTTTGTACCTCAGGACAGAGCGGGAAACTGAAGAGGAGGAATTATAGAACACATGGAAAGAAAGAGAAAAATATATAGATGCCCTTTAAATGCGTTTAGAAAATAAATTAAATCCCTGTGTCAGGTAGAAGGTGGATCTCTTCTGTTAAATAATTGCCTGTGATCCTCTGTTGAGCACTACAGAGTATGTGAACGTATTGCATACACTTAGCTTGCTTTCACCCAGATAAGGTGGATTATGGGAGCTGACTCCTAGGATCCACATGTTAGTTTCTTAAAGGGTATGTCCACCCTTAAAAACAACTCACTGCCATATTATAGTTATTAGTCCCCCACCCCAACCGCATTATTATTATAGCAAGAAAGTCCCCCGATATTTACTTACCTTACCCTCTCTCACCGCACAATCCGGCCCTCTGCTTGCATAGAACTGCAAGCAGGGGGCGGGACCGCAGCCGCGTCCGTGATTGGCTGAGACACCAGTCTGGACGCGGCTGCCGGTAGTGTAGAATGGCGAAGGAGAGAGGTAGGTAAGTAAAGATCGGGGGACTTTCTTGCTGAAATAGTAATGCATTGGGGCTGGGGACCATAACTATATATGGCAAAGGGGTTTGGAGCTAGAGGGAGGGTGGGGAGGGCTCTTCTGCGCATGGCAAAGAAACAGGAGGCAGAGTCCTATATGCAGTACTCCTGGTAGGCAGTTTTTGGGACTTGGGGGGGGGGGGAGGGTGGGAGAACCACTTGGAGCGGGGATGTGAGGTAAGGATTTTTATACACTACAGAGCGGGACCAGTGGGGGGGGGGATTATAGTTATGGGGGTGGACATGCCCTTTAAACCACCCAGTAACCACTGCAAAGGGAGCTTGTGTGTTTGTGAATATCTATTCTATTAAAACAATGTTTGTAGTCTTTATGTCCCCTTTAAATAATTGTTTACCCATCTTTATTCAGTTGGATTTTTTCTGAGTTTTAGCGGGTTTTTTTTTAAGACGGCCCTTCATGCAAGTACTTTACTTGTATCTCAACTATCTTGACTTATGTTTACAAGCTATTAATATAGAGCAGGTGCTAGTCTGTGATTATTTTTTTCTCCTTTTTTTACCTCTGACATCAACAAGGCATTTTCATTCACACAACTGCTTCTCACAGTATATTTACTCTTTTTCTAACTATTCTTTAGTCCACATTATGTTGCTCTGTTTGAACCTGCTGCCATGTTATTGGCTGATTGCCTGTTTGCTTGAACAAGAAATTTATGGTGCACCTTATAAAGTGGCCAGTATATTATAATGGGAAATTCATGTAATTCTTGAAACTGCAATGCAAATCATGAAGTCATAAAGAATTTGAAGAGGTGTCTTTTTATTTTAAATGAAAATACTACTTATTTCAATCTAACTGGCAGGATTAGTGGAACCCAGTAGCCAATGGGGTTGTATTCTACTTCCCTGGGGTGTTCCTAGACTTTTTGTCACTTGAAACAAATATTTAAAACATGCCCCAGTATCTTCCTGCAGCATGTGAAGTGGAACAAAAATAGGCGTGGCTTGTGGGTGTGGTAGGCTGACAGCACTGGTGGACTGGAGAGCCAATTTAACACTGGCAGCACATTCAGCAGAGGCTGGTAAATATAAGATGGCAACAAAAACTTGTAAATATAAGATGCCCTGCCCACAAAGACTTGTAAATATAAGGTGCTCTGCCCACACAGACTTGTAAATATTGAATGCCCCAGAATGTCCAGAACACAGATTTGAAAATATAAGATGCCCCTATGCCCTGCAGCACACACAGACATGTACAGTAAATATAAAATGCTCTCCTGCCTAGCACACGCTAACTTGTAAATATAAGATGTCCCCTTGCCATACTGCATAGTTTTGGCCCCCCAACCCCCAGCAAAAACTGCCATCTTTCTATTGTGTTACAGGGGTGCACTGTGAGCAAACTTTTCAGTTTGCTTCATGGTAGGTGCGCCCCTTATACCGCCTCCACTGCCTAGACTACCCTGCTACAATAAACAACCATAATGGTATATTTTAGCAAAAATAGTAACTAATTTTGGCTCAGTCACAAGTACTTTTTAAATGCGAATTGTTTGAGCAGATTGTCTAGGTAGGGAGGTCTATACGTTAATACAGTGATTAAAACAACTGATGTTCCTGTGAGGCCAAGATAATTAGTAAATAATGCACATGATAAAAAAAAAAGTTATTTGACTTTTTAATATACTTTAACTGAAAAGTATATAATATGGGAGGTAGGGGACTATTATGACCTCCCATTGAACACTCATGCAATCAGTAGTTGAGCTTATATAGGTGTTCCATTTGACAAAAGCACATCCTCTTATAGTCCCTCCTATCTTTCCTATAGGCATGAATATACAGATAGGAGGGACAGACAGAAGGTTAGGCTTCTATAAGGCTGGAGAGCATGCACTCCATGCAAGCACGATGTCCATGCAATGTGTAAAAGGGATGGGATTTAAAAAATGGATTGCAGATTGTGAAATGAAGTAATGACAGTGGACATGCCTCTTAAGGTCAGTTCTCCATGCCAATGTACAGGCTTCATTAATTACTGAAATGTTAACACATTTAACATTGGATGAATTTCATCAGTAAATAATAATTCATAATAAAGGATTCAGAAACTATTAAGCTTTGCTGTAAATAAGCTATTCAAAACACAACTATTCCACAAATGGAGAGTGTATTTCCATTATCATGAAAGAAAAGAAAATAGACATCGGACACTTTAGGGACTTGATTGGCTCAAGTATCACAATAAAACATTAATGTCACCTCAAAGTTAAATATATTTGCAGGATTTATAAAAAGATTTATGATGACATTTAAATAACCTTACTGTGCTGTACTTGTCATTTTATGTTCTATAAATCCTGTCCACACAGGGAAAGAAGATAAGGAAGGAACGTTTTGTTAGAGTACTGTAAAAACATGATACAGATGCCACAATAAGAGCAGCAATGGGAGTTACCATACAGCTTGAACATGACATAGATATACCTTATCTTATATAATGTTTACGTGGTCAGTGAGTGCTTGGTCACTGGGCCGTTGATAAGACCTGTCAGTAGAAATCTTTGTCAGGGAACACTGCCTAAAAGTTAAATGAAGATTTCCATTGATATTTGTATCTATCATGTTTAATATTACACAAGGAAGGCAGATTTAACTGGTAGTAATATGTTAGAGGGTTAGTACTGCACAGTTGCTCCCAGGTCCTAATAGTCTTTATTTAATCATCCTGCACTGTATTATATTACACATAAATGGCGCTGTATTATATTAAACTTAAACGGCAGGTAATTTTTGCAATCTGCAGGTTGTATATATGCTGTTACTTTGCTTTGAAACCAATGTCTGCACAAGCATGTAAACCGTTGAATATGTAAAAAAGAGAATAGAATTCAGTAAAGCCCAGTAACAGGATGCTGAGGGTCAAGTTTCCACATGTGGATGTTGTGTGTGCCAGTCACATGATACCTTACCTAAGTTAGAGACAAATGGGTTCTATCAGGACCTTTTCCAGCTTCGGTTGCTGTTGACAGCTCTGTGGAGGAATTTCCTAAAAAAATCAGCAACCAGTAGACCTGAAACAATATATCCAATACATGGCAGTGAATTCCCAAGGCTTCAAAATATTCTCCTTGGGCTGTGCTTTGATTAGTGCCAGGACACCCATTATGTGCCCACGAACATAACTTTAATGTTTACAGATCCAATAAAGGGAAAACTACATGAACCTGATCCTTAGTTTTTCCCTTTCACTGGCTTTGCAAGAGTCACTTTATTCAGTCATATCTGTGATGACTATATTTCAGCTAATATTGTACTAGAGACTATAGGAGATATGAAGATATTTAAAGGGTAACTGTGGTCTCCATATATGTGATCTCTATTTAACATACCTTTCCTACCTTTTAAAAATAGCCTATAACTTAAAATCCAGAGAAGCTAGAAAGTTACAGTTCCCAGTCTGTCCTGTGTGTCCGAGTTTTTTCAGGCCCTTGGGAATTCTGTTTATAGACCGTGTCTTATTTGTAGGTATCGAAACCTATATAATGGAGGTAGGTTATACTCGTTAGATAGGGTTTCGTAGTTTTTAAAGGATAAGTGCACTGTAAAATCAAGTTATGTTCATTTGGAAGCTGCAGCTTTAAAAATACTGTTGCCATGTTTTTTTTTTACTTATGCCCCTCCAGAGCCTAGCTTTGTGCCTTGGAAGTTGCTGACATCTTGTTACTGGTTTGCTGAATGTTAAGCTCCGCCCCTCTGAGATTTCCTCTGCTTTCTCCTGCTTGAGCCTCAAACAGTAATGCTTGTGTATAGGTACCGTATATACTCGTGTATAAGCCGAGGTTTTCAGGCTTTAAAAATAGCCTTAAAACCCGACCTCGGCTTATACTCGGGTCACTGTAAATTTTTCCAAAATCTGTTGCTGCTTACTTGCTCTCTATGTAACCAGGTACCGGTAAGTTAAATCTCTGGATCCTGCTGGCACTCTGCTGTCTGCACACTGCACTGACGTCCGTACTTGGCGGCTGTCTAACTTACTGCCCGGCGCCGAGTGCCAGCAGGATCCAGAGATTTAACTTACCGGTACCTGGTTACATAGAGAGCAAGTAAGCAGCAGCAGATTCTGGAAAAATTTACCTTACCCTGATTTACCTACAATTGTAAGTACCACCTCACTCCCTGAACTGGGGGGGGCTCTCTAAGGGGGAATGTTTTTGGGCCTTTCCTGGGGGGTGTAATTTCAACCCTTGGCTTATACTCGAGTCAATCATGGTTTCTTACTTTTTGAGGTAAAACTAGGTACCTCGGCTTATACTCGGGTTGGCTTATACTCTAGTACATACGGTATGCCAGAAATGGGCCTTTTAGATATAGAGCCATCATTAACTCGGATTGGGTAGGCTTCTCATTTATGTTAATCTAGCAGTGTAATAGTTTAGCCTGGCTTGCTAAATAGTAGATTTTAAAATCAGGGAGGGCCATCCCAGCTCTTTCTTTAGGTTTTATTAGTTGCGTCAATCGAACTCTAGGCCTTCCAGAACCCCAGAGGAATCCTGTTATGTAGCTGTTTAGTGTTTTTTAAAAAGTATTTGGTATGTAGCTTAATGAATCTTGTAAATTATATTTTTGTATTTTTGGTAGTAGGATTATTTTAAACAGATTGATTCTTCCCATTAGGTTGAGGGGTACATGTTTCCATATAGTAGTTTTATCTTTGACCCATTTCAGTAGAGGGTATATATTAAGCTCATAGAATATTTTGGGGTCTCTGGTAATTATAATTCCTAGGTATTTGAACGTTTGGGCTGTAGGTATTGGGTATGGTATACAGTTTTTGAAGTCTTGTTCTCCATCTAGAGATTTATATGGTTGATTTGTTTCAGTTGATGTACAATCCAGAATAAGGACTATAGGTGTTGATCGTGTTTAGTTCGGTGGTGAGAGAACTAGGGTTAACATCTAGAAAGAGTATAATATCATTGGCATATAGACCAAGCAGTTCAGTATATGGTCCAAGGTGGAGTCCTTTAATTTGCGGTTGTGACCCAATTTTTTGGCTAAGGTTTCTATTGCAAGCACGAACAAATAGGGGAAAGTGGGCAGCCCTAATGTATATTGGTTTCCAAAACCGAATTGTTTTAGCACCACAGGAATGACCATTCTAGAGAATCGAAGGCTTTTTGTGCATTGAGTGAAATGATGGCTCTGTTGCCTTTTGTTATCGTTGAGTTTGTATTTGTGTGCGTTTGTATATTTATTGTTATGGACTTTTTAGGCATAAAGCCAGTTTGGTCCAGTGCAATTAATGATAAGATAACGGTTTGTAGCCTGTTAGCTAACATCTTACGGTTTGCACACACTTGCGATCGCGGGTCCCAACCCGCGACACACAATGTATACGAACGTTCGTTTCGGCCCGTGTGTAGGGCCTTTTATCGGCCGAAACGGACGTTCGGTTGGGGATCGCCGAACGACTGACTTGGCGGATCCCCGAACGATCGTCCGGCCGGCCGATTATCAGCTGCAATGAACGTTCGTACACATTGTGCATCGCGGGTTGGGACCCACGATCGCACGTGTGTACGAACCTGTAGTGTATATTTTGTAGTCTGTTGTCAATAGGGAGATTGGACGGTATGAGTTATGTTCCATGGGGTCTTTTCCGGGTTTGAGCAGTGTAATGATGTTTGCCTCGTATAGTGAGTTAGGTAATTGTTGATTGTCTATAGAGTTTTGGTACATATGTAGTAGAGGATTGATTGTAATCTCTGCATATCTTTTAAATATTTCAGTTGGAGTCCATCCAATCCAGGGTCTAGCATTTCTTGTTGTTCAGTTAGTTTGGGGAGATTCACTTTAAAGATTTAATTTATTTTAAATCTAAAAAAAATGGGAGATGAAGCCCATCTCTAAACATATACACTAGATATATTTCTCTACTCCTGAATAATAGGGATGAATAGGGAGCCTATAACCAAATACAGATATGTTCATACATTTCTTCTGTGAAGTTCTAACTGATGTGTTGGAGCAGCTGTTTCCAGCTGTAATCAGCTCTCACTGGCAGCTTCTTCTCTGGATGACGATGGTGTGAGACATTCACAGTTCCCAGAAGGACACATAACATCTGATAATATGAAAGAGACATTCTCCGCCATGGGCTGTCGGCCGGACATAGGGCCCCAGTTTCCGGTATTTTTGCAATAATGGCTCTGATGTAACTCTTATCTAAATGGCATTTATTTTCCATAGATTCTGGAAGCTCCAATTCATTGATTAGGAATTATCTTCAAGTGAATTACATATTGGGCAAGTCCGCTTATGTCACTATCGTATTCTAAATGCAGAGCTGCCAACATAAGAAGAAACCAAGTTTAAGATGGAACATTTTGTTGCTGCAGTTACCGTAAACCAGCAAAATTTGTTTGGAACCCACAGTGTAAAAGGATTTAACATAAATCAGTGAAAATCATATCATTGGTATATGGAGATTTTAACCCTATAATAACCGGACATCTGCTTCCAGATACTATTCCAATACCATGGTAAACATCTCGGTGAACTGATTGCTTTGTGTATTAACTAGAGCAATCGTGTTCTCTATGTGTTCCCCAAGGTTAGGTAGGCAGTGAATTACAGAGATGGCAAAGCATTTTTACATAAGTATATCTGTTGTATTCAATTAGATCAACTGGACTTGAAATGTAGTTCTTGAAGACGTTTCGCTAGTCATCCGACTGGCTTTCTCAATTCAGAATGACTTGTACAAGAATCTGTGGCAATTATGTACCCTGGAAAATCCCAATTAGCATATCACAGCCAGGTGTTAAGGGTGTGATTGGATAGTGGCTAAGAGGTGTTATAGGAACGCCCAGGGTAAGGTGTTAAAACAGCATTGTACATGGCAGACAGTTGGTGTCGAACCCCCCCACCTCTATTTAGGCTTGGTTTCTTTATTTTCACATAAATGGCCTCCTTAACACCTCTCTTGAACCAGTCACGTTCCTTCGCCAGTATGTTAACATTACAATCTTCAAAGGTATGTCCTTTATCCTTAAGATGCAGGTACACGGCTGAGTCCTGACCCGAGGAATTGGCTCTTCTGTGCTGGGCCATACGTTGATGCAGTTGCTGTTGTACAAGTCATTCTGAATTGAGAAAGCCAGTCGGATGACTAGCGAAACGTCTTCAAGAACTACATTTCAAGTCCAGTTGATCTAATTGAATACAACAGATATACCATGACCTGGATGAATGAGAACCTTCACAGGCATTTTTACATAAGGTTTTCAGGGAATGTATTGACTGGCAATATACATTCAGGGAGATTCAATAAAAGTTCTTATCGTTAAAAATGGTGCTAATTTTGCCTCAGTCAAAACTAGCACAATTTTTAAAGACATGTCCACTCTTCAAAAGAACATTTTATATGTTGTAAGGCTTCCTCCCTCAGCACCAACTGCATTATTATTATGGCCAGAAACTCCCCCAATCGTTACTTACCTTCCCTCTATCCTTCGCCGCACTGCCCGGCCTTCTGCTTCCATGAAACTGCAAGCAGGGGGCCGGACCAGCTGCCGGCAGTTCAGAATGGACGAGGGTACAGGGAAGGTAAGTAAAAATCGGGGGAGTTTCTGGCCATAATGATAACGCGGTTGGGGATGGGGGAGGAAGCCCTATAACATAAAAAGGGTTTTGCACAAGGGGGAGGGAGACCAAAACGGGAGGGAGAGAGAGGGAGGGGGTGAGGGCTGCAGTGCGCATGGCAAAATTCTCCCGGAGGAGTGACAGAAGGCAGAGTCCTATGTGGACCCTGTTAGGCTCCCGGTGGCCAGTTTTTTGGATTTTGGCGGATCATTGCAGGAGAACCATTTGGAGCTGCACTTTATGCACTACAGAGTGGGGCCAGTAGTGGGGGAAATTATAGTTTTGGGGGTGGACATGCCCTTTAATTATAAGAACCTATTTTAACTATCAATAACCTATTTCTATATAGAACTGTATGTATGTAGTTTACATAAATAGGTAAATTCATAAACATTGCCTGTTTGATTCTTTTTTCCCCTGTAAAACACTAACAGGAAAGAGCAAATTGTGTGACTGTTCATTTTTTCTTTCTTACTAATTTGTAAAATATGTTTATCGGTTAATAAATAATCTGCACATCCGCACAGAAAAAACGCTCTACTTGCAGTCCCTGTGCAAAGAAGGTACCGTACTCTAGTATAAGCCCACCCGAGCATAAGCCAGAGGTACTTATTTTTACCTGAAAAACAAGTAAAACTGATCGACTTGAGTATAAGCGGAGGGTAGAAATCATGACCACTACTGCCTTCTTGTTCAGTATTGTTTTCAGCCTTTAGTTGCCCTTTAAATGTACATTTTATAATAAACAGCAGAATTACCATACAGTATTAATGCCAATATTATAATAGCCAAATCAAGTAACCCCCAATTCCTTGGCACTCCAGATGTTTAGAAATTATAACTCCCAGCGTGCTTTGGTTGCTGGGAGTTGTAGTTTTGTACACATCTGGAGTGGCAAGGTTCAACAAACTTTTTACCTGCCCACCCCATAGAAGAAGAGGCACTTGTTCTTACCAGCACCATTTACAGTAGAGTCAGTCCTTCCTCCTCCTTTTAGTACCATATATCCAGTGAGGGCTGAGAGGAGGTGCCTACGTACATGCTTGTACCCTCTCTCTTGACTGCTCCACTCTCCATCTGCTCCGGCTGACTGACCCGACTATAAGCCGAGGTTAGATTTTCTGGGTCATTTTAAGAAATAAAAACCTTGGCTTGTACTCTGGTATATACTGTAATCTGTATGGCAGTGCCTACACACAGAGGTTAAGGGGAACTGTGGTCTCCATACAAGTGACCTTTAAAAAGGGCACAATTGTACCTTTAAAATTACTTGAGGATTATGGCTTCTAGCTGCAATCTATCCAGTACAGTAGTAGAAGGGTGCGCTTTCTTGCTAGCACTGTGATTTGTGACATCATAAGCCACACTCTTGAACTTCTTGCTCATTTTTTAAAGCTAGCCACAAGCATTGGCTGATCAAATTGCAATTGATTGTATAAAAATTTGAAGAATTTTTAAGAAAATCGACAACAAAAGTCTGACAATTCTTTCCCCTTTTAATCTATAAATAAATACGTGTAAGTAGCAGTTACTCTCAGATGTGTGTGCGTTGCTGTATGCCTTCAATTCTGCACGTTTTCTCAGAAGCCGTATTCCCCTTCCCTCTATTAACCACTTCCATCTATTAACCACTTCCATCTGACCTGACTTTTTCCCACAAACAGCATTCCATCTGTCAAAACTCAGTCACCATTCTAGCTAAAGCAAAACTGCTCACAGAAGAATGGTTTGACAGCAAGCCACTTGATTGACAGCTGAATGTAAGATGTTTTAGATTGAATATATCTAAATAATTAGGGGACAGATCAACAATAGAATGGTACAATGGTGGTTGGGAAGAATTATTATTTCCAATAAATGTCAATTTAAAATAACTTTTTTTTTTCAGTATAGATGTCCATTTAAGGTGGCAATAGGAAGTGGCAAAGGATAGAGAATGGTTTGAGATCTTTAAATAGCTTTAGAGAAGATACATTTTTGGGCGTGGGACTTCTTATACAGAATATCATGTAACTGTCACTGAGACTTGGACAGGACAGACCAGGAAATGTAATTTTAAAGCTGGGTACACATCACTATTTGTTCGCTACAGTTTGTGCGACTGGTCTTGCGGTGTCACAGGGAACCGCACAATCGGCCATGAATTTCCGACACGGGCGACCGACATTTGGCCCAATCGACGATACAGGGAAATATAAAAAAAAAAAAAAGCCTAAAACCCTTTAACTTAAGGTCCAGAGAAGCTAGATACATAATTCTAGGCTGGTTTGAAAGGTTTGATTTACCTTTTAATCAGCTTGTCAGTAACAGCAATGGGTGCCATTAGAAAACCAGAGCTAGACATCAAAATGTGTAGCGTAATTTTAATTTCCATTATGTCTCACTCCTAATGCTTTTATATATTGTAATAACAAATGAAATAACAATTTACAAAAATCCAGCATTTAGGTAGTCCTAGCCAGGACAATTTTTTTTTCCAGTCTGTCCAATTTTTTCAATCAAAATGCATTACAATCACTTTTTGTGATGCTTTTTGATTGAAAAATCCCCAAGCGCAAGGCACTTGTTCGTTGCATCGTTCGTTGATCCTCCTTGGCAGACGATGCCCTTCTGAACGCATACGCATGTGCGCTTATTGTCGTGGACGTTCGTCGCTCGGGTGCCTTGCGCTTGGGTCGTTCAACAGGTGCAAAATTGCACATGTGTATAAGCCTTTAGTCTTGGCAGATCCACAGATTGGACAATAAAGGTGCCCATACACTACTTCTCCTACGTTCATCTGTAGACAAATGTCTAATCTAAATGCTATTATTTGTCCCGACCAAGTGTTCGCTACAAGGCAATAGTGGATGTGACCTTTACCAACGGACCCAATCGCCCGTTCTTCTGATTCGGATGAACGAGTAGCAGAGTTCTTTCAGCCGCCTGCCCCACACCAGCAGATATTTCTGACTGACCGGTAGTGCCATGGATCGGCTGGCCGTCCAGAAATATCTGCTGGTGTGTACACAGCCTAAGAACTGCCTAGCAAGAACTGCTGCTTGTAAAATGTGGGCTTTAGACATTAGATAGATTGGACGTCTGTCTATAGACAAAGCCTAATCTATTAATGTCTGCCTATTGTATGGCCAGCTGAAGTCTATACGTTCGTACACAAGTACGATCGGACCGTGTTTGGGCACTTTATCGGCTGAAATGGCCGCTGGTTCGCCGTCGATTATTGGCCAAAACGGACGTTCGATCGCACATGTACAAACCTGTACGAAACATGTACGAAACACTTGCACAATCGTAACAAAACTTACTGCCCAGTGCCGAGTAGTGACATCACTACTTGGCGCCGGGCAGTAAGTGAGACAGCCGCCGAGTATGGAGATCAGCAGTGCAGAGTGCCAGCCGGATCCCTGGATTTAAATTACCGGAACCTTACATAAAGAGCAAGCAAGCAGATTGGGGGGGAAATTTACAATACCTTACAGTGACTTACCTCTCTTCGAATGTTAGTACTTACCTCACTCACTGAACTTGGGGGGCTCTCTAAGGGGGAATGTTTTGGGCCATTCCTGGGGGTGCTGTCCATAAAAAACATAATTTCTTGGCACTGCAAGCTACTAAAGCATGCAGGGAGTTGTAGTTTCCAAACAACTGGAGTGCCAAGGAATGAAGCTTTTTTATGGCAGCACCCCCAGGAAAGTCCATAAAAAAGCTGGATTTGGCTATTACTGTATAGGACTACTGCTGTCCGTTTAAAGGGCAACTAAATACAGTATTAGAAATCAGTAGTGGTCATAATTTCAACCCTCGGCTTATACTCGAGTCAATGATGTTATTGAGGTAAAAATATGTACCTCGGCTTTTACTCAGGTCGACTTATACTCGAATATATGCGGTAAATGGATTTCCCTGTATAATAGTATTTTAATACACTCTTCACTAACTGAAAAAGAACATAACACATTGTAACTGGCACCGAGTACAAAGCAACCACCCATGTTGCTTGAGACTTTTCTGTTTTCTGTTATTGAGCTAGCTGGCCGGATATTTAGCAGACAGTCTGCTGGCATAGGAAGAAAGGTACTGTGTAATACTGATCCAATGTACATGTTTTACTCACTATTTGTAATCTTAATTGAGAATTACACATACTTGTATTGTAGTTTTGTATGAAAGGGTAACTAAACCCAAAAAACAACTCTCCCTCTAATACATTTCCACAAGGAGAAGCAAGTATTCCTACCTCCCATTTTGTTTTTATTTTAGCCTTAGAAGTTTTGCAGTGCTTGCAGCTTTCAGTCTTCCTGGCTGATTTCAATGAAAAGAAAAGTACAAGTCATGGGTCAGGCAGAGAAATGTAGCTTTTTGTAGTTTTTTCATTGAACCTGAAAGCTGTAAAGCTCTCAGTGGCAAAACTTTTCTATTTAATTAGAACACAGCAAGAGGTAGGAAAAGTTGCTCCTACCCTACAAAAATGTATTCTTATGGTAAACATTTTTAGGGTGTAGTTGCCTTTAAAATCCTTGCATCTTTTCCTTATTCCTCCAGTGCCACAGGCATGTAAAAAAAGCCGTTCTCTTGTATAGAAATTGGGTTGGGTACCTGTTGCTTTTGGTTTGTTTGGTCTAAATGTATTCTGTTTTTTGCCTGTGTATACATATTTTGGTTACAGCTTTATCGCATCTATTCATTACATCTGCTTTTCTGTTGGCAGGTTGTGAAAACTATTGGACTCCGAGAGGTCTGGTTCTTCGGACTGCAGTATCAAGATACTAAGGGCTTTTCCACGTGGCTGAAACTCAACAAAAAGGTACAACTTCGGATTTATTTTCCATTTCTGGAATATTTGGTTTACATTGTTTATCTTGTCTGGCATAATGTGTGATCTTATAAACTTGATCTTATAAACTCTCATTGGCTATGACATTGCGTCTCAGCCAATCTGACACTGCTGCCAGTCCAGACCCTTCTGCTCCTGCTATGCACAGAAAAGGCACAGAGCGGCAGCAGAAGACAGCTGAGGAAACAAGTGCTGGTAATTTATATTTAGAACCCTTAACTTTGCGAGGTCTAGGTTTGGGGGGGAATTAGGTTAAAAAAAAATTTGGAAGGTGGACATGCCCTTTAAGAAGGAAATGAATGCTATTTCTTTGGGATTCCTTTCAGTTTACATAATTTCATAAAAGTTCAAGATTTAACAGGCCTATTTATACAATTCTGCTATACAATTATGGTCAGTTTTGGTCAGATTTTAATATCAAAAGATGCAAATGTTTTGAAAATTACATTTAATTCACCAGCACTAATTTGACAGAAATCCATGATAGCTGACTATGAAAAAGAATATTGCTTCTTAAAAGTTGTAAAGCCTGTAATGTTAATCCTAGGCATGGTGTAGTGCTTAAAGGAGAAGTTCAGGCTAACACTTTTTTTGTGGAAATATATTCACCATTCACCTTTCCATTTGCATTGACTTCAAATAGCAATTGGAAAGGATCCCGGGATCAACTAGAACTAAATGTATTAATACCAGTAATTATAAATATTTCTGAATTTTAGAAACTTACCCAGCCCTCTCTTAAAGCTATTAGTGAACTTGCCATTACTACTTCTGAAGACATTTCCAGTTTCAGCGTTCTTAATGTAAAGAAACCTATTCTAACCTGAAGATGCGACTTCTTTTCTTCTAATCTTAAAGGATGTCTGCAATGCACCAGAGAGTTTATAATATGGCCCATTTATATATTTGTATAAAGTGATCATATCCCTGTGCAATCACCTCTTCTCCAGTGTAAACAGCCCTTACTTGTCTAAACTGCCTGAATTGTCAAGCACCTCAATTTCCCTTATTAATTTAGTTGCCCTTCTCTGAATTTTCTCCATTTAAGAAATGTACCATTTTATATACGGGATTCCAAAACTGCAACACGTTTTTCAAATGAGTCCTTGCCTGTGCTTATAAAGAGGGAGAATAATGTTTTGCTTGTTAGAATCTTTACCCCTCTTTACACAATACAATCTCTTGCTAGCTCAAGCAGTTGCTGTGGGACATTACATAACTTATTATTAATGGGTGTTGCATGGTTCTTAAAGGCATCACACTGGAAACAATTTGATATTCCAGCAGCATGTTTTTTTTTTAAATTCGTTTGTCCATAAGAATTGCATGTAATTATCACATTTATACATATACGTAACATTATGCATCTATTGATACATGTTGCCGTTGTTCACTTATATTGTATAGATATATTTAATAAAGAGTTTTACCTGTGAATGCTTGTCCTTTTTTTTTTTTTTTGCCAGCAGCGGCATGTTTATTAGACACAGCTATTTAATCAAGCTCACATTGTGCTTTAATAAATTGCAACTTTGCATCAGTTTGTCTGCAGTGATCTGCTAAAAGGGACACTCGAAATCTCCGACGCATCTCCAGTCCTTTGCACAGTGCGCGCATGCGCACACTGTGCTAAGGAGAGTGGAAGCGCCGGAGGTATCGGGGATTTCGGCCGCGGCTCTGTCAGAGCTGGAACGATCCCGGTAAGTTCTCCTGCTCTCCTGCAAGATTTACTGAAGAACGGGAGGTAAGAAATAGTGCATTTACCTCCTGTTCTTCAGTAAAACAGATAGAAAGCAAGTTCATTTTTGAATGGATATATCCTTTAAGGAGCTATGCCTTTCCTCCCATTATTCAATGAACTGAGCAGGAGCCAGGGACCAAGGTAAGTATATTTACCTTTTGCAAGATCCACCGCTGCAGAGATGAAAATCTCCGACCACTTCCTGGTCAGAGATTTTCATCTCTGCAGCGGTGAATTGCGCGAAAGGTTAATATACTTGCCTTCATCCCTGTTCAATTGATCCTTAACCTGGCTGGATTCAATCAACACATTAAAGGAATAGTTCACTTTTCGAGTGAACTATTCCTTTAACTGTCAAAACTGCACATGTCATACAGCATTCCAACTGTCAAAACTCTGACAACAGCTACAGTAAAACTTCTCACAGAAAAATAGTTTGAGAGCAAGGCACTTGATTGACAGCTAAAATGTAAGATGTAAAATAATTTTTTTTCCCCTTTAAAGGGACAGTTCAGTGGAAATTATCAATATTTGTTAAATTGTTAGTTTGTGTAATGCAGCTCATCCTTGGAACTTTTATTTATGTGTACATTGTGATACCCAGAGTAGAATTATGTGCTTCCACCCAGAGGCTTACAGTGTGAATGTTGCAGCGATTATAACGAAGAGTGCAGTAGTGGTTCTACCATTATATTATACAATGGGTGGCGCATTTCAGCTAATGAAGCTGTTCTCGGCAGATACAAGATACAATTCAGTTCAAAAAGATTGTTTACCTGAAGCAATGGTAATTATTCTTGTTTTCCTTTTTCCCAGGTGACTGCCCAGGATGTTAGAAAAGATAGCCCACTGCTCTTCAAGTTTCGTGCCAAGTTCTACCCTGAAGATGTTTCTGAGGAATTAATCCAGGACATCACACAAAGACTGTTCTTTCTGCAAGTGAAGGAGGGTATCTTAAATGATGATATTTATTGTCCACCAGAGACTGCAGTACTGCTGGCATCATATGCTGTGCAGGCAAAGTATGGAGATTTCAATAAAGATGTGCAGAAACCAGGATACCTTTCAGGAGATAAGCTTCTTCCACAAAGGTACGTCCTCTAAAAAAGCCCTTTCATTATTCAGTTCATTATTAAACCTCTCATTAGTTTTTCAGGTATAAGTAATGTTGGAGCTGAACTTTCTTATCTGTTTAGAGTTCTAGAGCAACACAAACTCACCAAGGACCAATGGGAGGACAGGATCCATGTATGGCATGAAGAACACAGAGGAATGCTCAGGTAAATGTTAATGGTTTGAAGGCATCAATACTGAAAACTAGAGATGTAATGGGGTTTCTTATAGAACCCAGATTCAAATAGAATCTAAGGGTTTCGAAGTCCCGCCGAAACTTTTGGAACTTCCGAATTTCATGGAACCTGGATTTTTAGGATTTTCAAAAGTAGACGATTTTCAAAAATCGATACTCGAATTTTCAAAAACAGAATGAAACTCAACCGTTTTGAACATCTCTATTGAAAGCCATTGAAGCTTCTAATGTTTATAATCAAAACAAGGAATACAAAGCCATTTAAACCCTAAATTAAGAAATAGGTTGGAATAGGAACACTTCATATAAAAGACAATGTAGCATTTCTGCTGCAACTTCTGTTAACATTTATGTAAATATTTTTTTTTTCGTGGCTGGAGAGATGGTTTTAACCCCACCTTCTTTTAAGGTTATTAACTTAACAAGGTTCAAATTGGAATTGAGGTTACTGCAGGTGATTGGGATAATTGGGATGAATACGTACTATATCTTGGAAGTTTTACAATCAATGTCACCTCTATAATTTTCTTGTTAAATAAAGGAGCAGTTAGATGTTTGACAGAAAAATATTCAGCTATTTTTTCCCTCCCTAGTCATTTATTATTGGAATTTGGGGAGATTCAACAGGCAGATCCTACTTATATGAAGAATACAAATACAGATAAAACATAGTGCATAGTGTTAAAGTACTCTCACCACAATTTTTTAAAACCATATTAAGCTATATCTAGGCACAAATTTCCCTACCTTTACCAAAACTCCTTTTATCATTTTTTGCATATCCCGATCCTTTGCTAGCTGGTAAATTCCTCCTCACCTTTTTACTACTTGTCACACAGCAACTGTGGAGGCTTCTCTGCAGCTCCAGTAATGGAAGTTAGTGATTGTACAACACTGACTTCCAGACCTGGAAACTGCAGGGGAGACAGCAGATCTAGCTGTGAAAAATAATGAAAGAAGAGATATAGGGAAATCTGTGCCTGGAGAGGAGATTAAAATGGTCCTCAAAGCTTGTTGTCATGGTGGACATGCCGTTTAATATGTGACTAACAGTTCAGAAGGTCTGTCACTGGAGACTCTTTAAAGTTCTACCAAAGCCTTCATATCACATCACATATGTATTCAGGAATATTTCACTCAACAAGTTAACTCTTCCCTTAATATATTGATTGAAGCCCGGGAGGATAAGGAGCTATGCCTTACCTCCCACTCTTCAATCAATTGAGCAGGAGACAGGGACGAGGGTAAGTAGATTTACGTTTTGTGCGCTCCACCGATGCAGAGATAAAAATTTCAGACCGATCCCTGGTTCTATTCCACTATAGCGAGCATGTGCAATATTGTGCACTATAGTGTATTAGAACCAGGAAGCATTCAGAGATTTTCATCTCGGCAGTGGTGGATTGCGCAAAAGGTAAATATCTGCAACCCTGGCTCCTGCTCAAATGATCAGGAGGTAAGGCATAGTTCCTTAACCCCCCCCCCCCCCAGGCTTCAATCAATACATTAAAGAAATAATCATAATAAAATGAACTATTCCATCAAAGAGTTTGAAGGAATGCATTGGGGAAATGAGAGACTGAGAAGAGTTCATTCAGTAATGGGTGTCTGTAAAATGATGTAGGTTTCTGCAATTATTGATTCTTTTTGTTTTGCTACAGGGAGGATGCTATTCTGGAATACCTAAAAATAGCCCAGGATCTGGAAATGTATGGAGTGAACTACTTCAGCATTAAAAACAAGAAAGGTTCAGAGCTTTGGCTCGGAGTTGATGCTCTGGGGCTTAACATCTACGAGCAGAATGACCGGTAAATATTACTGCTTTAATGTTGGAAAACCTGGAATTAAATTAGTTCCAGGTTTTCACTAGGAGGCCATTGTCATATCATAACTTGTCACTAAACTGTCATGCTCCCCTGACCTTACTGTGCACTTCTGATTTTATTCATTTGGGGCTGATACCATGTGCTAAAATCTATTTCTGGTTGACAAAAAAAACTCTCCTTATTTCTATTTTCTGTGAATAAATTTGTTTTTCATGCTGTAGTTCCCCTCGTTTGAAAATAGGTACCACTATTTTAAAATATTCAACATGTTTCCTGTCTTTTTTTCAGGCTAACACCAAAGATTGGATTTCCATGGAGTGAGATCCGAAACATTTCTTTTAACGATAAGAAGTTTGTAATTAAACCAATTGATAAGAAAGCACCGGTAAGTACATTTGTGTATGCTGTGTTAATTGCTGCTTCCCAAGCTTTATACATTGCAGTGCGGTTTGTTGTAAGCATGCAATGCAGATGGTACAATACTACCAGTGACCATTTCAATTGCTGGGTACTCCATTATGACACTATCTGTTTATCTGCTGCTGCTGTAGTAAGTATATAAACAATACTTACTATTGTATAGTATTCATAAAATATTCCAATTGCATAGTGACGATTCAAAAGCATTAGAAAAATCAAAGTACATCACCAGTAAAGACTTATTATCTTTGTTTAATTTTTCTACAAGGGAATAGCCATTTTGGAATTGGTAATCTTTTTATTTGTGATAACAATGAGCAAATATGCAGCAGCGACCCAAACATATTCTTTTCACTTATAGCAGATTATTGGGGGGCCTTCAATGGGGAGTTTAGATTGAATAATGGCCATGTAGACCTGTGTTATCTAGTTAAAAAAACACTACATGAAGGCAAGTGAGTAAGGAAGGTAGGGAGACTATTTGGAGCACTCACTAAACATAATAATTTAATGACAAAGCAAGCACTGAGAAATATGTGAGCTACCACCATTTTACTTCACTTAAATTGTAGTTTCAGATAATTTAAAGCTGAGTCAGTATAGTGACCCTTTAAGTCTTCACATATAAAGCATCAAACGTTGAGCGGAACTTTTGCAGGACTTCTTTTTTTTTTTTTGTTGTTGTTTAATACTACCAATACCCAAGTCTTGTACACATGCAAAACTTTAGATGATGGTTTTGTTTTGCAGGATTTTGTGTTTTATGCTCCACGCTTACGAATCAACAAACGAATATTGGCATTGTGCATGGGTAACCATGAGTTGTATATGCGCCGCAGGAAACCTGACACTATTGAGGTGCAGCAAATGAAGGCACAGGCAAGAGAGGAAAAACATCAAAAACAGATGGAAAGGTTAGGAAGAAAACTGCAGTCTTACAAATCTAAGATCATTGTTTGATTGGGTATTTGTGGTATTTGTGTTACCTTAAGGTGCATACACACGTATAATTGTGGGGCCCGACCCGCGACACATGATGTGTAGGCACGGCCGTTTCAACCGATAATCATATCGTGTATGGGCACTTTGTTGGCGGATCATCAACTAGCCATTTCGGCTGACAAATTGCCCACACATGGTAAGATTATCGGACAAAACTACCATGCATACACCATGTGTCACGGGTCGTCCCCCCGCGATCACACGTGTGTATAAGGATTTAGAGGGATCTCAAAGATAAGACCTCATATAACATTCTAACGTTGGTTACAGTTTTTCACATCTATTATTATTATACATTTTAATTATTCTTCTGACGGAATTATATTAACCCTTACATATTTCCTTAGGGCCCTGCTAGAAAATGAGAAGAAGAAAAGAGAAATGGCTGAAAAAGAAAAAGAAAAGATTGAGCGGGAAAAGGAGGAGTTGATGGAAAGACTGAAACAGATTGAGGAGCAAACAAGAAAAGCACAGGAAGGTAAGGAAATTGCACCCACTCTCCAGTATTGCAGGATTATATGTGGTCTAGTCCCATCATAATTGGGCAGAATGTTATATTACTGTGACTTCCTTTATTGATGTATTGAGCAGCAATGACTATAGAGGGCAATAGGATTCATTATCCACTTATGTCTACTCATGGTTTGAGTTTAAAAGGAACAGTTTAGTGTGGAAATCAACAAAGAGAAGCCCGAATTTGAACATCAATAAAACCCAAATCCCTTGGAGATCTTTTTTCTTAGGGCTAGGTCCCTCTACTGCGTTTCCGTTCGTGCTTTCGGATTGAATTGCCTTAACAATGCTACCGGGTAGTTCCAGTCCGCTATTGGTCCGCATGTGTGCACTACTTTTTGTGAGTATCGCATGCGTCCCAATAACATTATTTGGCCCGGAACACATCGAGTAACACGCACAGCAGCGCATTGTGAAAATCCTGTGTGTGATAGTGGGACCTAGCCCTTAGTGCTGCTTTATATTTTTGAAGATTGGCTGCCCCACAGCCGTGTCTTCCTCTCTCCTTGTCTCTCGGTGATTGGAATATCTGGAGCACGACAACCGTGACATTGCTCCACCTCCCTTCCCGATTTCTGCTTGACTGCACTCAAACGATTCCAAGTAATAAGACGCTTGCTGGTACAGAAAGGAGAATTAAAGCAATGTTTCAGGGCCGGTTCTTGCCATTTTGGTTCCCTAAAGAAGTTTCCTTGGGTGCCTCCTTCCCAATGCAAACCTCCCCCCCAACCTCCTTGTGTAGATTAGAAAATTTGATGCAATTAACAGAGATAGGGAATCCTGTGTTCTGTATGTTCTCTTTTTAATCCATTTTGTATTCACACTGAGAGTACAGAGAGCTATATTGAGCAGAATTAAGGATATCCTATCACCACTTTGTACTTGTGTAATTACAAAGTGTCAGAAAAGGCTGAACTCAGCCAAGATGGTTATACTGTATGCAAGAAGAACTTTGAATGGCTCCCACCATGCCCTCTTAGTGTCCTAACAGTTCAACTAGGTTGCTTATGCCTAGAAATGGCCCTGCTATCACTAAAATGCAAGGGTCACCAGGATTGTGCTGTAGACGCTTGCATGCTGTATTCATGAATGAGTGGCAGTAGTTGTGGCTCCTCCTGCATAACCCGCAGCAACTTTGGAAGTTCGCAACTAGATCTCTGCTAATATTTCGATGTGGACAAATAAAATTGTATCAGGGATGTTGGGGACGCGTGCGCTTAACTTTTAGGATAGTTCTCCGTTAATAGCTCGAGGAAGCTACGGGTGGATCAAATGTATTTTTTTGTTTACTTTGTATCCGTGTTCGAAAGCCCTTTGGTCTTTGGGGTCCCCCTCATAGGCTGGGCCAATGGCTCTGTTTGTCATCTCCCTCCTCCTAATGTGGGTTATGTCTCTTTCCTTCCATTCTACGTCCTTACCAGCCATCAGTTCTGGAAATATTCTTTCTGTTCACTTACATGTGTATATTTAGCAATGTAAACTTTGTTTTTACAATCAGATCCTTGCAACATCCATATTCATACCAATCATGTTATATCATACCATATCATGTCCTTTATTATTTACAGTGGATTATCAATGCTCATTTGACCCTTTGGTTCCTACTGGTTGTTGAAAAACAAAAACTATCCACTCTTCAGCCACTGATGTAAAACACATTTTTATACAGGTGTGCATACAGTGTGGAGTGAGGATAGATAAACGTTAAAGCAATATCTTTAGTGTGAGAGATTTAATTAGCTTCTGAAGTTTAATGCAGAGAAATGTGTTTTAGTGTGAAAATCTCCTTTAATAGGACTCGTTTATTCTGCTGCAATACAAGGTATTGTTTCCATTTCAATTTTAATACTAGGTACTGAATCCGTTAATGTTCAGGGTTTTTTTTGTAAAAGTTTGAGATATAAGCTTGACATTCTCCTCCTATTCAGAGCTGGAGGAACAGACCCGAAAGGCTTTAGAATTGGACGAGGAAAGAAGACGTGCTCAAGAGGAGGCAGAGAAGCTTGCTAGAGAGCGCATGGCTGCAGAGGAAGCAAAAGAAGCACTTCTGAAACAATCTCAGGACCAAATAAAAAATCAGGAGCAGCTGGTTAGTATTCTAAGAACTAAAGACTGATAATGAGTATGTTATATTATAAAGTGCTAACACTTACTTAAAAATATATATAATTAATAGCTCTTACCATTTACACCTCCTGGTCAGCCAAATCTTAATTTAGCAAATACCACATTATAAGTAAAAATGGAGTTAACCAGTTCAGCTTGTGGGCTATCCCCGTCTATTTATTCTGTGCAACCCACTACATCAACGTGTATAGCCTTTGTCAAGTGTTAAACCAATTCACAACTAGGGAAAGTTTAAGTATAAACTTTGAATTTGGCTTGAAAGGCCATATTTTGGAAGGGAATGTGTGTGTTTGTGCTGCAGATTTTAAAACTCAATAATGCCAATGATGAGGACATTGTTGTTTTTTTACTTACCATTTAAATATGGCTGTCACATGAATTAACGGTAGGTCAGTTGGTGTGTGAACTTGTGTCAGATTGGGGGATAACAGACTAACTTTTTTGATGATTGGTCAAAATGTGTTTTTTTTTTTTTAAAACTATACTTTAAATATGATTGCCACACGAATGAATGGGTACCTCAGTTGGTGTATGTACCTGTGTCAGGTTGGAAGTTAAAAAACAAACCTTTTTGATTATTATTAAAATGTATTTTTAACTATATTTACCCTTCAAGTATGGCTGCCACAGAAATGGAATGGTAGGTCGGTAGGTATGTAAAGGTTGGGGGTTAAAAAAACAATTTTTTTTAATGATTGGTCAAAATTAGTTTTTTTTAACTTTAGTTACCCTTTAAATATGGCTGCCACAGTAATGGAAGGGTAGGTCAGTAGTGTGTACCTGGGTAAGGTTGGGGGGGTTAAAAAAAAACCTGTTGATTAGTCAAAATAATTTTTTTGACTATAGTTACCCTTTAAATATGGCTGCCATGAAAATGGAAGGGTAGGTGAGTATGCGTGTTTACCTGGATCAGGTTGGAAGTTAAAAAACCAAACCTTTTTTGATGATTGGTCAAAAATTTTTAATCTTAGTTACCCTTTAAGTGTGGTGTGTGTACCTGTGCCCCGTGAGGGTTAAAAAAACAAACGTTTTTGATTATTGATCAAAATTTGTTTTGACTTTAGTTACCCTTTAAGTATGGCTGCCACAGTAATGGATAAGTAGATCAGTAGGTGTGTGTACCTGTATCTGGTTCGGGGGTTAAAAAAAAAAAAACTTTGTTAATGATTAGTCAAAATAGTTTTTTTTGTTGCTATAGTTACCCTTTAAATATGGCTGTCAAGTAAAAAAAACAACCTTTTTTGATTATTGATCAAAATAGTTTTTTTTGACTTAAGTTACCATTTAAGTATGGCTGCCACAGTAAAAGATAAGTAGATCAGTAGGTGTGTGTACCTGTGTCCAGTTGAGGGTTAAAAAAAACAAACTTTGTTGATGATTAGTCAAAATAGTTTTTTTTGACTTTAGTTACCCTGCTGCCACAGTAATAGATAAGTAGATTATTAGTTTGTGTACCTGTGTCGGGTTGGGGGTTAAAAAAAAAACCTTTTTTGACTTTAGTTACCCTTTAGGTATGGCTGCAACAGTAATGGAGGGGTAGGTCAGTAGGTGTATGTACCTGTCCCACGTGGGGGTTAAAAAAAAAAAAACTTTTTTGTTTATTGATCAAAATAGTTTTTTTTGACTTAAGTTACCCTTTAAGTATGGCTGCCACAGTAATAGATAAGTAGATGTGTGTACCTCTGTTGGGTTGGGGGTTTAAAAAAAACAAACTTTGTTGATGATTAGTCAAAATTGTTTTTTTGGACTATAGTTACCCTTTAAATATAGCTGCCATGAAAATGGAAGGGTAGGTCAGTAGGCGTGTGTACTTCAGGATCAGGTTGGAAGTTAAAAAAAAATCTTTTTTGATTAGTGATTAAAATTAGTTTTTTTGACTGCCACAGTAATGGATAAGTAGATTAGTAGGTGTGTGTACTTGGGTTGGGGGTTAAAAGAAAACAACAACTTTTTTTTTTGATGATTGGTCAATTTTTTTTTATTTTTTACTTTATTGACCCTTTAAGTATGGCTGCTAAAGGAATAAAGGGTAGGTCAGTAGGTGTGTGTACCCGCGTGAGGTGGGGAGTATGTTTTTCTATGTATGACCATATAACTAACTTTTATTGATGATTGATCAAAATTAGTTTTTTGACTATAGTTACCCTTTAAGTATGGCTTCCATGGGAATGGAAAGGTAGGTCAGTAGGTGGGTTTACCTGTGTCTGTGTGGGGGTCTGGGGGTATCGGCGTTTGTGTTTGACCATGAAACAAACTGTTTTGAAATATCCACATTTGAGGATTTTGTCTATGGGAAAAAAATTCGTAACGCTTCCGTGGATTCCTTAGCTAGAAGATAGCACACTTCTCCTTTATGCCCCACACGTCTGTACCGAATTTCAGGTCTCTAGCTTAAAAACTGTGGGAGGAGATACAGTCCAAAAAAGCGGAAGAATAAAACGGAAGAAGAAATAGAAAGAACAGGAATTTGCCTTTTTCAAGCCAAATTAATTAGACAACTATTTATATTCTATCAGGGTTATTCAATAAAAGTTCTTATCGTTTAAAATGGTGCTAAATTTGCCCCAGCCAATCAAAACTTGTTTAACATTTGAAAGCTAACATCTGATTGGTTGGGGCAAAATTAGCACCATTTTAAACGATAAGAACTTTTATTGAATATCCCTGTATGTATATAATGACCCCTAGTGTCCACTTATTGCTATTATTATTCTGTATAAATATAGTTACAATGTATATTAATTGTGATCACTAGAGGGACGTCAAATAAGATAAAAGGCTCACAAATGGACACTAGGAGTCACTATATACGAAAATAAATTTCACACCTGAAAAAGGCTCTTTGTTGTGGTTTGCACAGAATAAATACTCAAGGATACCCAACAAGCTGAACTGGTCCACGTTGAATGATTTAATGGGCATAAGGTAACCTGTTAGAATTCACAGCCCACCCCCGGGGCTCAACAAACACTTTTCTTTGATGTGACATCACAAGATCATAGGAAACAGGAGAAGAGGCAGCAGCCGTAATCTGCTAAACAAGTTAGGGATAAAAAAAAGACTGCAATCTTGCAATTTGAAGGAGTCCTGGATCACATGTCTAACAGCAGTCTTTCAAACATTATGGTGCCGAAAAGGTTAACATTTTCTGCTTTTATTTAGCCCTAACTTGTTTTGAGACTACAGCCTTCAAGGTCATGTTAGCTTTTTGTACTGAAAATACGTTCCATAAGAGCCATACTATATTGGACTCATCCGAACTTCTAACAAAACATATTAATAGAATTTAAGGCACTATTACATCTTCTAATCTATAGAAGGAAACCCCTTACATACTAACTGTAAAATACATGAACAGCAGTAGGATTAGTTAAGTTTATTAGTTACAGTTAAGTGAGTTGGAATCTCCATTTTATTAACACTGCTGCCCTGCCATGTTTGCATTAGCCATGACATAACAAACCATTGTGATTTATTAGGCATATTTTTGTGTTTTCCAGTTAAACTTGTCCTTTTAATAACACTTATTTTTATAGATCCTTGTTTTTACAGCCATTCAAAATAACTGCTAATCTTAAAATTCTCATCCTTGTGTATCCCTCCATTCATAACCCCGTATATTTTGTTTCACAGGCTGCTGAGTTGGCGTTATTGACTTCAACAATTGGCGAACTAGAGCTTGCTCGACAGAAAAAAGAGTTTGAAGCTCAAGAGTGGCAAGAAAAGGTAGTTGGTTAAATAGAAAACTCTTATATTGCTAGAACACCTTGAGCTGCGCATACCTGGACATTAAAGGACAACTATACTGTAAAAATTAACCTTTAAAGATAAAAACTACCTAGGGCAGGGAGGTAGGATTGATTATTCCTACCTCCCAATATTGTATTGTTGAGGAACTACAACATGTACAGTTTTCATCTACCAGGTTATGTCCCTGGGCCATCCTGTGTTAAAAAAAGTGCAGTGAAGCACCCAAGAAGACTGACAAAAGCAGTTTTATTTGTGCTGCCTCTCCTGAAATAACTTAATGTGCACTATAGTTCTCTTTTAATCCTTTACCTAATTTAGTATTTGCCTAATAATGTGACGTGATTGGCAAAGACAGTCAGGGAGATTCAATTAGTTCAATAAAGTTCTTATTGTTAAAAATGTAGCTAATTTTGCTCCAACCAATCAGATGTTAACTTTCAAATGTTAAATAAGTTCTGATTGGTTGGGACAAAATTAGCACCATTTTCAACAATAACATCTTTTAGTATATCTCCCCGATTGTGTCTTAGCCAATCACTGTCACGGCAGCTGGTCCAGCCCCTTTTGCTTGCTTCCGTGCATGGAAAAGGCATATACAATATGTCTCCTAATTCAACAAAGGGATTAATTATAAATTACAATGTATACCCAGAGTTTTTTTCTTACTTGTTTTATCTATAAAAAAGGAGGAGACAAAGACATCCAAGACAGTGCATTAAAGGGCAACTGTGGTCTCAAAACAAGTGAGGGTTAAATGAAAGCCTGCCGTATTTCCTTTACAATGAGCCAACAATCACATCTCTGGCTGCAGCCTGAGTGAAATTACATTGGGGTGAATGTTCAAACTTCCTGCTTCCAGTAGGTTGAGTGACATCGCCTGACCTCTGCCCCGCCCGTCCGCCCCAGGGGAGAAGCATGCTCAGTAAAGACTTAAAGGATAAGTGTACTGTAAAATCAAATTATGTTCATTTGGATGCTGCAGCTTTAAAAATACCGTTGCCATATTTTTTTTTTTTTACCTATGTCCCTCCAGAGCCTAGCTTTGTGCCTTGAAAGTTGCTGACATCTTGTTACTGGTTTGCTGAATAATTTCCTCTGCTTTCTCCTTCTTGAGCTTCAAACAGTAATGCTCAGAGGGGCGGAGCTTTACATTCAGCAAACCAGTAACAAGATGTCAGCAACTTCCAAGGCACAAAGCTAGGCTCTGGAGGGGCATAGGTAAAAAAAAATATGGCAACAGTATTTTTAAAGCTGCAGCTTCCAAATAAACATAACTTGATTTTACAGTGCACTTATCCTTTAATGCTGGGGAAATCGGGAAATACCTGGGGAAAAAATTGACAGTTGAGAAGGGGAGCCTATTAATGCAGGCAGGGGCTGGTCACATGGCTGAAAACATGAAATGTTCAACCAGGAAGTTACATTGCTGAACCTTTCCAGCAATAACCTCTCACAAATGTCATCTAGAGATGTGATTTAGGTTTTATTTTGAAGGTGTGATGGAAGGCTTTTTATATAATCATTACTAGTTTGGAAGAATTGGAGACCACGGTTACCCTTTAATCATTGACATTATGGAAGATAAAGAGAAAAAGCATTGTTTCATCTTCATATATTGACCATCTTAGAGTTTGAGAAAGGTGAGGGGGTGGAGTAGAGAGGGGAAATTTGGGAGGACAACAGATTATCAAAAAGAAAAAAAAGATTCTACATAGAACACTAAGCACTCTCCAATTTGTGCAAAGACTGTTATCCTTTATTAAAGGGAATGTCCACCCCCCAACTAAATTTCTATATGTTGTAGGAAATTGCTGTAAACCTTGACCCGAATGTACTTACCAGCCTTTGTTCCTCCGCTGCCTTCTGCTTAACTTCTGTGCCTTTTCTGTGCATGAAAGTCAAGCAGAGGGGGCTCGATTGGCTAAGGCATCGCCTTATGACTGTTGACGACTGGGAGACTTAAATGGTCGGATAAGAAAACACACACCCCCCAACCTGCCAGCCAATTACAGACACGGCTGCTGGTCCGTTACAATTTTAACCTGGCAGTTAGGGTTGGGAGGGGGGTGCCTACACTACTGAAATAAATTAATTTTGAGGTGGACATACCCTTTAAAAATTGTTAAAATCATTTTAACCCTTTCAAGAAAAATTTGCACAAGGTAAACTTCTAAGTGGGTGTGGTTTATGGATTAAGGGCTGAGTTAAGCCCGAAACGCGTCAGGTTTCCCTGCCTGGGTTTTATTATGTTTTTAATGAAGATTTAATAAATAGTAAGTTTTATGTTGGCTGTGCCGGTTGTCTTCAATTGCGCTGAGTCCTACAGTGATTGCCACAAACGTTTGTTTGGTTTATGGAAAGGTCATGTAGCCAACATTTGCCAAACTGCTTTTTTTATTATAATATTAACTACTCTATGTTACAGAATAAATCTAATTAAGGGGGATAAACTTTGCCGTGTGCTACATTTTAATGACAAATAAACAAATTAGGTTTTACTTATATTCGGTGTTTCCAAGCTAATTTTTTAATAAAACAAAGCTTACTTACCAATTTGTTAATTTGAAAAGTAAAACATGACGTCCATGCACACATGCCCTATTTCCTTTTACCGGTGTCCCAATGACTTTAATACGGTGCAGCTGATTTCCCCCCTCCCCCTTTTTATTAGAAATTGGTGTTAGTAATATTTAACAAATTTATAACATTTAAAATATTACAAACAAGATTTATTTTCAATTTCAAACCCAAAATAAAAAACAAAATAAATAAAATATACGTATGTATTATATTGTAATGAAAAGATGCATTGTCTCCTATAAGGATATCAAGTAACCTCATAGTTACTTGTATAAACTTGGACTGAGCCTTGTGTCTCTATATAGTCAGGGTTCTCCTTGATGATTTGCTACCCTGAAGATGATGCATTGTCTCTTCTATAGTGAATAAGACTAGTCATGGTACATGTTTCTGTACTAATGTAACCTGTTGTCTCAACAAATATATACAGTTCTGCACATCATTTCTCCCACTCTAATATATTTCTTATGCTATATAATGGGGTCTTTCAAAATGTTTAGAAAATATACCAAATGAAGGGAATGTTTGCTCTTAATTTGATTAAAAGTAAGGATTATGGACTAAAGATAGTGCAGGGTTGGTAAGTGACTGTATTGATTTTGGGGTTAAGGGGTGGGCAAGGTAAGTATAGGTTTGTGTTATGTGGGTAGACATGTCCTTTAAACCGTGCGGGGTATTAATGCTTAATGCTATGTTATGTAGACAAATGTTGTGTGTCTTACGGTAATAAGCAAGAATCATAGTGGCAAAATGGTGAAATCTCCTGTGTTATTGGTCCATCTACATCCTGGAAAAGTTAAAAGATGACTTGTCCAGGAACCAATGGAGATCAATCTATTAATTTCCTTAATACCTTGCTGGCTTTCTAATTCAGTTTCGCAGCAATAGAGAAAACTGTACACGGGTTCGAATCAAAACCTGTGATCATGTTTGCAGTGGATGTGAAAATGATATTAACAGTCATAACAGAAAAAAAGTGTGGTTCTCTCAGAGTTGTATAACGGAGAGATGCACATACTTAAGTTGATACTTTTATTGTGACTTACTGTGTGCATGAAGTTTCGGGGTTTCCCCCTTCCTCGGGTGCATCTGATGAAGGGGGAAACCCCTTAACGTTGTGTACATCTCTCTGTGTATGTGTGTGTGTCTCTCCGTTATATAACTCTGATGTATCTAAACGCTGTTTGGTGGCTAACAGCTTGGAGTCACAGCACAGCTTCTTCCATAGGAGTGCAAACAGATAACATAGGATGACATAAGTTTGGTTCTAACTGCCTTACCATATTTATCATAATCATAGGCTCACACAGTGCAAGCTGATCTGGAAAAGACAAAGGAGGAACTGAAGGTGGTAATGACGACTCCTCATGTGCAGGAGCCGATTCATGCTGAGAATGAACATGATGATGAGCAGGATGAGAATAACGCAGAAGCCAGCGCTGAACTTAAAGCAGAGGCAATGATCAAGGACCGGAGTGAAGAAGACCGTACCACGGAGGCTGAGAAAAATGAGAGGGTGCAGAAACACCTTCAGGTACATTAATAAAGCATTGAATGTTTTACTTTTCTAAATCTTCCCAACACTGGAGGCAAATTTAATATTTTTTAAGATACTTAACTTCATTTTGCTACTGCATGGAGGGTCTGGATGTGCCCTCCTCCATCTTTGGTCCTTCCTCAGCCACGTCAAGTGGACAACTATACTGGGTTTGTCTGGATGTAAAGTGGACCAATAGCCAGAGAAGCCCAAAAGTGAATATTTTAGGTTTAGTTTATATTTTTGTTGTTCTACCTTTTTTTTAGTTTATCTACTGTTGGCAGGGACATTTACAATTCAAATGCAGATTAACGGGCACGTTTAATAGTAATGTTACTATTTGTTTGTCAGACAATTCCTGGCTGTGACTGTACGATACAGTGATCTATTAATTGTGTACACTTTCTTTGCAGCTGTTGAGCTCCGAGTTAGCCAATGCCAGAGATGAAACCAAGAAAACCGCCAATGACCATCTCCATGACGAGAATGTGCGTGCTGGAAGGGACAAGTACAAGACACTTCGCCAGATCCGCCAGGGCAACACCAAACAACGTATAGATGAATTTGAATCCATGTAACACCATAACCTCCCTGTCCATTCCACAAACCCGTGTTCTTCCTTGCAGTGACTCAGCTGGAACAGCCACTCCAATGAGTCAGGGTCTATTGCTGTACAATCATAGACCTGTGTCATTTCAGATGTGACGGCACCTTCCTCTTCTTTAGGGAAGTTCGACTGGCATCCGCTCCTGAACTAGGGCTGCTCATGGCACATTAAACAGAGGACTAAGAAATTATTTTATTGCTCTCCTGCAGTGTAAGGGTTTAAAATCTCCCAAATATCTGTATTCAATCAGGTGGTATGCCATAATTTTGTTATACTAAAACTATGGTCATAATATACATATTTACATGCATGTTTGGTGCTTTTATTCTCTGGAATGCATGTCTGGTAAATAAATTATTTTCCACTGACCACTGACTATAAAACAACTTGTGGTTTTGCCATACACTGGTATTCGTAAACCATAATAGCACTTAAAAGTGATTTCACTACTTCATGCAAATATGTAGAGAGCGGTCTTTAAACTTATGTGTAAACTCTTCTAAATCTCTGGCCTTTGATACAGATTACAGGTTACACCGCATCCCTGTAATTCTTAACCCTTCACTACTGGATAGTGTGTAAGTGCTTTGTTACGGTGGTTAAAGTTCCATGCTGGCACATTCTTTCTCCCTTTACCAGTATTATATATTCTCGGGATATCAATTATTAAGATTTTTTTCTAGCTATGCACAATTTAGGAAATAGTACATGGAAGAAGCAAGAGTTCTTTTGGGAAGCAAAAAAATTGTATACTGTTTAATATAATAAGAGGTTATTTAGGAAGAACTAGACTGTTCAGAAAGATTACAGTATTAAAGTTAAGATTTCTAGTATTTTTATTTGTCAGAATTTGTTACTCCTTTAATTCCTGTTTTGTTTATTTTCTCCCACATGCAAACATTTATATTATTAATTATATTATTTTTCTTTTAATTTAGTCTACTGCTGTAAATTATGTTGTTTAATGTTAACAGCAGATCAACACCTTGAATAATTTTCTTTAGGCTAGTACAGACGTGGAATTTTGCACACGATCGGCGGCAAATGAACGGGCTGTACTGGAAGGTAATACCACTTGTGTGGCTGCTCTGTTTGCCATTGTCCTTTATACGCCGTGTCAGACCATTGGCGATGGCCATTCTCCTAAAGGACAACTGTACTGTAAAAATTTACTTTTTTAAAATGAAAAGTATTGTTTCATTGAGAAGCAACAGCTCAGTTTTTATCTGCCAGGTTGCAACGATACTGCTGAAGCACTGAGGAAGACAGGCAGAGAAGCAGTTTCCTTTGCGCTGCTGCTTCTCATAGAAATGTTATTGGGAGGTATAACGTACCAACCCTACCTCCCTACCCTAGGTATTTTTCATGTTCACTTTTTGAAAAAACTTTATACCCACCATAGTTCCCCTTTAAGATCATCGTGCGGAGTGGCTATTTGTCTGGCGCTCGTTCGCTGTCATGTGTAAAGCTGCATGTCTGTACTGGGCTTTAGTGTTCCAGTGCTCAGGCCCTATTTAAAAAAAACAAACAAAAACTTGTGTTTTTATTTGTAATTTTTGTTTATTTTTTTTTCCTTGTTGTTTTTTGCTGAACTTTGTTCTTCCTGTTCCAATAAAGTATAGAAATGCGAATTTGTTTTTTCTTTTGTTTTTTTTTAAATCACCTTACTTACTTACTAGTCTAGATGGACTTTAAAAGAAAAGGTTAGAATGCCAGGCAGGCCATTATAGACAAATTGTTTCACTTGCAGAAATCACAGCATATGATATGTAGATATGTAGACTTTTATTTGCAACCAATTCTTAGAAACAACAGTGATATATATTTGGCCACAATTGATATTCAGAGCCTATATACCTTAAAGGACAACTTCACCCTCATAAGAACATCTTTTAGAAAGAATGGCCTCTTTAAAATATGTTGATATATCATACTTTGTCCTATAAATTCATTACTGTATGCCTGCTATGCTTCTGGATGCCTCATGGAAACTGAGCAATTTAGAAACCTGTACTGATCCTGAGCATGCTCAGAAGAGGCAGACAGGGGATTAACATTCAGTCATTGGTTGTAATGTCAACTGTAAATTCTGACAATTGCTAACTGGAAGAACCAGGAAGCAGAAACGCGGGAAACAGGACATTATATATTTCAGATTTTAAACTATTACAGTTTAAGGTTTTGGGGGGTGATTTACCTGTATGTAAGTTTTCATTTTAGGGCTGGACTTGCCCTTTAATCCCACAGGAAAGAGGTGGGTTTAATGTGTGGAGAAAGCCTTTACCTAAGGGTAAAGAAAATCATTTCTTTTTTTCTTTCATGAAATTCTAAATGATAATTATTAATGGCAAAGGAACGTCGATCCCAGAAATGGTCGCTCCATCATTTTGCAAATGTTTGTGTAAAATCAGTTGGAAAAACATGTTTTTGAAGATTAAAGGCAAATATACAATGGTATTTTATTTACAAATAATGTTTATATGTTCCTCGTCCAACTATTACATTTAAGAGTGATATTTCACCAAGTTGTGGATGTAACTTTGCAGTTGTAAACCATAAAACTAAGACTAGACTCTACTCAAAACTCAATTGCAAAGATGTACTACATGCTTACAGTTTTCACAATGCGCCAACCGTCCTGTTTTAAGAGAATCATCTCTAACCAGATTCAGTGATGCAGCCAAAGAATGAAATAGAATTCTATGAGCTTTGTTTTATAATCTAGCATCCAGAGCCAATTGGTTAAAACTTTACCAATGACTGTAGGAATAAAAATACACGGTCCACGGCGATGCACCAAAGGGCGCATTGATACTGTTTTGAAGATGTTATATCGGTTAGCGTGACTTAAACTCCTTCCTGGCGGCGGCTGCATGGCTAATAGCTGGCGTTGAAAGTGCCGGAATAGATAATAGCCAGGTATCGATGTTCTGAGCGCCGCTGATGGAATATAACATCACCAGGCTGTTTGCATCGGGTTGCAGATAGCGGCGCCCGGTGCATTGCCCTGTCTGTTCTTTATTCTCAACCTTTTGGTACCAATTAGGCACCTTCATTAAAGAGCATCTATAGTGAAAAAAACACATTGCCCCTTTGAAGTTAAATTCATGTACTGCCTTAATACTATCTCTCAGTGACCGTGTTTAACCATGGTGTCCGATCTTTGTGCAGCACTCCCCCCCTTCCCCCTCCCCTCTGTTACCTCCTCCATGTCTCAACTCTGGCTAACCGACAAGCTTATCATGTGCAGTGCATTATGGTAACTGTTTGCCTCTAGCAACCAAATGGTTTATAGTAAACCTTGTTGTTATGGATAACCCAAAGGTTTTTACAAGTCTCCATCCAACAGCTTTACAGCTCTGTGGTGATCATATATTTGCATAAATACAGGATCCCTTTCGGATCTTTCTGTTTGTTACATAGTTGCATAGTAGTGGAGGTTGAATAAACATATACAGTATGTCCATCTATTTAACATTTATAGCTTACTTATTAACCCTACCTAACTTGATCCAGGGAAAGGCAAAAAAACAAACAAAAAAACCCAACTCAAAAGGGAAGCAAAGTTTCCTTTTTTGACTCTAAATAGCAAATCTCAAAGGATCCCTGGATCAACAAGAACTTTATGTATTAATGCCAGGACTTTTTATAGTTTCGTATTTTAGAAACTTATCCAGACCTCCTTGTAGGACTATTACTTAGGGACTTGTTTACTGAACTAGTTCTGTTGGCAAACCAAGAACAATATGTTCTTTCTGAAAGGACCCTTACCTATTGTTTCTTGTTTATAGTGGGTTTAGCTTATATTGACTTAACCTTCAATTGACAACAAACTTGGCAATAACAAGTGATCAAGAGGAGGGCGGTGACTGTATCACATCACATGTATGATATTCGCCAATCACAAGCGTACACATGTATCTATTATCCCATCCCTTCAATTCTGTACATCCCTAAAAGTTTGGATAAAAGGACCTCTCAGATAGATCTGAGTGGACACACAGAATGATGATCTAAACCCTCAGTGTGTGTGTCATCACTTCACCTCCTCTTCAAGCTTTTTCATGAACTTGCCATTACCACATCTGCTGGAAGATGGTTCCACGGTTTCCCCGTTCTCACTCTAACCTGATGATAAAAATGTAATTTCTTCTAATCCTATGGGATGTACATGAGTAATCTGATGTGACCAACTAGTGAAGAGTGCTCCGCCATTCATTATATGGTCCCTTAAATTTTTTGTACGAAGTGATTATATCCACAAGCAATAGCCATTTCTCCAGTATACACAGCCCTATTTTTTTGCAAGTGCTGGCCACAAAAGTAATGACAACCCTAAGCTGCCTCCCAGGGGGCTGTAACACTTTGGTGTTACAAAGTCTCAGAAGTGAATGGGTATCAGGTGGTTTAATTTGCTGTTAAGGCTCTCAAACTCTCTCATATTGGTCACTGGAAGTTGAACATGGCAACTTATGGTAAAGAAAAATCTAAGGATACAAAAAAAAAAAAAAAAGAATTGTTGCTAGGATATTGGCCTAGGCATTATGGAGATTGCCAACACCCTGAAAATGAGCTGTAGCACGGTGGCCAAGACCATACAGCGATTTAACAGGACTGGTTCTACTCTGAACTGGCCTCGCCAGGGACGACTAAAGAAGATGAGCGCACATGCTCCGCACCATTATTCCACACATCATACATGTTTTTGCATAAGAGATGTACTGTACCGTGTCAGTTTCACAGCATGCAGCCTATCATTTCCACACTGCACAACTGGTACCATTGATATTTTCTCAATTCTGTTTCCTGAAAAATTGAGGCCTAGTTGTTCATTAAAGGATTTGTAGTCTATGTATGGCAAGTCAAGCATACTAAATAATACAATACGTATTATTCTATTTACAGTTTTGAATTTTTGTTAGTAAATTTAAATGTATTTTTCATCATGTAATCAATGGAGGTGCAGTGCATTATGAGAATGATTTGCACTTAGCAACTAGATGGTTTATAATAAACCTTCTTGTTGCTATGGGTAACCTAAAGGTTTTTACATGTCTCCGTGCAACAGCTTTTAAACAGCTCTGTGATGTCATCAATATCTACGATGTCATCCTGCAGTTGCATAAACAAAGGATCACTGGCCATTTGATCTAATTTTGTTTGTCACATACATACATAGTAGTGGAGATTGAATAAAGACATACTTCCATCTAGTCCAATATTTATAGCCTACTTATTAACCCTACCTAACAGGTTGATCTACGGAAAGGCAAAAAAAGAACAAAAAACCCAACTGAAAAGGGGCTCCCTGACTCCAAATTGCAATTGCAAAATATCCCTGGATCAACAAGAACTATATGTATTGATGCTCTGATTTTTTAATAAGTTTAAGAAAAGTATTTGGACCGCCTCTTCAAGCTTTCTTATGAACTTGTTATTGCACCATCTGCTAGAAGACACTTCCTCAGTCTCCCCGTTTTTGTTTTTTAACTTCTGATTTATTTTTGATGTAATCAATATTGGTGCAGTGCATTATAGGAATTGTTTGCCTTTAGCAACCAGATGGTTTATAGTAAACCTTCTGGTTACTATGGGTAACCCAAAGGTTTTTACATGTCTCCATGCAACAGCTTTTAAACAGCTCTGTGATCTCATCATGCATTAACAAAGGATCACTGGCCTTTTGGTAGCTTTTTGTTAGTTACCGTATATACTCAAGTATAAACCAAGTTTTTCAGGCTGAAAAATCAGCCTGAAAACTTGATTTGGTTTATACTCGAGTCAGTAGCTTACCTGAGCATTCCGCAGCCGCACGATCTTTCTGTTACTGCGCGCCCGCCTGACGTCACTGCCCGGCGCCAAGCCCGGTGCCGGGCGTGACTTCAGCCGGCGCGCCAGTACTGGAAGGAGCGCGCGGCTGCCGGAATGCTCAGGATACCGCACCTGCCAGGAAGCCCTTGGATGTAGCAGAGCCCTTGGATGGAGGAGAGGGGAGAAGAGCCCACAGGTAAAAACTGAACTGGGTGAGGAGGGCATTCAAGATGTTTGGAAACTACAACTCCCAGCATGCTTTATTAGCTGGGAGTTGTAGTCTCCAAACATCTTGAATGCCAAGTTTCTACCCTCGGTTTATACTCGGGTCAACAACTTTTATTAGGATTTTTAGCTGAAATTTTACTCGAGTATATACGGTACATTGTATTGGAGGTTGAATAAAATATCCAACATTAATTGCCTACTTATTAACCCTACCTAAGCCTTTTCATGAACTTGTCATTACCACATCTGCTGGAAGACAGTTCCACAGTTTCACATTTCTCACTGTAAAGAAACCTTTCCTAACCTGATGATAAATCGTCTTTTCTTCTAATCCTATTGGATGTACACAAGTCCTCTGGTGTGACCTACTAGTGAAGCGTGCACCAGAGTTCATTAGATGGTTTATTAAATTTTTTTGTACAAAGTGATCATATCTCCAAGCAATAGCCATTACTCCAATTTCCACAGCCTTACTTTTTTTGCAAGTTCTGGCAACAAAAGTAAGGACGTCCCTAAGTGAAAAATGTCCAAATGGCGCCCAATCAGCCCCTTTCCCTCCCCGGTGTCATGAGACCCTTTGGTGTATCAAAGTCTCAGATTGAACATCATGGTAAAGGAAACCATAAGGATCTTTAAAAAAAAAAAAAAAAAGGATGGCGTAGGCATTAAGGAGATTGCAAAAACCATGAAACTAAGCTGCAGCATGGTGGCCAAGACCATACAGCAATTGAACAGGACAGCATGTAACATTTACTCATTGCATATATCACAGTACTGCTAGCCATTTTCATTCATGCACCTTCTCTGATTGGTCCCACATGCCCCTCTGTGACGTCGTGCACAAGTGACTTACACACAACTATAACGCCAAGAGGGAGTTATAGTTGGAGAGCGGTGAAGAGGGAGAGTGTTTTTGGCTACTCTTTTCAAGATGTGGTAATGACTGGACTCCCCGCCTGATTGGTCCCATTGGGCTCCAGTAGTACGGCTCTACTTGTGGGCAGGGCCCTCTTGACAACAACAGTCGATAGCAGCCAGAGGACAACAACAGCAGAGGACAACTGTTTGATATGAATTGTATAAATATGAATTTAATCAAAAATGTCCAAACTGCTTAATAGTGGTCAAGAATCCATTTTATTATTCCAATATGATTGGGTACTGTGTGATCCGAATTTTTTCGGAAATCCGCGAATCTTCGAGCAGAACGGAAGTTCAGCCATCTCTAATAGGATAGATTTTTTTTTACTTACATCTTTTGGGGGTGTTACTTGTTACATGGCAGTCTAAATTAATGATTGTTTTTGTGCAGCTTTCAAATTGGTTTCAAACGGTCTATGCCGCAGACAAAATACGATGGGGAAAGTTGTGTCTGAAATGCCATTTTAATGGATTAGTTTACTCAAAATGTGAACTATTCTGCATTAGCATTAATTGCTAATGAAAGAACTGGGTAAAGGAGCAATGTCTTACCTCCCGTTCTTCAATTAATGTGCCAGGAGCCAGGAACGAAGGGAGGAAACTTACCTGCAATGTTGGTGCCTGTGTTATGATTCCGCCACTTGCTCCTGGCTATTGGTACATTGTAGAATTGGGAGATAAGACATCGCTCCTTTCTTTAATTAATCCTTTAACTTAATTAAGAGATATTACAGATGTTTTTTTAACACATTCTATAAAGATATATTGCACAAGCTTCAGAGAGCGATATGACACAACTAAGCATTGATTAGGGCTACGCCCCACTACCCAGCGCACATGAATTGCGACACACAGCACAATCACAATGTTTGTTGCCCTGAACTGAAGGCAGTGGGCATAGTGGGGCGTTGTGCATCCACTAACATTATTTTAGAATTGATAACATTACAGAATGGTTTATTTACTTTTGGCTTTGGCCTTGTGTCAGGATAAGGGCAAAGCCTTGAAAGCAAAGCACCATTTAATCACATATGACAAATTGATCTCAATCTTGCCTTGTGACTCCACTTCGTGGCTCAGTTTCACGCAGTGTCAGAGTGGGGTGCACAATAAACTAATAAGAAATAATAATAACTTGCTGGGTGTAACAATAATTATGAAAAACGTTTAAAATCTCAGCTCTGCCTCTGCGGCAGTGCGATAGTTAGATTTTTGTTTCCCTTTTCAGTAATGTTTGTTGTCCATCTTTCAATAAGGGAGATTATTTGTATTAAGTGGAAACATCAGCAAAGTAAAACTATTGGTGTGTCTATTAGAACCGTAAGAGGATCCGTTACAGGGGATAGGGATGCAAAGGCTAAAGTAGCAAATAGCTAAATCTAATGGCATGCCACTTGCCAGGACATTCCAATCCATTTTTGAGATACAGCTCAAAGATTTTGCAAGCAGGGGGAACATGGATGACTCCGTGGTACTGTACCTGTAGAGAATAGGTAAAAAGATGAGTACTGTAGGATATGGTGATACCTTGTTTAAACCTTGTTTACAGTTCAAGAGATACTCTATTCTTCAGGTCGAGCAGTACTAAATAACACGGGGTACAGAACATCATTAAAGCTTATGGAGTTGCAACCTTTTTTTGGAAATCCTTTTAAGGCTGCGTACACACCATACAATTTTTCAGGCCGATCGACCGGTAGTTCAGTTTATGGCTCAATCTGGCTAAAAAACTGCATGGGCCTTTGACCGCCCGCGACCGACGTCCAACCGTTCGTTCATCTGAATGGGCGTTTGGACGTGTCCAAAAACAACCTCCGATTGTGCAGCCCTCTAATCCCCAATCTCAATCTTTTGTGTTCTATAGCAATGGTAGGGGGAGCAAGCAGGAGAATCCCCTATGCCAAAGTTAAGTGATCCAGTAGGACTGATAACCTGATAGCAAGTCTGTCGGGATCCTTCACAGCCTTAGACACCCATACACTCAATATACCTGACATTTCTGTAACATTCTGAAACTGACAGGCTCAAACATATTGTGATTGCCATTAATATAGTTATATATTACTATTGATAATATTTACCAATTCAATGTTCATGTAGAATCTAATGTTGAGTGTATGGTAACCATTAATCCAGATTGTTTTATTACGGTACATAACACCACTCTCTACACACAATGTATTCTTGGACTAAAAGGCTTTTTGTGTTCCTGCCCCTTAGCTGTGTTTAATCACAGCCTTGCCCCTGGGTTCCCCTTAATTAAACTATTTACCAAGCTGTTTTCTGCTTGTCCTCGGCTCCTCTGGTATAAAGTTTTCTACCAGTAAATGCCTGGAGTTTTCAATCCTGGCACAGGATCCTCTCACTTAGGATTTTTCACACAAAGTGCAGGGTTGCGTTTCTCTGTAAGGCTTTGTTCACACAAGAAGCATTTCTGTGTGTTTTGTCTAGCTAGTGCATGTGTTGCTAAAAGAAGCAAGGCCATTGATTTTTGTATAGGATTAACACAATAACGTTCACAATACTGTGTTTCTATGCAGTGCATTTTGCAAACGCATTGCTGCATGCAGTCTTCTGCAGTAACGCACTCAATGAAAGTCTATGGGGGAATAGGAAGAAACGCGTACAATTACATAAAAAGGCAAACGCGTTTGTAGTTGTATGCGGGTTTTTTTGCCATTTTTTTCACACAAGCACATTACAAAAAGTCTAAAAAGGCATATGACTGCAAATGCGAAAGCATACAAATGTGCTGGCAGAAATGCAATGGGTACATTTGCATGCATTTTGTAGTGTAAACGTAGCCATAACTTATTATGTGCTACCGATCAAATCAATGTGCTACCATCAAATCAATTCTTATAATGTTAAAGATCTTTTTTTGTCTTCGGGAAACACTGGGCTATTGTTTGTGTACTTTGTTGCTGATGCAGTTTTATATTTAGTTGAACTGCATTTGTAACAGAGTAGACAGAGCTCCCATGGGTGGGCTAGGTGCATGTCATGCCTACAGGGGGAGGTCCTGGACTGAAATGTATTTGTTCTCCTAGTGTCTCTGTACCACATTCAGCACTGGGACACTTAAGGCAGGACAGCAGCTCTCACTGATCATGGCTACACCGGGACTACTGAGGATTCTCCTTCCAAGTATTCATGGCAGATGTGTTTATGGCAGAAAAAGACAGGCTATGTAAGACAAAAAGGTGGGGAGGAGTTCACGAGGGTGCACAGCAAGTGGGATGTGGTAAGTGTCTGATGGGCTATAATAAAAATTGTGGGTGCATAATCTGAACGCATTTGTATACTGGAAGTTGACACAAGCACCGTAGAGAGAAAGCGAGGGGGCACCAATATGGAATGAAATATAAAAAAACGTGGGAGGAACTGGAGGCGGAGGCATGGGAGGAGGCCGGTGTCCAAATAAAGTCAACGCGGTTGGTGTGTCATAAGGGAGGAAGGTGATAGTACAAAAGAAACTGGTTATTGGACCGCAAACAGAGAGTGGTGGTTAATGGAGCTACATCTAGGTGGGCTAAACTTCTAAGCGGAGTGCCTTAGGGTTCTGTACTGGGGCCGCTTCTGTTTAATCTGTTTATAAATGACTTAGAAGGGGGCATTGAGAGCAAGGTCTCGGTGTTTGCTGATGACACTAAACTATGCAGAGCTTTGGAAACTTCAAATGATGTACAGTGCTGCAAGCAGACCTAGATAATCAAAATGGGTTGATAAATGTAAGTGATGCATTTAGGATTTATAATCCCTGTGACCCTACACCATAAATCTCTGTGTTAAGGGCATCTGTAATGGAAAAGGTTTGGGGGTTCTGGTAGATAGACTTAGCTGTGCAAACAATGCCAGGTAGCAACGGCTAGAGCTAACAAGATATTGTCTTGTATAAAGAGAGGAATAGATTCAAGAGAGAAAAATATTATTCTCCCTCTTTACAAGGCACTGGTAAGGCCTCATTGGAATATGCGGTGCAGTTTTGGAATCCCATATACAAGGGACATCTTGGATGGAAGCGTTCATAGAAGGGCAACTAAATTAATAAGGGGAATGGAGGGGCTTGAATATGCAGGCACATTAGACAAGTTAGGGCTGTTTACATTGGAGAAGCGACGTTTGCATGGGACATGTATACCTTATACAAATATATTAATGGGCCATACAATGAACTCTCTGGTGCATTGTTCACTAATAGGTCATATCAGAGGACTCGTGGACATCCTTTAAGTGAAACTGTGGAACTGTCTTCCAGCAGATGTGGTAATGCAAGTTCATTGAATAGCTTTAAAAAGGCCTGGATAAGTTTCTAAAACTAAAATATTGAGAATTACTGGTATTAATGCATATAGATCTGGTTGATCCAGGGATACTTTCCGATTGCTGTTTGGAGTCAGAAAGGAATTTTCCCCCCTTTTTAGCTGGGGTTTTTTGCCTTCCTGTTAGGTAGGGTTAAAAAAAAAAAAAAAAGTGAAGGGTGAATAGTTTGAACTTGTGGACGTATGTCTTTATTCAACCTTAATTACAATGTTACTATGTAATCAGCCTATCAGATTGGGTTTCCAGATCACCTGCTTATTGTAGGACGCTCTTAATAAATGTAGTTAGCAGGGAGGCACTGATCCTATATGCTAAAGAAGGTTGTCGATATGCAGACGCTGGACCCACTGCTCGCTGGCCATGTGATGTCTTCTAGCCATGCCCACAGGTGGTCCAGGAACCCGTGGTGTGTGCACGCTGTAGGAGGCGAGCCGCGGGAACGATTCTGTATAGAATCGAGGGGTTGCTGTTTACCAACTGATTGTATTTAAACTACATTACTTCTTACTGTTAAAACACTAGAATTGAGTGCTTCCTCTCTCTCTCTACCTTGGTAAAACATGGGTAAAACATGCCATTACCTTGGTAGAGGGAAGAAAGGGGGCTGGAAGAGATGACATTGCTTGTTGTAGAAAAGGATTTTGTGATATGGGGCGACCCATAAATAAAAATGTCTAACCAGGGATTCTCAAATGGTGTGTGGATCAAGATGTTTGAAAACTACAACTCCAGCATTCCTCAACTACAGAGGGTAGCCAGGAATGCTGGGAGTTGTAGGCATCTGGAGGCACACTGTTTGAAAATCCCTGGTCTAAATTGTAGAATATATGAAAACGTTTGTTTACAATAGGAATTAGGAAAATTTTCTCATAAAAGGACCCACCGAGGTTTGGGTTGATGCACTTACTTACCCAGAACTGGCATCCCAGCATCTAGTAGTTGACATGAAACCCTGGTGGGAGACATAGATGTAGTGTGGTGACAGCACGACATCCAGGTACTACTACACCGGGACTACTGAGGATTCTCCTTCCAAGTATTCATGGCAGAATATTCCCTGGATGTCGTGCTGTCACCCACATTACATCTATGTCTCCCACCAGGGGTTTCATGTCAACTACTAGATGCTGGGATGCCAGTTCTGGGTAAGTAAGTGCATAACCCAAACCTCGGTGGGTCCTTTTATGAGAAAATTTTCCTAATTCCTATTGTAACAAACGTTTTCATATATTCTACAATTTAGACCAGGGATTTTCAAACAGTGTGCCTCCAGATGCCTACAACTCCCAGCATTCCCTGGCTACCCTCTGTAGTTGAGGAATGCTGGGAGTTGTAGTTTTCAAACATCTTGATCCACACACCATTTGAGAATCCCTGGCTTAGACATTTTTATTTATGGGTCGCCCCATATCACAAAAATCCTTTTCTACAACAAGCAATGTCATCTCTTCCAGCGACATTCAATGTACAAAGTTCTTGTATGGATGTTTTTGAGTAGCCTACAGCGGAGGTGGGTCAGTCTCTGGCTAATGGTACAAATTCAGTTGCACGGAGAGAGATCTGGCACAGACAGACAAACCTTAGTATGAATCTTACAAATTTGCATGTTCCTGAAAATAATGGGACAGATGGACAACGGAAAACTATCACTGTGCATTAATATATAGGCAGCAAAATGAACAACACACACCCAACTTGTCCTGTAGGTTATCCTGTTTCGTTGATGCAGTAAATATACCCAGGAATAAAGCACTGGGTTGGGTGTTTATTTGTGAATCATGGTTTCCAAGATAGGAATGTAGGGAGGTAGGGGAACATGTGCATTAAGGAAAATCCCAATTTCACACTGCAGCTTATTTTTGAAAAGTCTGATACTGTATTTATATGAAAATATCCCTCGGCCTCAGCGACTGTCACCCTTACTAGTATAAAATATATAGGCTAAACTCAAGGAAATGTGCAGTCCTGAGCGTTCTACCTATGTTTTACAACACTCGGGACTGTGTGTAGGGGGATCTTAAAGATTCTGTCTGTCACCTTTTATTAAAGATCTGCAGCAGGGAAATATAATAAAAGTTTGTATCTTCCAAAATGGTGCTAATTTTGCCCCAACCATCAGATTATAGCTACCATTTGAAAGCTAACATCTGTTTAAAATTAGCCTTTTTTATGATAAGAACCTTTATTACATCTCCCTGGAGTCTGTGTTTCCAGCTTAAACGCTGTTAGACATTGTTCTCTCCTGAAACAGACAGTCACAGTGTAAGAAATCTCACGTTTTACGAAGTCCAAATGCCAGATCCAACATGTCCATCTCTTCATCTGCAACAGGATTCAGCTTCTCAAACACCTGTTGATCAAATATAAGGTGGCAGGTGGAACAGGCCAAAGTTCCCTCACAAGCACCTATGGGGACATCAGATTGTTATTCATCTTTCATTTTGTTATGGAAAGGTCAGTTGTGATGGAACGAGAGGTTCTTGTGGCTCTGATTATGTTATATCACAAGGGTTTACAGACTGGTTTGTTGATATGACTGTCCTTCCAAAGTGTGTCCTTACAGCTACCAACTAGAACTAGTCACATGCTATACAGCCAAGCTGGATGAATTAAAGGAGGTAAAATGTAAATAAGCCTGAATTATTCTATCAAGGAGATGCAATATCCCAAACCAGTTTCCATACTGGTCTGAGATCCTGCCAGCAGTTATCCCTTTGTTAGATTTACTGCATTGTGGTAAGGTAAGGTGTCTGGTGTGCATTGGGCTTACAGCCAGATCCAGTACACATTAAGCGCTGTTTTTAAACTCGTGGTATCAGAAAGTTCCGATACTGTGGAAATGTATAGGCGATAATGGTATTTTTTAGCATGGTCTTAGATGTATGATCGCGGCCGTAAATGTATGGATGTGGTCATAACACTGATTGCTATTTCAACTACCCGCCTTATAAATATCACCCTAAGTTTCATTACAAGGCACACAAACTTAATCAGTATTGCATCTAGTCTTTTGTAAAATGACTATAAAATCCACATTAACCCGATATTACATTCAGTAGTGTGGGATATTCAGTTACCTAAACAATACACCTGTATATTGCATCTTCCTATATAATTCCTATATGACAAATAACATCTCTCAGCAGCAGAAAAAAAAAAAAACATCTGTTACATTCCACCGGTTAATGAGGACTTATCCCTCTTCAGCCTATCACTGATGTTGCTTAGGTTAGATTTCAATTTTAGTGGTGTAACTAGGAATCACTGGGCCCAGGCAAAACTGTGATGGGGTCCCTATCCCTGCTTATATGCAGTGGTTCTGACAGGAACTATGTCTGTCATAGTAAAAATAGAAGATGGGGGCCCCTGCTTCTCTAGTTGTTACGCCCCTGTAAGACCGTAAAAGCTCCTGGCAATTCCCTATGTAACATTATTTGACACCAGATCTAGGGAATAAATAGAGCTGGCATCACTCAGTCACAGAGGAAAGGTAACATCAGAGATCAGATTGGATTTAATGTATATTTTAAAGATATATGGGATTATTTAATAAAATGTTAATTTGCAATTAATCAGATGTTGTCAAATAGTTTCCATACACTAGCCCTTATCTTCCGATGTTCCCACGACATTCTGGTCAACTGGCCGACCCAATTACTTCACAGACATAACATCGATGGTAAACCATTATATGGTGGGGAACACTGCGGAAATGTCACTGAGAAACAAGAGTGAGTATAGTGACCCTTTAAAAAGGTATCTAATTGGTTTCTGCAAATTAACAGCATAGAAAGATTTTTTGCCCCTCTTATTTAAAATTCTTATAGTGATAGAGGTCCATCATATGAGGGACAGGCATGGTAGAGAGCTAAAGAGGCCCATACCAATCCCAATCATACGACTGGGATTAGTAGAGGCATGGTAGAGGTTTCCTTTACATGGGGTACATGCATGGTAGATAGATATTCTAGAACTTTTGCTTACCAGCACAAACAAGTTAAAGACATTTCTTACCAAAGCCGTCTATATTTAGGCGGTGACGGATCACTACTTCAAGCAAACTTTCTCCATCTTTGGCTGTTGTAGTCAGGGTCTCACCATTACGGTTGACAAAATTAACAGTAAGTTTGTCTTCTGGGTCTCCATAAGAAGGGAAAGAACTAACAATGAAATTAAACTTTCATTAGATTAGGTATTTCAGTATAAATTGCTTAAATTTACATGGTAAAGCTTGGTAACTGTACATGAGCTACCACATGCAACGTTCGCTGCTCATGAAATGTGACAGATCAGACAAGGATGCCATCAAATTGCACTTTGATTTCATAACATTAATCTGTTTTTCATCTATCATTTTGCTGTGACTGCATTTTAGCATTTTATCACATTAACATGTGAGTCATGTTCCTTAAATCCCAGCATTCCAGTCTCACAGACACACCCTCTCAAGTCACTGACTGCTATATTTCTCACACATGCTCAGCCCTGAGCTGCTTGTTACAGCAGGTAACCACCTACGATCCGTAAATCTATAGTTAATATACTATTTACAAATTACCGCTAATATTTTATCCCGATCAACAGAAATTCAAACTGTGTGTACAGGGCCTAACAAATAGTAGCAACAGTAACACTGCTCATAAGACTTGATTATATAACAGTTTATATTGTTACTTTATGTTGTTATGTTGTAGCACTGTACTACAAATGGGAATAGTGAGAGATTCAGAAACCTTTTCATAAATTCGCACTGCTTGGCCATGAGGTTCCCATATCTAAACACTGGGCAGTGATCACTGTTGTCATCTACCAAGGGGCCTTGAATCTTCTGATATCTGAGAAACCTTCACTGAGTACATGACCCTGATTGTTTTTGAAACCCTGGACTTAACACAGCCTCGGTGTAGCCATAGATTCATGCAAGAGATAGTGATATGTGGAAGAAACCACAGCAGATTAAATAAAAAAATCTAAATACGGAATGAACGTTTATAATATTTCACAGCAGGAATCTGCATCCTTAGCCTTCCCAGATGTTATACAGTCCACAAAAACATGGTGTCTATTTTTATTAAAGGGGAAGTTCAGTGCAAATACATACTTTTAAGAAAAAAAGAGCAGTTTGCAGGACCCCTAGTAGAGACCGTTATGGTCTTGCCCTTGACCCAGGCCTGGCTTATTTAGTTGCTCAGTAGAGATCTGAGCATGTTTGAACCATCAACATTCAGAAATAACTGTTAGGAATATTCCAGGAAGTGGTGCATCCTGGGAAAAGAAGGACTGGTGGGCTAGGCAACACTAATATATTCCTTGCTTTTGCACATGTAATTATTTTTCTAACATTGGGGTGCGTTGTGATTGCGCATCTGTTTGCATGCGATCAGCATTTTCCTATCTCAAAAGCAAATCACTAACGCACAGAAATCGCATACATTGGACCCTCAGCCTACTGGGCCATTCCTCCCCTGCCTTTAGGAACTTAAGGGGCGATGTATAGAAGACGCTAATGCTCCCTATTGCCCCTGTAAGGCAATGGATCAAGACGATATTGTCTCTCTATACATTGCGAAAGGGTTAACTAATCTATAACGCCAACTGAATTTGTGTAGAATCTTTCACTACAGCAAATCTTTCCCACCCTGTCCAGAGAGAGCAAATTTATGAGAAATAGATCAAGACGACAAATTAATTGGTTTTTATGAAGAAGTGAGTAAGAAGTTAGATTCAGGCACAGCAGTGGATGTGGTATATTGGATTTTGCAAAGCTTTTGATACTGTGCCCAACTACAACAATGTATAAATAAGGACTGCTGGCCTTGAAGAAAACATTTGTTCATGGATGAGAACTGGTTATTGGACCGCAACAGAGATGGTGGTTAATGGAGCTACATCTAGGTGGGATAACTTCTAAGCGGAGTGCCTTAGGGTTCTGTACTGGGGCCGCTTCTGTTTAATCTGTTTATAAATACTTAGAAGGGGCATTGAGAGCAAGTCTCTGTGTTTGCTGATACACTAAACTATGCAGAGCTTTGGAAACTTCAATGATGTCAAGTGCTGCAAGCAGACCTAGATAATCAAAATGGGATGGTGAATAATGTGATAAATGTAAGTGATGCATTTGGGATTTAATAATCCCTGTGCCACTACACCATAAATAACTCTGTGTTAGGCATCTGTAATGGAAAAAGGTTTGGGGGTTCTGGTAGATAGACTTAGCTTAGCAAACAATCCAGGTAGCAACGGCTAGAGCTAGCAAGTGTCTTGTATAAGAGGGGATAGATTCAAGAGAGAAAAATATTATTCTCCCTCTTTACAAGGCACTGGTAAGGCCTCATTGGAATATGCGGTGCAGTTTTGGAATCCCATATACAAAAGGGACACTTGGAATAGGAAGCAGTTCATAGAAGGGCAACTAAATAATAAGGGGAATGGAGGGGCTTGAATATGCAGGCACATTAGACAAGTTAGGCTGTTTACATTGGAGAAGCGACGTTTGCTGGGGACTGATAACCTTATACAATATATATGGGCCATACAATGAACTCTCTGGTGCATTGTTCACTAATAGGTCTATCAGAGGACTCGTGGACATCCTTTAAGTGAAACTGTGGAACTGTCTTCCAGCAGATGTGGTAATGGCAAGTTCATTGAATAGCTTTAAAAAGGCCTGGATAAGTTTCTAAAACTATAAAAATATTGAGAATTACTGGTATTAATGCATATAGATCTGGTTGATCCAGGGATACTTTCCGATTGCGTTTGGAGTCAGAGAAGGATTTTCCCCTTTTTTAGCTGGGGTTTTTTGCCTTCCTCTGTCACGTTAGGTAGGGATAAAAAAAAAAAGTGAAGGGTGAATAGTTTGAACTTGATGGACGTATTCTTTATTCAACCTTAATTACATGTTACTATGTAAATCAGCCTATCAGATTGGGTTTCCAGATCACCCTTATGTGAGGACCTCTTAATAATGTAGTAGCAGGGCTGCACTGATCCTATATGCTAAAAGAAGGTTGTCGATATGCACGGTCCAGGAAGCCCGTGGTGTGTGCACGCCGTAGGAGAAGAGCCGCGGGAACGATTCTGTATAGAATCGGGGGTTGCTGTTTACCAACTGATTGTATTTAAACTCATTACTTCTTACTGTTAAAACAGAATTGGAGTGCTTCTCTCTCTCTCTCTACCTTGGTAAAACATGGGTAAAACATGCCATTACCATTGGTAGAGGGAAAAAGGGAGCTTATCACAAAAATCCTTTTCTACAACAAGCAATGTCATCTCTTCCAGCTCCCTTTCTTCCCCTCTACCAATGGTAATGGCATGTTTTACCCATGTTTTACCAAGGTAGAGAGAGAGAGGAAGCACTCCAATTCTAGTGCATTAACAGTAAGAAGTAATGCAGTTTAAATACAATCAGTTGGTAAACAGCAACCCCTCGATTCTATACAGAATCGTTCCCGCGGCTCGCCTCCTACAGCGTGCACACACCACGGGCTTCCTGGACCCACCTGTGGGCATTGGCTAGAAGACATCACATGGCCAGCGCAAGCAGGTGGGTCCAGCGTCTGCATATCGACAACCTTCTTTTAGCATATAGGATCAGTGCAGCCCTGCTGACTACATTTATTAAGAGCGTCCTACAATAAGCAGGTGATCTGGAAACCCAATCTGATAGGCTGATTTACATAGTAACATAGTAATTAAGGTTGAATAAAGACATACGTCCATCAAGTTTCAAACTATTCACCCTTCACTTTTTTTTTTTTTTTAACCCTACCTAACAGGAGGCAAAAAACCCCAGCTAAAAAGGGGGGAAATTCCTTTCTGACTCCAAACCCAATCGAAGTATCCCTGGATCAACCAGATCTATATGCATTAATACCAGTAATTCTCAATATTTTTTAGTTTTAGAAACTTATCCAGGCCTTTTTTAAAGCTATTCAATGAACTTGCCATTACCACATCTGCTGGAAGACAGTTCCACAGTTTCACTTAAAGGATGTCCACGAGTCCTCTGATATGACCTATTAGTGAACATGCACCAGAGAGTTCATTGTAGTCCCATTAATATATTTGTATAAGGTTATCATGTCCCCATGCAAACGTCGCTTCTCCAATGTAAACAGCCCTAACTTGTCTAATGTGCCTGCATATTCAAGCCCCTCCATTCCCCTTATTAATTTAGTTGCCCTTCTATGAACTGCTTCCTATTCCAAGATGTCCCTTTTGTATTGGGTTCAAATACTCACAACTGCACCGCATATTCCAAATGAGGCCTTACCAGTGCCTTGTAAAGAGGGAAATAATATTTTTCTCTCTTGAATCTTTCCTCTCTTTATACAAGACAATATCTTGTTAGCTTCTAGCCGTTGCTACCTGGCATTGTTTGCTACAGCTAAGTCTATCTACCAGAACCCCCAAACCTTTTTCCATTACAGATGCCCTTAACACAGAGTTATTTATGGTGTAGGTGTCACAGGGATTATTAAATCCTAAATGCATCACTTTACATTTATCAACCCATTTTGATTATCTAGGTCTGCTTGCAGCACTTGTACATCATTTGAAGTTTCCAAAGCTCTGCATAGTTTAGTGTCATCAGCAAACACCGAGACCTTGCTCTCAATGCCCCCTTCTAAGTCATTTATAAACAGATTAAACAGAAGCGGCCCCAGTACAGAACCCTAAGGCACTCCGCTTAGAAGTTTAGCCCACCTAGATGTAGCTCCATTAACCACCACTCTCTGTTTGCGGTCCAATAACCAGTTCTCTATCCATGAACAAATGTTTTCTTCAAGGCCAGCAGTCCTCAGTTTATACATTGGTTGCTTATGTGGCACAGTATCAAAAGCTTTAGCAAAATCCAAGTATACCACATCCACTGCTGTGCCTGAATCTAACTTCTTACTCGCTTCTTCATAAAAACCAATTAAATTTGTCTGTCTTGATCTATTTCTCATAAATTTGCATCTCTCTGGACAGGGTGGGAGAAAGATTTGCTGTAGTGAAAGATTCTACACAATATTCAGTTGGCGTTATAGATTCAGTTAACCCCTTTCGCAATGTATAGAGAGACAATATCGTCTTGATCCATTGCCTTACAGGGGCAATAGGGAGCATTAGCGTCTCTCTATACATCGCCCCTTAAGTTCCTTAAAGGCAGGGGAGGAATGGCCCAGTAGGCTGAGGGTCCAATGTATGCGATTTCTGTGCGTTAGTGATTTTGCCTTTTGAGATAGGAAATGCTGATCGCATGCAAACAGATGCGCAATCACAACGCACCCCAATGTTAGAAAATAAATTACATGTGCAAAAGCAAGGATATCATATTAGTGTTGCCTAGCCCTACCAGTCCTTCTTTTTCCCAGGATGCACCACTTCCTTGGAATATTCCTAACAGTTATTTCTGAATGTTGGATGGTTCAAACATGCTCAGATCTCTACTGAGCAACTAAATTAAGCCAGGCGCTGGGTCAAGGGCAAGACCATAACGGTCTCTACTAGGGGTCCTGCAAACTGCTCTTTTTTTCTTAAAAGTATATGTATTTGCACTGAACTTCCCCTTTAATAAAAATAGACACCATGTTTTTGTGACTGTATAACATCTGGGAAGGCTAAGGATGCAGATTCCTGCTGTGAAATATTATAACGTTCATTCCGTATTTAGGATTTTTTTATTTAATCTGCTGTGGTTTCTTCCACATATCACTATCTCTTGCATGAATCTATGGCTACACCGAGGCTGTGTTAAGTCCAGGGTTTCAATAACAAATCAGGGTCATGTACTCAGTGAAGGTTTCTCAGATATCAGAAGATTCAAGGCCCCTTGGTAGATGACAACAGTGATCACTGCCCAGTGTTTAGATATGGGAACCTCATGGCCAAGCAGTGCGAATTTATGAAAAGGTTTCTGACATCTCTCACTATTCCCATTTGTAGGTACAGTGCTACAACATAACAACATAAAGTAACAATAATAAACTGTTATATAATCAAGTCTTATGAGCATGTTTACTGTTGCTACTATTTGTTAGGCCCTGTACACACAGTTTGATATTTCTGTTGATCGGGATAAAATATTAGCGGTAATTTGTAAATAGTATATTAACTATAGATTTACTTGGATCGTAGGTGGTTACCTGCTGTAACAAGCAGCTCAGGGCTGAGCATGTGTGAGAAATATAGCAGTCAGTGACTTGAAGAGTGGGTGTGTCTGTGAGACTGGAATGCTGGGATTTAAGGAACATGACTCACATGTTAATGTGATAAAATGCTACAAAATGCAGTCACAGCAAAATGATAGATGAAAAACAGATTAATGTTATGAAATCAAAGTGCAATTTTGATGGCATCCTTGTCTGATCTGTCACATTTCATGAGCAGCGAACGTTGCATGTGGTAGCTCATGTACAGTTACCAAGCTTTACCATGTAAACTTTAAGCAATTTATACTGAAATACCTAATCTAATGAAAGTTTAATTTCATTGTTAGTTCTTTCCCTTCTTATGGAGACCCAGAAGACAAACTTACTGTTAATTTTGTCAACCGTAATGGTGAGACCCTGACTACAACAGCCAAAGATGGAGAAAGTTTGCTTGAAGTAGTGATCCGTCACCGCCTAAATATAGACGGCTTTGGTAAGAAATGTCTTTAACTTGTTTGTGCTGGTAAGCAAAAGTTCTAGAATATCTATCTACCATGCATGTACCCCATGTAAAGGAAACCTCTACCATGCCTCTACTAATCCCAGTCGTATGATTGGGATTGGTATGGGCCTCTTTAGCTCTCTACCATGCCTGTCCCTCATATGATGGACCCTCTATCACTATAAGAATTTTAAATAAGAGGGGCAAACATCTTTCTATGCTGTTAATTTGCAGAAACCAATTAGATACCTTTTTAAAGGGTCACTATACTCACTCTTGTTTCTCAGTGACATTTCCGCAGTGTTCCCCACCATATAATGGTTTACCATCGATGTTATGTCTGTGAAGTAATTGGGTCGGCCAGTTGACCAGAATGTCGTGGGAACATCGGAAGATAAGGGCTAGTGTATGGAAACTATTTGACAACATCTGATTAATTGCAAATTAACACTTTTATTAAATAATCCCATATATCTTTAAAATATACATTAAATCCAATCTGATCTCTGATGTTACCTTTCCTCTGTGACTGAGTGATGCCAGCTCTATTTATTCCCTAGATCTGGTGTCAAATAATGTTACATAGGGAATTGCCAGGAGCTTTTACGGTCTTACAGGGGCGTAACAACTAGAGAAGCAGGGGCCCCCATCTTCTTATTTTTACTATGACAGACATAGTTCCTGTCAGAACCACTGCATATAAAGCAGGGATAGGGACCCCATCACAGTTTTGCCTGGGGCCCAGTGATTCCTAGTTACACCACTAAAATTGAAATCTAACCTAAGCAACATCAGTGATAGGCTGAAGAGGGATTAAGTCCTCATTAACCGGTGGAATGTAACAGATGTTTTTTTTTTTTTCTGCTGCTGAGAGATGTTATTTGTCATATAGGAATTATATAGGAAGATGCAATATACAGGTGTATTGTTTAGGTAACTGAATATCCCACACTACTGAATGTAATATCGGGTTAATGTGGATTTTATAGTCATTTTACAAAAAGCACTAGATGCAATACTGATTAAGTTTTGTGCTGCCTTGTAATGAAACTTAGGGTGATATTTATAAGGCGGGTAGTATGAAATAGCAATCAGTGTTATGACCACATCCATACATTTACGGCCGCGATCATACATCTAAGACCATGCTAAAAAATACCATTATCGCCTATACATTTCCACAGTATCGGAACTTTCTGATACCACGAGTTTAAAAACACAGCGCTTAATGTGTACTGGATCTGGCTGTAAGCCCAATGCACACCAGCACACCTTACCTTACCACAATGCAGTAAATCTAACAAAGGGATAACTGCATGGCAGGATCTCAGACCAGTATGGAAAGCTGGTTTGGGATATTGCATCTCCTTGATAGAATAATTCAGGCTTATTTACATTTTACCTCCTTTAATTCATCCAGCTTGGCTGTATAGCATGTGACTAGTTCTAGTTGGTAGCTGTAAGGACACACTTTGGAAGGACAGTCATATCAACAAACCAGTCTGTAAACCCTTGTGATATAACATAATCAGAGCCACAAGAACCTCTCGTTCCATCACAACTCTGACCTTTCCATAACAAAATGAAAGATGAATAACAATCTGATGTCCCCATAGGTGCTTGTGAGGGAACTTTGGCCTGTTCCACCTGCCACCTTATATTTGATCAACAGGTGTTTGAGAAGCTGAATCCTGTTGCAGATGAAGAGATGGACATGTTGGATCTGGCATTTGGACTTCGTAAAACGTGAGATTTCTTACACTGTGACTGTCTGTTTCAGGAGAGAACAATGTCTAACAGCGTTTAAGCTGGAAACACAGACTCCAGGAAGATGTAATAAAGGTTCTTATCATTAAAAAAGTGCTAATTTTAAATCAGATGTTAGCTTTCAAATGGTAGCTATAATCTGATTGGTTGGGGCAAAATTAGCACCATTTTGGAAGATACAAACTTTTATTATATTTTCCTGCTGCAGATCTTTAATAAAAGGTGACAGACAGAATCTTTAAGATCCCCCTACACACAGTCCCGAGTGTTGTAAAACATAGGTAGAACGCTCAGGACTGCACATTTCCTTGAGTTTAGCCTATATATTTTATACTAGTAAGGGTGACAGTCGCTGAGGCCGAGGGATATTTTCATAATAAATACAGTATCAGACTTTTCAAAAATAAGCTGCAGTGTGAAATTGGGATTTTCCTTAATGCACATGTTCCCCTACCTCCCTACATTCCTATCTTGGAAACCATGATTCACAAATAACACCCAAACCCAGTGCTTTATTCCTGGGTATATTTACTGCATCAACGAAACAGGATAACCTACAGGACAAGTTGGGTGTGTGTGTTCATTTTGCTGCCTATATATTAATGCACAGTGATAGTTTTCCGTTGTCCATCTGTCCCATTATTTTCAGGAACATGCAAATTTGTAAGATTCATACTAAGGTTTGTCTGTCTGTGCCAGATCTCTCTCCGTGCAACTGAATTTGTACCATTAGCCAGAGACTGACCCACCTCCGCTGTAGGCTACTCAAAAACATCCATACAAGAACTTTGTACATTGAATTGTCTGTGACTTTTTCTGCTATTTTGATTTACTGTTTATCACAATGCCTGTTGTCTTTTAAAGGGCATGTCCACCCATAATAAAAATTTATACCTACCTTCCCCACCCTACAAACCCCCAGATTGTTACAGTTACTCACCTCCCTGCGGTCCCTAAAACCCAGAATACTTACCTTTCCCTGCCGCAAGAAAGCCTGTCTCTGTACAAGATGCTATCTTTCTTCTGGAATGCACAAGTCAGCCCTGACTGCAATGGTGACATCCCAGCCAATGACTGACTCTACCTTTGCATTCAGTTGTGCTTCCTCTTTCCTGCACGCTTCCTCTGGAAGAGTTCTCTGAGCTTACAGAGAAGGCAAAGACTGTGGAGAACAAGTATAATTATTGGGAGGGATGGAAAGGCAAGTTTGGAATTTTATTTTGTGTGGCACTTTAAAATCCTTATAACATCTGTTTTGCAGATCTAGGCTTGGTTGTCAGGTCTGTATGAGAAAAGACTTAGATGGACTGACTGTACGAGTACCTGTGGAAGTAACTGATGCCAGGATAAAAAGTGAAGTCGGAAAGCAAAGCAAGCAATGAGCGGATCGATATACCTACCCTGAATGGCAGACCAGTCTAGATACATAATTTTCCCGCGGAGAGCATAAAACACATTTTCATTTCTTAATAGAAGAAGACTTGACGGAAAGTTGATCTTTTTCACCGTTACATAAATATTCTCACGTATACAGACATTTTATCAAGGGTTTGTAAAAACCCATAAAGAGGGAAGCTACTAATTTAGCTCAGTATGTACATTAAGAAAATGTAATACGGCACTACCTATTTATTTATATATGTCCATTCAGTTAACTTACCTTTAGATAACTTGTATCATATGGGTAGTGCCCAGGGATGCGCCTATTTCCCATTCAATCTTTCGATGATACTGTGCCAGAATGGGAAATAGGTGCATTCTTATATATTAAAAAAACACTAAAGGCGGCCATACACATGCGATTTTCACAGCATGTGTGCCAACGGATCACACTGGTATCTATCGGCTGTGGGGACCGCACACACGGACCTGACCAATCCCCATACACAGTATAGGGATCGGTCGGCCATGTAACCATACACACTACAATTGGATCAGCTCCCATACCGATCAATGGAAATTTTCTGTTGTTCCCGACCGGCCGTAATGCCGACTATAGTCGTTCAGCGGCAATACAAGCGGTCAGCAAGAGCCCCTGCACACTGATGACAATTCCCCAACGGGATTTACCCATTATATTGGCCACCTTGGTGATTGGCCACCTTTATACTCTGAATGTAAGGCACAATAATATTATCCACAAGTAGAGCACAATATTGGCACAGCTATCACAACCCCTTATTTTATAAGAAACTTATTGCCCCAAATAAAGCTTCAGACAAAGTGCATTATTCTTTATTCCTTAGATAGACATGCACAGTAAGGCAGCGTTTCTCAACTAGGGATTTTTATATAGATCTTTTCATTGATCTATCTGTTATATTTGTATGAGTTGTGTATTTTGATAAATTGAAAGAAATATATAAATACAAACACATAATAATTGTTTATGTTTTGGTTTCCAAGACAAGAAAATAGTTTCAATAGTTCGTCAAAGATAAAAAGTTTGAGAAACACTGCAGTAAGGTTTTCATGTGTCCTTTATGGGGTTTGCAGGATATCAAACGGTTCTGATAAGGGCACCTCATTAATATAATGTTTTATCATTTATCTCAATACTGGTAAAAAAACTATTGAAAGGGCAAACAGTGGACACAGGTACAATGCTTTGTTTAAAGCTTATCTGAAAGATGGTGCATGTGCAGTTTGAGCTGTGTCTTCTCCTCGTTCTTCAATAAAACCTGCAGGAGCTGGGAACGAAGGGAGTCCCGAGGGAATCTGTATTCTATGCATATAGCGTACTGAGTTCATCGGGACTTGTCAGACTATGTAGCAGAGGAGAGAGCGAAGTACTTTACCTTCATTCCCGGCTCCTGCAGGTTTTATTGAAGAACGGGAGGTAATTTTTTTTAGCAGTGGAGATACCCTTTAATAGATGCATTACTAACTAGATATTTAAGGATAATTATTGTCCCCATTCTGGTCTAGTCAGCTGGTTCCTCCCTCCGTGCAGTAAATCAAGGCTGTGACTGATGACATCACAACCAATGATAGACTTCAGTTTCCCCTGCTGCCCCCTCTGCACATGATCAAGGAAATAAAAAGCTCATTGAGCAGAGGAAGGAGGCACATACCTTTTTCAGAACGCTAACTTATCATTAAATTCATGTAACAAGACTGATAAAAATAACAGTTGGAGTTGCATGCAGCTATCTGACAAGTCATAATTTTTTTGTTTTAAGGGTGGACATGCCCTTTAATAGTCAAAATACAAAGATGTGATACCTCCTGTGCACATGCCCAAACTTATAATAAAAAAACTCATTGAGCAAAGGAAGGCGGCAGAAACCTTTGCCAGAAAGGAATATAACATCATAAAATATATGGTTACAAATGCATATAATAAACTGGTTAAAATTGGGGCCAGGCAAAGTTTAGAAATGACCCACAACAGCAAATGGATATTAAAGGGCATGTTCACTCCCAAAACTATAATTTAACCAACAACTGGCCCCACTGTTTAGTGTAATTAAATTTCTTACCTTACATTCCCAGCTCCAAATGGCTGCCCTGCTATGCCCCTCCAAAGTCCAGAAACCGACCACCAGGAGCCTGGCAGATTCCATGTAGGAATTTTGTCATGCGCACTGCAGCTGCCCCCCCCCTCTCCCTCACGTTTTGCTCTCCCTCCTCCTAGTGTGTACAGCATTGGTTTAAAGGGCATGTTCGCCCCTTTTTAGGATTTTTGGGGTAGTGTAGGTCTCCCTCCCCCAGCCCCAACCACTATATTACTTTTAGCAGAAACTCCCCCGATCTCTACTTACCCTACCTCTTTCCCCCAATGTTCTGTGCAGCTGGAAGCCGCGTCCTTGATTGGCTGCCTCTCAGGGACAGTACGTCGTGAGGACAGAGGTAAGGGGAGTTTTTGCTAAAAGTAATATAGTGGTTGGGGCTGGGGGAGGGAGACCTACACTACCCCAAAAATCCTAAAAAGGGGTGAACATGCCCTTCAAACCAATGCTGTAGGTGTGCAGGCTAGCAGCATCTTTGTAGCAATGAATGCAGGTTAAAACAAGTATACCAGCTAACTGGTGATGGGTCTACTTAGAAAGATATGCTTTCATTTGGTACATAAACTATTAGGCTGAGGCCCCACTACAACTAAATCATGTACGCAATCGCAAGCGATTTTTGTAATTTAATATTATAAAAACACATGCGTTTTTGTAAAAAAACTTCTTGTGTGTTTTGCATTTGCGCGTGTGTTTTGTGCATGCAATTTTGCTGTTTTCCGTTATGGAAATTCATGCGTTAATGCACCGAACGCATGCGTTACCAAAACACGAACAGACGCGCAATCACACCCGCATCGGAACCGTACGAATACATTTTAGGCAAATGCGCGAAAAACTCGCTAGTGTGGCCTAGCCCTTAAGGTTCGTATATATGTGTGATCGCGGGTCCCGACCCGCGACGCACGATGTGTCCGAACGTTCATTTCGCCCATAATCGGCCCTTGTATGGGCCTTTTATCGCCCGAAATGGCCGGTCGTTCGGAGGTCCAAAATAACACTTGTTATAAACTCGATGTGTCTTCTTTGATAAGGTCACTTCACCACCATTGTTACATATATAGACTATCTGTGCTATAGAGCATGGGGGATTCAAAACATTCTCTACTTCTAGTTGCTGCTTGGAGTACTTAGTGTAAGATTTATACAAACATTCTATGTTTGTATAAATGTTTGACCAGATCAGTAGCACTTCTGCTAAATGTAGTTGTAAATTAGCCTAATTGGAGTGCTTCCACAATCCTTGTATTGTATGTATCTATTGGGAGGCTTGGTCAATCTTCCATGTGGTAATAGCCCCCCAACACCCCCCTTAATTGGGAGGTCCTATGCCTTTAATATAAAGCACTGGATGGCCTCTTCCCTCATTTTAAAAAGCCAAAGGGCTGGGGGGAAGTGAGAGAGCCTGTTATATGGATCCAGTGCACAACTGCAAAAGTTTGCTAATGGTAATTGAAGTAAAAAAGGTTAGAAGTTAGGACCTTCCAGACTGGGGTTACCTTGACGTGGTTGGAAGGCTTTTCATTCATGTGATCACAGTAATGTATACTAAAACCCCTTTGTTTATAAAGTATGCCAGTGTGCAGATCATATGATATTGTATGGGGCCTAGGAATGTGCATTGATTATCTTTTCTATGTTTGTATAAATGTTTGACCAGATCAGTAGCACTTCCGCTAAATGTAGTTGTAAATTAGCCTAATTGGAGTGCTTCCACAGTCCTTGTATTGTAGTGTAAGATTTAATCTTGCCATTCATTGGAAAATATGCTATCCTATAAATATAATTAAAAAAGATTTTTAGATTTAAAAAAGCAACAATGTATCACTATTGCTTTCCACTCAAAAATACACCAATGTAAAGGCTACAGTAAGCGCTGAGTTAATACAAGTTTCTGTGCTATAAAGCTGAGCCCACACTACAGCGCACAGTAATGGGTGTGAAATGTGCAAACAAAATATATCGTGTTACTGTGCAATTTCGGTAATAATTCATCGTTGGAGTACATTCGATTTGCAAAAGGTGATTGCATGCGGTCCGAAAATTAATTGCAATAGAATTTAAGTGTGGCCAACCACATTGTGATATCGGATTGATTATCAGCCAATCACTAATGCGGCTGCGGATCCGGCCCCTTTTGCTGCCTTCGCAATCAGAAGGCTGTTGATCGAATGAAGGATGGTAAGTAAGTTTAGGATATGATTTGGCACAGTGAAACCTAGCAAGGTCTCAAGCTGGATACACATTTTTGACTATATTAAAGTTCCGTCCACGGAGCAGCAGCAGGAGGGAGGGGCGAGGGAGGAGAGGAACCCCACTGCGTATGCTACAAACCTCTAGGAGGAACACTTAGAGGCAGAAATGGATAGCACCAGGAAAAGGCTAATACTCAGTTCTAGTTTTTCTTGATTTCAGTGGGTTAGGCAATTGTTGTCCTGCTCATTTAGATCAGCCTAGACTGCAAGGGAAAGGGAAAAAAACAACAGAAGTAACAGGATTCAACAAACAAGCTGCACAGAAAGGTATTCAGGGCACGCTGTGTATGGGACTATCTATGGGGCTGTGTATGGGACTATCTATGGGGCTGTGTATGGGACTTTCTATGGGGCTGTGTATGGGACTTTCTATGGGGCTGCGTATGGGACTTTCTATGGGGCTGCGTATGGGACTTTCTATGGGGCTGCGTATGGGACTTTCTATGGGGCTGCCTATGGTAGAAAGTCAACCCTATACTCAAGTCAAGCAGTTTTCCTGGTTTATCAGTTAAAAATAAGTACCTCAGTCTATATTTGGGTCGGTTTATACTTGACTATATACTATACACCATACAGCAGATGGAAACTTACAGGGTTATTCAATAAAAGTTCTTATTGTTAAAAATGGTGCTAATTTTGCCCCAACCAATCAGATGTTAGCTTTCAAATGTTAAATAAGATCTGATTGGTTGGGGCAAAATTATCACCATTTTAAACGATAAGCACTTTTATTGAATCTCCCTGAAATACTTTTTAAAGCACTACTACTAGTCTCCAACACATCCTCGCTCCTTTGTACTGTGTGTGCATGTGCGCACAATGCAAAGGACTGTGGATGCGTCAGAGAATGTCAGTGGTGTTGAAGCCTGTCACTGATGTGATCCGCAGTAAGTTCTCCCTCCTTTCATGCTAGTTTTTACTGAAGAACTGAAGGTAAGAGATAGCTCATTTACCTCCCGTTCTTCAGTTAAATAGTAAAAAGCAAAGTTAAATAAATCAGTGAACATATCCTTTAAATGGATGGTACTTGAGAAGGTAGAAAGATCCACTAGGGGTGGTAACCTCAATAATAAACTACAAGCAACAGGAGTACCTTTTGGATTAAAGAAATTGTTACTATGAAAGCCAAAGGGTTGAATGATCAATGTTGTATTTTTTTAAATTAAGTAGCTTCCAATTTCTCTTTACAGACATCTATAAGAAAAATTCTGTAGACTAGACACATGCACGCCACGACAGGAAGAGGTAATATAGAATGTTATATGTGAATAAAAATACAACATTTTGTTATAAATTACCAGAGAGAATTAGAACAGATCAATATTTCCAATAGACATGTCACCTGGCTGTAACACTTGGCTGTGATATGCTTATTGGGATTTTCCAGGGTACATAATTGCCAATAGATTCTTGTTCAAGTCATTCTGAATTGAGAAAGCCAGTCGGATGACTAGCGAAACGTCTTCAAGAACTACATTTCAAGTCCAGTTGATCTAATTGAATACAACAGATATACCATGAACTGGATGAATGAGAACCTTCACAAGCAGACATGTCCCTTTACAAGTTCAGTTTTATGATAGGCCACAAGAGGGCAGTATCATACATAGAACGGTTGTTTTAGTAATGGTAATAATATATTTCATCTATTTATTATATGAGCAGCATTCGTTCAATCTTTTAATATGCTCCCTCTGCCTTACCCTGACACAGTATTGACCTTAGTGGGTTTGTCTATTATAAATTGTTATGTTATGGATGTGTATACTCTCTTCATCATGTTCATCTCTATATAGTATATAAGACAGGGAAGGGCTTGTTTGGCCCTTTGCCCTTTATATATACCGGTATATATATTATTAAGGTGATAAGGTTTTTAATTATGTTTGTACTATGCACTATGATGGATATACTGTCTTTGGGGTTGTTGGGGAAAAGTATCGGATTGTTTACACATTTGTTGTGTTGCCCATTTTTACGGTTTTCTCTTTTGTATATGAGCTGCACTTTTACACTTTTAAATACTATTTTTTTAGCACTTACACAAGACACTAGAGATTATAAAAACAATGGATGGACTTGCCCTTTAACTTTGGAATAAATCAGGGCAGGTGGGTTGTGTTCAATACACTTCCTATGTCTCCACTTTTGTAATAGCAGCATTGTGCACTTGGTACAGGGTGCCTGGCACCCAAAATATGTTGTGTGTAATTAAACACAAATTTCCCACAGCTGAGGCTGCAAGTGTTTCAATTTCTCCCTATCCTTGAGTTTTTAGACTATTAAAGGGCATGTCCCCCCTAAAAAAACAATGCAATTGCAATCTGCATGCCACTCCAACAGTTATTTTTATCAGTTAATTATATGAATTGGTAACCAGATATTTAATAATTTAGCATCCCTCTGCTCAATGAGCTTTTTTTTTTGCTTAAGCATGTGCAGTGGGGGCAGCAGGGGAAATGGCAGTCAATAATTAGCTGCAATGTAAGCAGTTACAGCCTTGATTAACTGCATGGAGGGAGGAAACGGATTACTGTACTCTGCCAGAATGGAGAAATGCATGTAATTAAAGGGCATGTCCACCCCCAAAACTATAATCCCCCCCACTACTGGCCCCACTCTGTAGTGTAATAAAATCCTTACCTTACATCCCATTTCCAAATGGTTCTCTTGGATTCCCCCCAAAAGTCCTCAAAACTGCCCACCAGGAGGATAGCAGGGAGAAGTTCAGCATGTGCATTGCAGGCCGCGGCCGACATCGTTTGGATCGGACGAACGAAAGATTGAACGCGTTGGAAAATTCCGACGGACATTTGTCCCGGCCGAGCGATCACTCGTATTGAGTGCTCGGTTGGGACAAAAAGTCCCTCTGTGTGTACCCAGCCTAAAGAAAGAGGATTGAGACCATGAAGATGGATGACACAGTATAGAGCACACATCTACCTCATTTGCAGGGTATCCAGTTTGTAGACGTCCAAGTGGATTTTTTATCTACCAATGTGACTCCTAAGTGGTCTAAATTCAGTTTTTGATGTTACCTGTTTAACAAATGAAATTAGTAGCAGGTGCGTCCTGTAATGTACCTGTAACCAAATATAACATAGTAATTATGTTTGAATAAAGACGTACATCCATCTAGTCCAACCTTTATACCCTTGTCTTTAACCCAACCTAACACTTGATCACAAGGAAGGCAAAGAAATAATAATAATATATATCTGTGTTATTGCATGGTAAAAATCCATGGTGTACTTCTTGGTTTTGAGATGGCACACGCTAGATGGCACACGCTAGATGGCACACGCTAGATGGCACACGCTAGATGGCACAAAATGTGCCAAAGATATTAACATAAAATCTCCACTTCTTTCAGTGTGTTCCTTTCCTGTATATGGTAATAAATCCATAAATAATAACCCACTGCCTTCTTTGTATAGTAATATCAGAGATCATGTTTCCATATATAGAGGTTGACACCTGAAATTTCTATATCTAGTGGAATCATTTCTGAGATACCAATTCAAATCTCTTTACAAGGTCTTAACTGACCCTAATTGAAATGTTATAACAACTTACAGATTTGCAATGTAAATTACTATGTTGCTGTCCAAGGTGATTTTAAGGAAATTGTTTGTTGTTGCATTGACAGTATGGCAGCAATTGTGACAGATATTCCCCTCCGCAAACAAGGTGCAGACTCCAAGAACCTCCCTACTTCCAAGGGAGTATAGGTAATCAGTGAAAACAAAAATGTGGAGTCGCACTCCAAGGTGAATGGTGAACTTTATTCAAAACCAGTGTTGATGACAGGTTTTGAATAAAGTTCACCATTCACCTTGGAGTGCCACTCTGCATTTTTGTTTTCACAGATCCCCCCCCCCCCCCACAAGTATTGCTCTCAGTCACACACATACTAAACTGTGTGGGGTGTCTATCGACTTTATAAAGAAGCATTGCCAACCTATTACATGGTGTGGCATTGCTATACCCAAGCAAAATACACAAAATGGAGACATCCAGCAAAAGTGAAAAGTGTAAATTCTAGCAATTCCACTACTAAAGTGTTTTATCCACTAACACAAATATAAACATCAACGATTCCAACCATAAAAAATCCTTATTTATTTGATCCAGTTGCTTGACAGATCACAGGGCAAACAGGAATGCTGACTGTACTGTTATATAATGTCAGTCATTGGATCTGAGTGATACATGTACAGCAGGCACACTATCCAGTTTTAATTTCACATGTTCATCCTCCAATGGCTCCATTTCCAGCAGTGTAGTAAATCCAATAAGAAAATTGTGTAAAGGCCACCAACCACAAGAAACCTCCACTGCCTTTCTGATGTTCTCCTGACATTCTTTTAGAATGAAACCCTTTAATTTTAATCAATTTAAAGAGCATATTCACCCCAAAACTAAAATTTAACCCACTATTGGCCCCACAGCGTAATGTAAAAAATCCTTACCTTACATCTCTGCTCCTTATGGTTCTCCTACAGTGTCTGTTAAAAGTTCCAAAAAGTGAAGAGTAGGAGCTGTCTGTGAGTCATCCAGTCGCTGCTTATCCTTGTCCTCTGAGAGGTTTCTGGCATGTGCACAGCAGCCCTCCATCCCTCTGGATCCATCTTGGCTTCTTCATCCCCTAGCTAAAAATGCTATTGCTGTACTGTAGCCCACTCGCCAAGTTTGTTTTGTAAAAGAAGCGGCCGAAATGTACTTAGGATCCATTGTTCCCTCGGCTCTCTCATACATCTAAAGCAATAATATTTTACAGAAAATAAATGAAATATTCTCCTATGGCCTAGTCAGTCACCTGATCTCATTCGAGCATGCATTTCCTTGCTGAAGACAGACAGCCGCACAACAACTAAAATCTGTTGCAGTAAAAGCCTGGCAAAGTATTACAAAGGAGGAAACACAGCTTCTGCTTATGTCAATAGGTTCAAGACTTCAGGCAGCCATTGTCTGCAAAGGATTACAAATGAACATGTTATTTTCGACTATTTTAGTTTGTGAAATTACATTTGTATATGAAATGTCTCCAGTTCTTAAAAAGAAACATAAAATGAAAGCCAAAGTCTAAATATATATTTATATATGCAATTTATTTAAAAGATAAATTCATTTTATGACTGGTTTTACCACATTTATATAGATTGTGTGGTGTTGCATTCTTTAAAGGGCGTTTACAGTATACTTTAAAAATATTATTTTTATATTGCTATTAGTAGAAACTATAATTCTTCCCAACCACCACTGTACCAATTTTTTGTTGGCTCTGTCCCCACCCTCCTTTTTTTTAAAAAAAAATATAATATTAATAATTCTACATTTCATCTGTCATTCAAGTGCCATATTATCATAAACTCTTCTGCTGTTAGCAGTTTTGCTGTTTGCTGTAGATTTGTTGGTATGCTGTGTGCAGTTTTGACAGTTGGCATGTGGGAAATTCACTGTACCATGCTGCCTCATAGTGATTACTGAGCATGCTTTCCCTCATAAAAAGTCTAGCCAGATGGAAGGTAGAGTGGTTAAAAGAGGGAGGGGCATACTGAGCCTGAGCAGAACGAGTACAGACAGTCTCCAGCTTACAAGCCATATACTGTAGGTTCTGTAGGTTTGTTCTTAAGTTGAATTTGTATGTTTGTAGTTGGAACAGGTAAATATACCTATTATTATTAAATGCAACTTATCCAGATGTTTGCAGCACTTTAAAAATGGATTGCAGTGCCGGCCGGCTGTATCAAACAGCGACTTCTTGTACAGTACAAGGTGGTTAAAGGGGAGGGTTAGGGGCCCATTAATCAGTGGTGGGTAGCCAACCACCAGTGGACCACCTGGCTGCACGCTCCTATAAACCCCAATAATGTACAGTGTTTCCCCCTATGTCCCTCCATTTGTAGGGAGTTGTATGTAAGTCAGATGTTTGTAAGCCCGGGACTGCCTTTCCATTCAAGGCATGCGGCAACACGCACATCTTACACATATTTATTTATAGGTTAAGATGAGAAGTAATTCCTTTAGTATAGTTGCCCTTTAATTTGTTTTTTTTAATTGCCAATGTAGAATATATAGTGCAGATTAATTTATGTTTGAAACCAGAACTTGATAGATTGGGCCAATTGGGTAGCCTTCTAGAATTGTGGTAACATACATTGTAACATCGTTATTGAGGTTGAATCCAACCTTTTCACCCTCCTTGTTAACCCTACCTAACAGCTGATCCAGAGGAAGGCAACAGCTTAAAAAAAGGGGGGGGGAGATTCCTTCCTCACTCCAAATGGCAATCGGAAAGTACCCCATGATCAACCAGAACTGCAGTATATGCATTAATACCAGTAATTCTCAATATTATATAGTATCCCTGTACCAACCAGAACTACAGTATATGCATTAATACCAGTAATTCTCAATATTATTTAGTTTTAAAAACATATCCATCCTACTTTTTAAACTAATCAATGAACTTCAATTACCATTCTTATGGAAGAAGAAGTTCCACAGTTTCAACATTCTCACTGTAAAGAAACCTTTCCTAACCTGAAGATTAAACTTTTTTTCTTCTAATCTTAAAGGATGTCCATATGACTGATTAGTAAACAATTCAGCAGAGAGTTTACTGTATGGCCCATTAATATATTTGTATAACGTTATATTATTCTTAATATAAAGAGCCCTAACTTTGTCTGCCTGCATAGTCAAGACCCTCTATTCCCCTTATTAATTTAGTTGCCCTTCTTTGAACTGCTTCCATTACCAAGATGTCCCTTTTGTATATGGGATTCCAACACTGCACGTGGCTGCGGTAGTATTTCTGAAATCACTACCCTTGAGGTCCTTACTTTTAACTTGGCCCGTAACTCTCTGAAATCATATTTAAGGACCTCACATCCACCTCTAACTTTGTCATTGGCACCAATGTGAACCAAGACTGCCGGGTCACTCCCAGCCAAATGAGGCTTTACCAGTGCCTTGTAAAGAGGAAGAATAATATTTATCTCTCTTGAATCTATTCCCCTCTTTATACAAAACAATACCTTGCTAGCTCTAGCCATGGCTGTATGGCATTGTTTGCTACAGCTAAGTCTATTATCTACCAGAACCCCCAAATCTTTTTCCATTATATATTCACTTAACACAGAGTTATTTATGGTGTAGGTGGCACAAGGATTGTTAAAGGGAAAGTTCAGTGGAAAATATCATAATTTTAAAAATTCTTAGTTTATGTTATCCACACCTAGTTATTTTACATATTCTCTTCCATTGTGAAAAATCATTTGAATTTATACCCCTTGGAATTCCCTGCTGTTGACATTAGTAACCTTCTTCTTCCCAGAATGCACACTACCTTGGAATGTTTCCAACAGTTATTTGTACTCATTGACTGTTGGATGGGTCAAACATGCTCAGATCTCTACTGAGCTACTGGCACTGGGTCAAGGGCAAGACCATAACGTCTCTATTAGGGGTTCTGCAAACAGGAAGTCAGTATTTCGGAAGCATTTATTTATACACAGACAAAATACTAAATGGGCAGGTTAAGGTCATTAGGATGGAAATATACTGATGTTTTTTCTAAAAAATTTTATGTATTTGCAGTGAACTTCCCCTTTAAACCCCAAATGCATCATCTCATATTTATCAACTTTGAATTTCATCTGCCATTCTGCTGTCTATTTTGATAATCTATCTACTGTAGGTCAGCTTGCAGCAATTGCACAGTTTCCAAAGCTCTGCATAGAGACCTAAACACAGAGACCTTGCTCTTAATGCCCCCTTCTAAGTCCTTTATACCACTGCTATGCTGAATCTACATTTTTACTCACTTCTTCATTAAAACCATGTAAATTTGTCTGGCACAATCTATTTCTCATAAATCCATACTGACTACTACTAATAAAATCCGTTCTGGAGACAAAGTCAAGGATATGATCTCATAACAAAGTTTCCAGCACCTTCCCTACCACTGATATTAGACTTACAGGTCTATAGTTACCAGACTGGATGACTACCCTTTTTAAATATTGGTGTTACATTTGCTTTTTCCTTATCACCCAAAGGCATTAACAATGAGATATATTCCCACCCACCAATAGGTAGGACCAGTACCAACACTTTAAATACCCCTCCCCTTCCCTATCCCAACAGTGTTTTTGTCCTACCTGGACTGGTACAACACAACACCACGTTTATTACTTTAAGAAACTAATCCAGTGGGTTAAGTTTCGCTGCAGAGTCCTGTAAAGTCTCTGGGGAGTTCCTGCTTCTCCTTTGCCCGGCACTTATGTATGGTTTACCCTGGGTGCCCATTCCTGGCAGGCTGGTTAAAGGGCAACTGTGGTCTCAAAACAAATTAGGGTTAAATGAAAGCCTGCAGTATTTCCTTTATAATGAGCCGACAATCGCATCTCTAGCTGGAGCCTGTGAGAAATTACATTGGGGTGAATGTTAAGACTTCATGTTTTCAGTAGGTTGAGTGACATCACATGACCACTGCCCCGCCTGTCTGCCACGGGGGAGAAGCATGCTCAGTTAATACTTTATTGCTGGGGAAATCAGGAAGTACCTGGGGAAAAAATTAACTGTTGAGAAGGAGAGCCTATTAATGCAGGCAGAGACTTGTCACATGACTATAAGCTGGTCATATGGCTGAAAACAGGAAGTGTTCAAGCAGGAAGTAATATTGCTGAACCTTTCCAGCAATAACTTCTCACAAATTTTATCTAGAGATGTGATTTTTTATTTTGAAGGTGTTATGGAACACCTTCAAAATTTTATATAATTCTTATTAGTTTAGAAGAATTTGAGACCACAGTTACCCTTTAAGTGCTGTTCCAGATGACGGTGCCAAAAGCTACTGGCATTTCCCGGCCAGCGGGCTGTAGTGCGACCCACGTCGTGGGCCAATGACATCATCAGGCTCTATGTTTTTGCGCATGCACAAATGTCAGCTAGGACGCCATGACAGAGGGGGAGATTTAAATTCCGTCAGCAGGTAAGAGCGGATGCTGCTTCCTTGCAAGCGAAGAAGGTGTCTGAGATTCTGCTTTGGATTCCAGCCCCTGTCCTCTGCCAGTAAGTCTATAGACTCTCTCTATCTCCCTCGCTCACCCCCAGCTGCGATGTCTGTTCCTAGCTGAAAGAATGCAGACATAACTATGAGTGTAAGCAGGGATAGCTTATAATGTTTGGTGGTTTGTTTATTTATATTTTTCTGATGGAAATGCCTGAAACTCCTAAAGATGTGCAGCCTGTGACTCCTAATGCTGGCCTGCCGGTCAGGTGCAAGGCAACAAAAGTCAAAAATTTGCCCAGGATGTGATTGCAAATTGGACAAGGATTATGCTGGTAAACTATGCCCAGCCTGTTTCCAACAAATTAAAAGCTGACTCCCCAGCTGGTAATTCCATGCAGGAGGGTTTTTCTTTTTTTAAAGAGGCTATGACTAATTTCTCTAATAAGAGGCCAAGCATTAGCAACTCTATGTGCCTAGAGCCGATTAATAATGATATCCAGGTGGAAGAGAGCCCGGTACCAGAAGAGGTTCCAGACATAGACCGGGAGGAGGAAGCATAATTTCCTCTAAGAATTATGATTCTGGATCAGAGGAAGGTAAGGCTTCCAAAGAAGATTGTTTTCCTTCAGCAGATCTAGAACCTTCCCTTAGATTGGTCCAAGAGACACTTGAGGCTGACAACCCATAACCACCCAAAAAGATTGCTAGACTATTTTCAGGGGCCATAAGGAAGAATCATTTTATCCTTATACATTAGGCAATAAAATATAGTATTAAGGGGGAGTGGAAAGTCCCTGACAGGAAATTTACTCTCCCGAAAAGATTTTTTAGCCTCTTTCGTTTTGATCCGGAAGAATTCAAGGAATAGGAGGCAGCTCCAAAAGTTTATCCTCCAGTAGCACTAACAGTTAAACCACCTTACCTTTAGAACCCTCAAATTTCAAAGAACTAAAGGTTCATCCCTAAAGGATCCAATGGACAGGAAGGCAGAGGCAGCCTTGAGGAAGACTTTTTTATCCTCATTAGCAGCAATAAAGTTTGCTATTGACACTGCTTCCGTGGGCAAAGCTCTATGCAGCTGGATCCTAGAGTTGGATAACATCATCAAGAAAGGAATTTGCAGAGAACAATTTATTAAAGATCTGCCTATATTACTTAAAGGAGCAGACTATATTTGTGATGCGGCCCTATCTTCAATAAAAGAAGCCAGCCAGAACAGCTGCTTTTTCCTCAGTGGCAAGGAGGACAATTTGGCTAAAGCCTTGGTATGCAGACTCCGTGTCTAAGAACAATTTGAGCAGATTACCCTTTGAAAGGAGCTGGTTATTCATCTCTGAACTTAATTCCATTGTGTCCAAAAAAGGTGAAGAAAAAGTGGGTGCATTCCCCTAAGATAGAAAGTCCTTTTGTAGAATTTTTCGATCCTTCAGATACACATCCAGAGGCTGAGGAAACAGAACAACTAGAGGTGGACAAACTGCCTTCCCACGATTTAAGCGGCCTAGAGGTAGAGATCGCCAATTATTCTATTTATTATTATAAGACCATTTGCGCTGTGACACCAAGCCATTAGGAGGACGTCTCAGATTTTTCAGCGAGATATGGAACAAAATTACCACTGACAAATAAGTACTAGAAACTATCACCCGAGGATACTCACTGGAGCTTAAAGGTTCCCCTCCGGATCAATTTCTAAGTTCTCCAGTTCCAAAAGATCCTACTAAACTAGAGCATCTTTCTGCAGCTATTCAAACCTTTTTAGAACAAAAGGTCCTCATTCATGTTCCCCCACCAAGAAAGAGGCCACGGAGTTTATTCCCGTCTTCCTGTTTCCCAAACCCTCAGGAAAATTTCGCACAATTATCCATCTAAGGTTCTTGAATGTCTACTTGAGGAAGCAAGATTTCAAAATGGAGTAAATCAAGTCAGCCATTCCAGGAGATTTTCTAGCCACCATAGACTTACAGGATGCATACCTCCACGTTCCTATAAGACCATGTCATCATACATATTTAAGGGTAGCAGTACATTTAAGATAAGGCCTTCAACTTTTACAGTTTACTGCACTTCTTTCGGCATCTCTTCTGCTCTAAGAGTATTCACGAAAATCATGGTGGTAGTGGCAGCTTATCTTCGTCCATAAGCTATAAAGATTATTCCATATCTAGACGACTGGCTTTTCAGGGCAAGTCCTGCCAATATCCTGGCCTTACAGATCCAGACCACTTCACAAGTTGTACAAGACCTTGGTTGGATTATAAATTTCGAAAAATCACCTCTCGCTCCAAGTCAAAGAAAGAAATTCCTAGGATTTTGATTCCTAACAGACCTAAACAAAATCATTCTCCCAGAAGAGAGAATTACAAACAATACAGTTAAAAGTTTCTGTCTGCCATGTACAATGCTGTTTTAACACCTTACTCTGGGCGTTCCTATAACACCTCTTAGCCACTATCTAATCACGTCCTTAACACCTGGCTGTGATATGCTAATTGGGATTTTCCAGGGTACATAATTGCCACAGATTCTTGTACAAGTCATTCTGAATTGAGAAAGCCAGTCGGATGACTAGCGAAACGTCTTCAAGAACTAAACTTCAAGTCCAGTTGATCTAATTGAATACAACAGATATACCCTGTTAAAAAGCCGCAAACCAGTTACATCAGCCATTTATCAAAGGATTTGGAGTGAAAATAAAGATTTTTCTATTACCCCCCCCCAGTGTTGCCTTAATTCTGGAATTCCTAGTAAAGGGTCGTCTCCTAATACTTTAAAAGTACAGGTATCTGCTTTAAATGCCTATCTTTTCAAGGCTGCCTGCAACCTAAAACCTCAAGGAAGATCTTTAGTTCTAAAATGGGACTTATCCTTAGTCTTGAAAAGCTTAAGTCGGCCACCCTTTGAACCATTAGAAAATATTTCTATCCAACTATTGACCTGGAATACCACCCTGTTGATAGCTCTATGTTCAGCAAGAAGAATAGGTGAACTGCAAGCTCTGTCTTGTAAAGAACCCTTCTTAGAGATTCAAGATGAGGGTATCCATCTTAGATAAGATCCTGCTTTTACTCCTAAATTAGCCTCAAACTTTCATAAAATCAGGAAATCTTTTTACCTGCAGTTAGTTAGGTTTCATATTCAGAAGAAGATTCTTTATCTAAGGTGGATGTCAAGAGTGCCTCCTTGTTGAGCTGGCTAAATCTAGAACTTTCAGGTGTTCAGATACATTACTAGTAACCTTTGCCGGATCCAGGAAAGGTAAAGAGGCCTCAAAAGCTACCATCGCTAGATGGCTTAAACGGGCCATTTTGACATCCTATGAAGCAGCTAATATTCCAGGGCTTGCAAAAGCAATCTCCACTTCTTCTGCCGAAAGGGCAGGGGCAACTCCAGAGCAGATTTACCGTGCAGCTACCTGGGCTTCGCTCAACACTTTTGTGAAGCATTACAGATTAGATATCCTACATAAAAGGAAGCAGCATTTGGACACAAAGTTCTAGAAGCTATTGTTTCTTAATTTCCTCCCTTGTTAGTATTTCACTGCTCTGTGAAGTCTCATTGTTTATGCTGCCTTTGGGTGATAAGAAAAGCTAAAATTTATACTTACATAAATTTATTTTCCTTGAATCCCAAAGGTAGCACTGGTATCCCTCCCGATATTTCAGCATTATTTGGTTTTTTATTACCTTTTTACTACTTTGGACATACACTGCTGGGTTAGGGAAGGGAAGGGGTATTTAAAGTGTTGGTACTGGTCCTACCTATTGGTGAGTGGGACTATATCTTTTTGTTTATGCTGCCTTTGGGATTCAAGGAAAATAAATTTAGGCAATTATAAATTTTAGCTTTTCCAATCCAGCGGCACATCACCAGACCAAAGTGAATCTGAAAGGTGAGAAACAATGGTCTAGATGAAACTGGACTAAGCTTTTTTAAGATCCGAGGATGTATTCCATCAGGTCCTGGAGCTTTATTGATATTAACTTTGTCTTTGGTGATAACCTTTACTTTTTTTTCTGATTCTGATGCTTTATAACAGATATATCCTACATATACAATAGGACAGCATACTCCATGTTCTTTATTCCTAGTGCTCAGAGTCTAAACAGTTATTCATTGTTACGTATTTTGTATATCTATTGCTTATAGGTACTTCCTATACTACTTTTAGCTTGATGTGTATGGGCATTATAGGCTACATTACTCGATCTTATCCAGCCTCAAATTCTAGCATCTGAATTTGAGGATTTTTTTTTAAATTTAAGATATATTTATTGATATATCGTTTGTTTGAATAAATTATGTCTATTGAATAATTGATGACTAAGAAAGATAAAACTATATATGAACATTCTATGTAGAGGCTACTCTAGTCTAGGCATAAAAATTGGTTAATGGATCCTTGAAGGATAACTATGGAACTATAAAATATGCAGTTCAATTTTGGATTCAGCCTACACAAAGGACTTTACTTAAACTAAAAGGGGGCTGTGGGAGCACTCCTATGGCAACATTATAATAACATATAGTGGAAGTGCTACTGATCTGACCAAAGCATTAGAACAAACAAATTAAAAGATGATCAATGCACATTCCTGGGCCCCATATACTATCATAATATCTGTGCTGGTGCAAACAGTAAAAACATGGGGGTTTTAGTTACATAAAAGTGAAAATCCTTCCAACCACGTCAAGGTAACCCCAGTATGGAAGGTCCTAACAAATTACTGTGGGTCATTTATGACGTGCTTGTTTTTTTTTTTTTTTCATGGGAAGATTGTCTCCCTGACCTTGCATTGGATTAGTATATAAGGCTATCACCCCATGCCTACTGGCTTTTAATCCAATGCTTAGTATTCAAGGTGTAAAACCTCCAATTAAAGGGATGCGTTGGGGATGATACTACCACATGGAAGCTTGGTCTATCTTCCTGCAAAGAAACATAAGGACAAAAGAAATGGTAACTAAGTGGAAAGTGGCTTCCTGCAGAGAAACTCTGCTACATTACTTAAATGGCATGTCCACCCCAAAATCTAAAATTTCCCCAAGTGCTGGCCCCTCTGTATAGTTTTAAAACATTCTTACCTTACATTCCTCCTCCTTATGGTTCTCCTGCAGTCCATGTCCAAAGTCCAGGAAACTGAAGAGTAGTGTCTGTCTTCCTGTCCAAACATCTCTGCCTTCTGTGAGGCCTCCGGGAGGAATGGTGACATGCGCAGGGGAGCCCTTCCCCCCCTCCCTCTCTCCCTCTAAATCATAACTTCTTGCCCCTCCCCCTAGTGTTAATCCCTTTTAATATAAGGATCCTTAGGGTTGCCCCAACCGCCATAATAACAGTAAAAAAAACCATTCCAATATTTACTTACAGCACCTCGCTCCCTCGTCTATCTTCGTAGCCGCGTCTGTGATTGGCTGACCGGCAGCCAATCACAGACACTACTGCCGGTCCGGCCCCTCTCTGCCGTTTCCTGTTAGCAGAAAGGAAAGAATATTGTCCCGGGAGCGAAGGGGTTGTAAGTAGATATAGGAAAGTCTTTTTTAGTGTTATTATGGCGGTAAAGCTCTTTTTTCAAGTGGACATGCCCTTTAAACAAAAGGGGGGCTGTGGGAGCACTCCTATGACAACATTATTGTAACATGTATTGGAAGTGCTACTGATCTGACCAAAACATAGGAACAAACAAGAAAAGCTATGACTACGCATTGGGTGGGAGGCCTCTTTCCTCCTTCTTAAAAGCCAGTATGGGGGGGACCTAAAAATTCTATGATCCCTCAGATATGAACAGCTCCTCTAAAACTCAATGGGCCTAGATAAATGATGGGTTGCTTATGCATAATAAATAAACATAAATCATATGGTCAGTTGAAATGTATTCTGATTTATATTGTTTGGGCTGGTTCTCACTAGGGGTAAAGATGCAAAACACCACGTACGGGTACAACGTCCTAGTGTGAACGAAGCTTGACTGGAACTTTAATTGCATTTCTAAGTTGGAGTGGCCCCATACTAGTATTTCAATCATTTACTAAACCTCACACATTCTAATCTAAGCTTCCTTTCATCAAGCGCTAAACCAAAAGAGTTGTCTATAACGTGACTATCAGAAAGCAAACACAAGCCACTTCTCTTGTGCTGGATGGAATGCCATTTATGCAGTCACTTCAATAAACACAAATACAACATCAAGCCCAACTCTATCTCCAGAGTAGGAAGAATAAAAAAGATTCCAAACACAAGGCGCTCTACTTGGCTCCGTTTTAGAATGATTGCGTCATGAGAAGGACAAAGAAATGGTAACTATTTGGAAAGTGGCTCCTTTATGTAAACACATGTCTTGCTCTCTAAGAGACGCCAGTTTAGTTTCTCTGCAAATACCTGACATGTCCCTTCTTGGATCTAGAGCTGTGTGCGAGTCCCACACCAAACAGCCCACAGTACAACAAATTATAAACCATATAACATCTTTTCAGTACAGTGACGCAAGACAGATAAAACTCCAAGGAGATTAACAGAAATCTTAAACAAACACAAATTAGGTTACAATGTTCCATCTGTTTCTGCACATAAGTCACTTTCACTTCTATGGAAAAATGGTTTAAAATCAAACGTTAGATTATGATTTCTATTAAGTGAACTTTTCCAAAGATAAAGCAAGCAAACCATAAGGAGATGCTGATTTTAATTTCCCACCATTAATAAATCTAAAGATAAATGGGCTACATCAGATTTAACCTCACATCTGATTCTCCTCATCTCTGCCCAGGGCACCACTGAGAAATATTTATGTAAGTCTTATGCCCAACTGAAAGACTTTCCTGTATTTGCTGGGTCATTTCAAGCTGTATCTCTATGCCAAGGTGAGCTGAGCACAGGTTAAGGTATTAAGGTGACATATTGTCCAACATAGATAATATCAGATGCTGTATTGGTGGCTGAGCTACCCTGAGACTATTCTGCTTGGCCTAAGGAGAGGGTTGGAAAAACCACTGATGCCAACTTTTTTGCAGATCACTGGACTTGCCAGAGACACAAATATTTTTTATATAGGGTGAATGGGCCTAACGACAAAATGAGTTTTGTAGCAGCTCCTTTTTCCCCCTGCATTTCTATCTGTTGCATTTAAACGCATATTTTAAAATTTAAGGTGGAAGGACCAAAGAACGCAAAAATGACATCACATCCTTTTCAAAAAACGGAAGAACGCAAATCGCATGCGTTACTATCCGTTGTTGTCCATTGTACCATGTTTCATGCATTTTAGAAGGACAGAAATGCATGCAGCGGTGCGTTTTTTAAATGGACTGGAACACAAAGCAACAAGTGTGAACAACATTATGAAATCCTATGGGGTCTTACTGGCTGCGGATACAAACTGATATAGTGTGGACGAGCCCTCAGGGGTTAAAGTTATTGAATCTAATAAAATTAGCGTGACTCCGCATTTTACCGCTTCAGCTCTGCTGTAAATGTTTGCATATAACTATTACATTATAAACCTAATGTACTGGGTTGTGTTTTACATTTTGGAGAACATATCCTTTAAAGTAAAAAATATAGCATTCCAGGTAGTAGATAAATTAACCTAAATTTACTGTTTGTCTTAAAGAAGGAATTCACCCTAAAACAAAAGATGTATCTTGAAATTGACGTTTTTTACCACAAAAAAAACATCCCCTTTTCACTTAATTTTACTTTTGCTTCATTTTAGCAGAGGGAGATATAAAATAGCTGATTGGAGAATTCGTCTTTGTTGGAAAATCACACTGAGCATGTCTGAAGCTCATCAAGCTAGGGGAGGAGCAAGTTACTACAGGGATGTCTGTAATATAAGATTTTAGGCCCGTACACACAGCAAATTTCCCTCGGACGGAACGACAGTGACAGAGTGTTTTTTTCTCAGGCGGAACGATTGTGACCGAGTGCCCATACACAGGTGATTGTCGCCTGGAACGCTTGGCTTCACAACAGAATGACTGAAATAGGCACAACTAGATGAAAAAAGTCTTCTGCCCCCATTATACCATCAACAATCCTGTTTTAACCAAGACAAACCCAATCTGAAGGGCCTGCCCCAGAATCTCTAGCTTTATCCCAGGGGCAGCCACATGCCTGGCATTCTGGGGACTATGGACATGGTCCCCCTGGATGTTGGGAGATCTAAAATTGAAATTTTCTTAAACCACAATGGTTTAATTTTTAACCTATAATCTTTACCAGATCACATTCCTGAAGAGTAAAAAATAGACATTGATTGATTTCATTTGGGTTTTATTGCAATATTGAGAACAGTGTAAGAGGATGTCATGTAACACACACACACACACAATTATATATATATATAGGAAAAAGCTATATACACCTTGGTCTGTGAAGAAAAAGAAAACTGGATTTTTTTAAAGGGCATGTCCACTGAAAAAAAAACCAACTTATCTTTAAATTGTATATAACCCTCCAAACCCCACTTTTGGAATATTTGTAGCTTTTCAAAAACGCTCCTGAACTTGCATGCCTGATCCGGTCCCTCGCCGACATTGCCCCTGCTACTAACAGCCGCTCCACTTCATGTTCACCACTGTCAGTTAAGGTGCAATGTGACATCATGCCCAATCGCCTGACAGCCACGACCAGAAAGGAAGTTCCCTGCTCCTGTTTTTGTTGGAAACTAGCTCAAAACAGGGGCAGGGGGCGGCACCTAGACGGCAAGGGACTGGGCCAGGTAAGAAAGAAAAGGAACGTTTTTAAAAGCAAATAATATAATATAATAATATGCAATTTAAAGAAAAGGGTTTTTTTGGAGTGAACTTGCCCTTTAAGAACCCATAGTCCTAAAGTGTTCTTGAAAGAAGCCCTGCTTATCATTGCAGTTTGAAAGAGGCCACTCCAACAAGCCACAGCTATTTATTCCCAGTCTATTTATAAGCAGCTTGGGTGTCATGCGGTTTGATGCAGTTCACGCTACTATAACCTCTACTGTGGACTGGTTGCCTTGGGGTAGCTGACAGAAGAAAATATTGCTAAGGGTAATAAATAACCCCACGTATGCGATCAGCCTAATAAGAATAATACTGAAATCTAATGTGCTGTAAGAGGATTTGTTTATCAGAAAGCTGATAATAGTGGATTCCATGGGCCCACACACATTAGCAGAACATTCACAGGGAGATGCAATATTAAAGCCTTTTCAATTGTGGCTTTAAAGCCGTGCAAAAGGTTACACCTTACCTCTCGCATTCACACGATGCAATAACAGTCGCTAAGTGGTTACTACATCGCAGCAACAAGTGCAGGTCAGTTGCGATACTGAAATGTATTGCATCTCCCCCTCAGTGCGCTGCCCTAGAAATCCAGGCAGTAGGTTAGAGGCTGAAAATTGGATCTGTGCATTTGCCAGCCAGTTGCTCCTTAAACCCCATTAAACCAGATTTCCTAGAAACCCCCCTAGCTATGTAAAGGTTCAAGATGAAGACAGAGGGTTTTCTGACGCAACTGCCTTAGAAATGTCAATTTCATGTGGGCTTTATTCACATTTTTTACATTCCTGGCAATAACAAACGTTTCATAAAAACTCCCAACATAATGTGCAAAGCACAACATTGGGTTTTATAGATAAAACATCTTCCATCCGTAGGCTTTCCTATAATCATTTGCAGACCCCACCCTGAAAGCAGCTCCAGTAAATAGTTCCAGCTCCAGCTTCTCGTTCTTTTGCTCAGCACTAAACACCTTCTAAAATCTGTCTAACCGGCTGACTGACGCTTTGGGACAATGACACAGTATTAAGCCAATTGAATATTGTGCAGTTCAACATATTCTGGCTAATTTTCCAATGAAATACTCACAAATAAGAATTAGGGCTAGGCCACACTGATGCGCTTTTAAGCATAATCCGATCGCGATTACGATCCAATCTCGCTTTTTAAAGCGCACACTAGGCCCAGTTGTGGACACACTAGTGTGCTGCTGAGCGCTGCGTATGTGATCTGCTTTTTTATGTTCATCGTGTGATCCCAATCTCAAGCACATGGCAATGCGCTCTCCCGTGCCGTTAATGCGTGCGCTTCCGCAGTGTGGCCTCAGCCTTAATCCTGTCTTTATTGCCATTTTATTCTCCATAGTATTCCATTCATATTTACTGCAATGCTTTTTGGTCTGTGGTGATCTATTAAAGATAATGGTCTGATACATTCAGATACACGGAACTACTGGTCGGTGGGCCTGAAAAATCTGCTTGTGTGTACCAAGCCTTAAGGTTCGTACACACGATTGATTTACGAGCGAGGAACGACCCCTGACAGCTGAGCCCATTCATCTGGATCGGATAAATGGGTGATCTAAAATGGCGGTAAATCACTGGCGATCCTGCAGTCTCGTATGGTTGCGGTGAACTGTCGGCCAGGGCTACTTTCGTCACGACCGATTAATTCGGGTGCAAACGTTTGCCTGTGAAAAGTTTGCTTGTGATTTGCAAACAAGTCAGATGTAAAGTATTTACACACATGCAAGATCTTTTATAGATGTCATTTTCTAAACGTTTTTAGCTTTTACTTGGATACGGCAATTAGATAACATCTGATTGGTTGCTGCAGATTATTAGCACAGTCAAACTCTTGCACCTTTATTGCACCAGCCCCCAGTATATAAACCTTTGTGGATCATGCTAATCAGTCCCCCTTTTTATCAACATCTCTTCTTTCCTATTTCCTTCATATTACACATTCATACAACCTAGCAAAACCATTCCCTAATTCTGACAATACATTCAAATCCAGTCACTTTTGTAGCATTGCAGTCCCACACAGTGGGAAACAGTTAATGTTCAGGTTTCAAAACTGCCCTTTACATTAAAAGAGAACCATAGAGCATATAAAGTAAAAAGAAACCGGCTATGTGCACCAGTTTTACATCTGCCTCCAATCCCGCTCCATCTTGTCGGTAAGACACCAACCACCTGGTGTATTAGTATGCACCAGATAGAAAATCAACTCATTCTATTAAATTCACATAGAAAAATGTATTTTGTATGCCCAGCCTAATCCACAAGAAAACAAATTCATTAAAATAAGTAGAAAAACAACTGTGGACCTATTATATTATGTACATACCAAATTCATAGGTCCCAATTGATTGATCTATATGGTGCTATGTACGGTACGAAATATAACAGGTCCACAGTGCTCATATAACAGGTGGTTCGTGTCTTTTATTTTTTTTAATACAGAAAACTTCTAACTAACCTGGTAGATAAAAACTGGACTTGCACAAAGCTGGCGGTCCTTTACAAATGAAATTGGGAGTTAGGAATTATTAAAGGGCAGTTATACTCCCTTCCCTTCTCTTCTTCCATAGCTACATAGTACCCAGGGTGAGGTCCTAAACCATTGGGTTCTCACCCCTGGGTACTTTACTGACAGTGGCAGAGAGATGGTACAGACTGGAGTATAACAGCTGTTAAATAAAGGATTCATGGAAGAGGTGATTTAGGGCCTCACCCTTGGCACTATGCAGGCATGAAATGGGGAAAAGATAAATACAATTGTTCTCGAATTCTTTCTACTTGCCCCATGTACTTGTACTTGTTATTGTAAAAAATAATTTGTTCACCCCTGTTTTAAAATGTCTGTCTAAGCTTATAGAAATTTGTATAAATGATTTGTCTCGTGGAAAGTTGTCTTTAAAGGGTAACTTCAGCCTCAGAAAAGTTTTACCCCCAAAAGATTTACCCCCTAAACCCCAGATGATATTTTCTCTTACCTGCATCTGGCGCTCCCTTGATAAGTTATTAGTACTTCCAGAACAAGGATCCCACGCCAAAAGTCCCTTCTCCACTGCTGCCCCTACTTTACTGTTGCAAGCTTGTCAGAATGGCTCTTAGAAGCAGAACACGCTCGCAAATGCTTGATCGGTAATGGCTGTAATCCATTGAGTGTCACCATCATTACCCAGAATGGGTGGTAATCTTTTGGTATATGCAAATATTTTCTGAGGCTAGTTACCCTTTAATTGGAAACGAGTGGCTGTTATATCTTTGTTAAGGGTAATGTGCAAACATTTTGGTGTAATAAAAAAAAATTCAACCTTGTAGAGACAAAGTCAAAGCATATAAAACCAGTTAACCAAACATATATAACATTTATAAAATATACTCCTCACTAGAAATTATTATCCTATTTGGTATAAATTGACTTAATTCTTCACATCTCAGATATTTTACATCTTTCTTTTGCCACAGGTCAACATTCTATAAAAACACCAATGGTGTGTCCACTCTACACAAAGGATTCTTCTACTACATGGCTCTGGCCCTTGGGTAATCTGTCAATGTTTGGCCCCTGCAGGCTACACCTTTCCATTGAGTTCTGAATCAGTTTATCATCCACAGTTTCCATGGGAGAGGTGGGAGGAATAGATTCATTGTGCTTGAAGTACTCTTTAACCGTGTTCCTAACAGAAGAAGGCAAGATAATACGTATGCTATGGCTAAAAGAAGCTATTGCTTTGCTGGGGCTTTTATGAAGTACTGATTCTTTTACTGTCCCCTCTAGCTGACTGCCCAGTTTGCTTTTAATTACATTTTCCATGTCCTTCTGTATATCTGTAGGGCCCTCTCTAGGTTCTCCTGAGCCACCACTTAGCGTCTCCTTTGTTGGAGACCTTCTCAGTACATGTTTAAGTTGTGTTTGCCAGTGAGGTTTTTCAGTACCAGAATGTTGTTTTCTGGAAACTGAATGCAAAACCAGCGGGGTGTCTTGGCCATAAAATATTGTCTGGGGTATGTGCAGCTTCATGTTTTGAGAAATAAGATCATTTGAATCTATTTGTGAGTTCTGTTCATCAAAATTTTTCACTTGCATGTTTGGAGAGACAAAGAAAGTTATTTTTGTTTGTTTTTTGCCTTCATCAAAAGAATTATCTGGCTTTTTGAGCTCTATGTGCTTTCTAGACGTTTCTCTCTGCACAGACTTACCATTCTCTGGAGCAACTTTGATTTTAGTAAAGTTTGTTTCACATTTTTGCTCATGTGTTATATTAACACAGTTTGTGTCTTGGCCATGGCAATCAAAATCCTCTACATTTGTGCTGTCAGGAATCTTGTCTGGCATATTTTTTGCTAACCTACTTTCTGCTCCCTTGTTCTTTGCACTTGTTTTCTGTGTAGGTTCTGCCTGTTCTTCATTAGAGTCCAGATCAAAAGAGTCTCCACCTAACAGTGTGGAAAGTGGCAGATGCCATTCCTTGAGCTTCTTTTTGGAAATCTCTGGGGAAAGTGTGTGTAGCCTAGCGGATGTCCCAAACATGAAAGGCTGTGATGTGGCTTCATTGGGACTAAACACTGAAGATTCAGAGCAGTAGGAGAAGGCACTGTCAAGAGAACTCAGAGAGGAAGCTGATGGAGAAGTGGTGGTAGAAGAGAGACTTGAAAAGCTTGACCTGCTTGAAAGGTTTGACTTTTGTGGTCTGTTTTTTGCCTTTTCTGTGTTGAATGGAGAGGACCTGTGGTTTGGCTGTCTGGACTGATTTACGTTGGGACTTAGTGCTCTACCTAACAGTTTCCTGCTTTCCAACTGCAGTTGCCTTAGCTGGTTAATATAATCCAGACGACTGTGCATAATTGTGGCATCGCAGCTCGATTGGCGGGCAACAGGCTCGTGCTCTTGGACTGTAATTCTAGAACTGAGGCAGACACTTGGTTCTGAGGAACATCTATCCCGAGAAGGACTAAGGGTGCATGCAGAGTCTATACAGCTGAATGAGTCTTTACTGTAACATTCCAAATTGTTCAACCTTGCTTTGCTTTGGTAACAGGCTGTAATTTCACTAAATAGATCCCAGTCTTCTTTTTCTTCTAATAGCAAAGATTCATCAAGCATTCCTCCATTGCCTTTAAGCAAGTTTGGGTCAGACTTGTCCAAGTCAGATGCAACAAACTCAAGTTCATCTGAAGAATCCTGTCCATGAATTGGGCTGACACCTAAAAAACCAACAAGCAAAAAAGTCCTCTTAGAACAAAGACCGAAACATTACTAGATGTTTTTTCAGTTATTTGAATAACTTATGAAGTATAAATATATGCAGTATACCATATATATATAAACATATGCAGTATACCATATCGATTTAGAAGAAATTTAGACAAAATCTTGAAAATTTTATGTTGACAGGTTGTAATGAACAAGAAACCATTTATGTGCTGGTTCCTATTTACACACAGCAGTGCTAGTTGTAGAAGAACTAAAGTGCACATGCAAGCACTGAGAAGATAAGGTAGCAGTTTGTGAAATGTAGTAACTTGATTGCACTACTGTCTTACCATGTGCTTATATAAATCCATTTCTCATTCAGATTGTCAGTTGGCCAAAGAATGGTAGAATGTTTGCTACAGTTTTACAGTAATAACTTAAATTAGTACTATCTCTAAAATATAAATAAGCCTGAATCAATTTCAGAATCATTCATAAGTTACTTCAGTCTTTCTCCTCTTAGGAGAATTATGGGGGCGCTACACATAGAGCCACAATAGGTAATGAAAGGCTTAAAGTCACATTAACCCTTTTGCAGTAATGTACCAAGGGTTAAAGGGGAAGTTCAGTGCAAATACATGTACTTTTCAGAAAAAAGAGCAGTATTTTTCCATCTTAATGACCTTAATCTGCCCATTCAGCATTTTGTCTGCGTATAAATAAATGCAACCGAAATACTGACTTCCAGTTTGCAGGACCCCTAATAGAGAGCGTTATGGTCTTGCCCTTGACCCAGCGCCTGGGTTGATTCAGTTGCTCAGTAGACATCTGAGCATGTTTGACCCATCCAACAGACAATCAGTAGAAATTACTGTTAGGAACATTCCAAGAAAGTGGTGCATCCTGGGAAGAAGAAGGGCCATTACAGAACCTCAAATGGCAGCTCACTAATGTCAATAGCAGGTAATGGCAAAGGGTAGAAATTCAACTGACTTTTCAAAATGGGGGAGAATATCTAGAATAACTAGGTATGTATAATATAAACTAATAATTGTAAAATATTAATATTTTCCACTGAACATTCCCTTTAATGTGACTTTAAGACTATAATGGCTGCGGTTTGCAAAAAGAGGGTTGCATAACTGCTGCCACTATGTACCAAGACAATTGTGGCTCTTTTGTGCAAGATTTTTTAACACCAGCATGTGTATCTGCATGTGAGCGGTTTGTTACTTAAGGTGGCCATACACATGCGATTTCCATCATAATGTGCCTACAAATCACATTGGTATCTGTCGGCACACTGCGTCTGGAACCGCCACACATGTAAAGACCGATCCCCATACCGCGGTCGTATAGCCTAACATGTAAACGGTTGTATACGTGTTCCCTATGCTAAAGTAAAGGGAGTCAATAACGACCGATGGAAATTTTCCGTCTTACCCGACGACCGTAGTGGCGACTATGGTGGTTCGTCGGCACTACAATCGGTCGGGAAAAGCCCATACACTTGAACGATAATGGGTAAATCCCATCCTGTGGCCACCTTTAGCTGTAAAATGCCATGCCTGGTCTTTGTAGAGCAACCCACCTGCCAAATCCTCAGAACTTGCTGAGTGTTCTTGATCGGGTTTCTTAAACAATGATGCTGTGTCTTGCCCAAAAATAAGTTCATAATTCTCAATCAGGAACTGTACCAGTAGAGCAACCTAAATTGGGGAAATGGTTGAAAAAAGTAATTAGGTTGTAAGTATTTCTCCGGCTGACATCTTTCCTGTTTAGAATAGTCATTAACATTTAAGGAGGTCTGGAAAGAAGGAAATCCTTATAAAAGGAACAAAGTGTGCAGACATACTATAAATACTGTCTAAATTAAGTGGAAACCAGCCAAAAATGATGACTAGATGTAAAAAGAAATCTTTTTGTTGCGCCAATCAAACGCATGGATATTACATTATATTACTATAAATGAATACCTGCAGTGCTAGTACAATCTGAAGGTAGAGAAGAGCAGTGGTTGATGCCCCCCAGATATCTTAGATGTTGTTTTCCATATCTCAGGCTACCTACAGTACTGCCTGCACAAACTTACACTGTACAGGTTTTGTGATAAAATGAAACAGATGCTTTTTGTGTACAAAATGATCATATTGTGATTGACACAAAAATGTACTCTAAATATTTAGTTAATATAATGCAGAATTGCAGATGTAGCATGTTGCATAATGCACTTTTGTAAAAAAAAAAACAAAAAAAACTTTGCACCAGAGACATGGTTAATACGACCAGCATGATGAATTTTGCCAGTCTTCCCTGTTGTGTATAGGATGTCCCAGTTACTTTTCATCATGCTGGTCAGATCCAGGGTTGCCAGGCATCCCTATTTGGAGGGGATTGTCCCAACTGCAGGGCCAAAATCCCTAGTACTGCAGTAAGGGCTGAAATCTCGTCCAAGGCAAGGACCAGGCAACCCCACTCACGGAACCCCCACTACCCACCCCACCCATTCTCTGCCTTGGCCCCAGCTCGCACTAAATAAAATTAAATTGTTTAATTAGCATTAAATCAGAATAATGGCTCAATACACTGCTATAACAATTATTTACCTTTCTAGCTGACCTGCTCTCTTCCTCTGGGTCACTTGCTGTAGGGAGCCATAGCATGTTGGGTGCAATGCAAAGTGCAAGGTTAAAAGCCGTCATTTGATTTTCTTCAGAATTTTTCTCAATGTGATGTAGAACGGCAAACAAATACTGCAGCAGAACAAAGTTTGCCTCTGGCAACTGATCCAGCAACCTAAAGGAATATATAGAATCATTAGCCTGCTATTCCAGAATTCCTGCAGGTCAATACTTGGACTGCTGTTCTATCACACCTAATGCACCCTGTTAACCCTGCACCCTGTTAACCCTGCACCCTGTTAACCCTGCACAACAGGAAGAAGATCTGGAAAATGTTTTGTCCCCCCCCCCCAAAAAAAACAAAACCCCCCAAAAAACTCAAAAACATTTTGGCAAAATTTCACAATCCCAAGGATGTAGGAAATCCTGTTCCCACCTCCCATGTAGGAGGTGGGTTGCATGAGTAGTGGGCTGTCAAGGTAGAGCTCACTGCTCTTTCTCCTGTAAATTTACAGTTTCACTTATTTGCTTGTTTTTTTTTAAAGATATGTCCATGTCCGAGGTATACTGACCTCTTTAACATTTTAATCTTATATTCATGCTGTCCCATATCTGTAGCCTCCATCCACAGTCCATACATGTCTGAAGACAGAATACTGTCAGGTATATTGCGTAGAAAATCCTGAATCAAAAATACATGTTTAGCAAAGGTTAGGAAGAGCAGTAAATTCAAAACACAGCACTTTCCTCTATTACATTTCATCTATTTTCTAATAGGCCAGAAGTAATAGGTCTTCTGGGAAAGCTGGATAGGCGCTCACAGGACTGTAATAAAAAAATTACTTTTATTGGCAACAGTTAAAATGCTATCTACGCGTTTCAGCTTGGGAAAAGCCTCAGGATATGACGTCCTAACTAGGAGGTATGTTTTTATAGCCTCTCCAATGGGCGTATCAGCACGTAGATAGATATATAGATAGATATATAAATACAATGTATTGTATATGGTGATACATATTGCCAAACTATGACCACTATATCCAGCTTCCAGTAGTTACCCCAAACGTTGTGTAAACTGCACAAATAAATCACCTCTTGCGTCATACCGTTTGTTTTTCTGATCTACACTCTCCATCTTACTTGATTCCTTAAGAGGAAATCTAAATTAGTAGTTTAGATTAATAGTTTAGTTAAATGCATTTATCCGAGACTTAAGAGACTGCTGATTAATATTATGTGCCACTTGCCTTTTAAGTAATCCCAAATTATAGGTGTACCTGTGCAAAATAAGTATGGTTTTACTATAGTAAGTCCTGAATTTAATTTCCTTCAGGAAATGACTATGCCTCAACCACTGGCTTGGGGAAGAGGAAAGGTTAGACATGACATCTGGTTGGGACTCACCTAGAAAGGTCATATAATGGTTGTTGTAATCAGCATTCTCCAGGCTAAAGCTGGCCACATTAAAAGGGGGCTTCAAAGTCTTCTTGAACAGGCAGAATATCCAGGGTTATAGCTGGTGACTGCATCTTGTGTGTGCATGTGTGTTTGGTTGTTTCCCTGTCTCATTGGTGTACTGAGGGGCATGAATCATTTGATTGATGAGACGGTGGTTTTTATTTGGTGGTTTGAGGGGGGGTGGGGGTTTTTCAAGGAGGGGTTGGCCTTGATGGACTAATGTCTTTTTTTTCAAACCATAATATATGTATAATAATATATGTAACAAAAACTTACCTCGCAACATTTCTGTGAAGTTCCATTCTGAGTGAACTATTCCTTTAAATAGATTGTTGAATTTGTGTAAAATTGATATAGTGTATGGCCAGCTTAAAGGGCATGTCCACCCCCAAAACTAAAATTTAACCCAGTACTGCTTCAAATGGTTCTCCTGCAATGTCTGTCCGAAGTCCCAGAAAGTGAAAAGGTTTCCGCCTCCTACCTTTCCTCTGAGAGGTTTCTGGCATGCACAGTTAAGCCTCCCTCCCTCTGGATCCCTCTTTGCAGCCTTGTGCACTTCTTCTAAAACATTTTACTGTAGTGTAGTGGATGCGGCTGCCAGTCCAGCACCCTGCTTGCAATTTCCTGCAAGCAGAGGGCCGGATCAGAATGCCGGGGGGATAGAAGCTTTTTTTGCAAATGAATATGGCGGTTTGGTGTGGGATAGGATCCACTACACTACAGCAAAAAATAGTTTTAGAAGTGGAGATACCCTTTAAGTGTCAGTGTCAGGTGGCTAAAGACTGAGGAAGGAGGAATGTCCCTTCTAAAAATGTACATGTGGTTTACATTAAAGGCTTTTATACAGTAAACTGCAGTAAAAGTTAAATTACAGGCATCTTTATATTGGTAAATATTTAAAAAGGTCAACTGGCTGAGAATCTTATACAATTAAAGGACAATTATACAACAAACCCCACAGTAGGTCCTCACTCCTGGGTTCACTCTATAAGTTTCATAATGAGCAGTTTAAGTCTGCTTGTCTATCACTTTACCCTCCCATAGTTCTGGACTGTCCAATGGGGAGAGACAAACCTTGCAGAGCATATCTTTCCGTTGGCCAAATCAGTTCTGGAGAAGGCTCGACACTGGCACTATCGGACCGACTTGTAATGGCTCATTATGGAAAGTATAAAGAGGACCTAGATGTTTTATTCCTCATCCTGGGTACTATCAGGTAAGAATGGAACTTGGTTTGCCTATAATTGTCCTTTAAACTGCTGATTATATACATTACACACAAACATAGCTCCAGTTGGCTCTGCGACATTTAACATTACCAAATTAAAGGAATCCAATTAATGTACATACTGTGATCACTGCAGCTGCCACAAACACGGATTCTCCATCTATTTGAACCTCATCCCCAGAGATCAACTTTTCTTTTAGCTCTTTGCAAGTTTTGGCATTGGCTGATCGCCTGAAGATTCCTTTGGTATTTGGTCCTTCCTCGTACAGCATAAGAAGCATGTCCTGTAGTATGTACAATAAGCAATAGGCTACTTTGTGCTTCTCTAATAATTTGTATACATCTTGACTTCTGTCTTTACCTATATCCCTGCAGTCGTATTAATTCAAAAGCGGAACCACTGTTGGTTCTGATTTGGGATCCTCCTTTGCTCTGGGCTTATTCTACTACATTGAATTTATGCTGTTGCCTCTGCTGCTGTAACTTAGACCCCTAAAGTTTGCTGGCCCCTAGGCAGAAACCGAGATAATCGTTTGTTTTTTAATTTGTATGAGTTTGAGATTTGCACTAAGATGCAGCTGGTGCATATTGTAAACCTCTGATGTTTTATCATTAAGGTCTAAATGAATATACAAAGCCAACTGTTTAATTGCACTAATATTGCACTGGTGTTATAGGAATAGAAAGCATTGGTTCATCCTGACGTTCTTACCATGATTGGCTTGGGCAAGTGGCCATTCTGACATACAGACGATAGGGACATTCCAAAGAGTTTTCGGGGGGTGGTTGGTGACTGGGAAAAAGGACTATGTAAATTAGTACTGCCACTGCGTCGTAGGGCCCAGTCTATCAATGATTTCTTTCTCTTTGAGTGTTTTTGTGCAGAGTCTGTAAAAGAACAGATGGTGATCATTGTAATTGATTTAATGGTATGTCCACCCCCCAAACTAAAATTGTATATGTTGCAGGAAATGGCCCAAAACCTCAACCTCACAAGGTATATATAACTCTCCCCAAATGTACTTACCGGCCTTCATTCCCTCGCTGCCTTCAGCCTGTCTTCCGTGCCTTTTTTGTGCACTGAAGACAAGCAGAAGGGGCTTGACTGGCATCCGCTCCTGTCTTAATTAATTAGAATTAAGTTACATTTGAGAAAGAATTGACATTGTTATAGAGCAGACTGATGGACAGAATATCCCCAACACATATGTTTTTGTAAAGCAGCTTAGTCACTACTGCAATAACCACAAAGTTTAGGGTTACCCATAGGTCAGTGCTGTGAAAATAGAATTATTTGTCTCTCGCATTCAGCTCCATAAAATAATAAAAGATCTAGTCTAGACCCTTACTATCAGTGGGATGCCACATAAAAAAGTCTGGTTTCGCCCCATTTAAACTTAATAACCCCTTCCATGTCAGTGTTACCTTCTCATTAGCAGTAGTTATGGAATATTATTCTGCATTAAAGGTTTATCATTTTCCAAATAAACCAAGTTTTGGTTTTCAAATTGAGGACATGGCTCAGTTTAGTGGGAAGAAATAGTGGCAAACTAGACATTGATGGTTGGCGAGGACACTGAAAGTCAGAACAAGTGTAGGGTCCAGTGTCCTAGACTCTTCAAGCTACTTTCAGGCGAACAGCAAACCTGAGCGGTTTCAGATGTTTGCCTCTAAAGGAACGCTGCATGTAGCTTTATACTGACAGTGACCGCTGGGGAACCGCGCAGTAAACGTTCAGTGAAAGGCATTTGCCATTTTGAAAGCAAAGGTTATTAGAGATGGGATCCGGGTTTGACACGAACCCGGATCCAACACGGAACCCTTCGGTTCCGAAATCCGATAGATCAGGATGGATCATCCGGATTTAGGGACTTCAGAAGACATTTTAGAAGATTTTCGAATGTACAGGGCTATTTTCGATCATTATCTAAAATAGCCTCGAACGTTCGAAAATTATTGAAAATTTCGATAGGCGACCATTTTCGAGTTTCCGATTGTATTTTCGAAAATCGAAGGGTCGAGGCTATTTTTGATCATTTTCTAAAATAGCCTCGAACATTTGAAAATCTTAGAAAATGTATATTCGATGCATAAACATTTTTTTGTTTTCATTTTGGTTTAATTTTTTTGTGAAAAATACAATTGCTGTTTACAAAGATTTTGGGAGGCCAACCTAGAATCTAGTATACAAAAGGAGATTGCAAACCTGGAAAGGGTGCAAAGAAGGGCAACTAAATTAATAAGAAAAATGCAGAAGTTCAGCTATGAGAATAAGCTGTCTTCATTGGGTTGTTTTACATTGAAGAGAGGGAGGTATTTGGACACTATAAAAAAAAAAATACTGGTAACTATCCACTCAGCAAGCATATTGACAAATGCACCTGACAAAGAGAACTAAATGCATATAATAACTCCCAATATTGTTACTTTGACGAGCGTTGAAGAAAACTGCTTCTTTCAGCCTTCCACAATGCTTCAGCACAATCTATAATACAGGAATTTCCAGGGCACTAACCTGATAGATGAAAACTGTCCTCAACAAAATGATACTGAGAGGTGGGAATAATCAATCATACCTCCCTGTCCCTTGTACTTTTCATTTTTAAAAAGTACATTTTTACAATGTAGATGTCCTTTAAGATTAGAAAAGAGAAGGCTTCATGTTCAGGTGTGGAATGGTTTATTTCCTGCCATAACAGTTAAACTGCAATACTTTATTCCGGTTATTCTGCCAAATCCATTAAAAAGTCTCAGCCTTATTGGCTTTAATACATAAATAGTTGTTAAGCTGATCCAGGGACTGTTGAAATTGCCAATTGGAGTTAAAAAGGATTTTCTTCCCCTTCTGAAACAAATTGGATGGCTTACATGCCCCCGAGTACTGTTTGGTGTTTGTATGTTGCCAGATTGCTAAACTCACCAAGATACCCGATATGTATAAAAGTTGTTTATTCCAAGTACCCTACTTGACTATTAGAGGATTATAATTAACAGTTGAATATACTGTAGAAGACATTTGCTTTTCTGTTTCTATGTACTGTAACTTTTCAGATAAAGTTGCCCTTGATTATGTAGAATTTGTTAGCAACTACCTGGATTAACTTTTTTGTGGTGCAAAAAATTCTATTTAAAAACACTCCGGGTTATTCAATAAAAGTTCTTATCGTTTAAAATGGTGCTAATTTTGCAACAACCAATCAGATATTATTTAACATTTGAAATCTAACATCTGATTGGTTGGGGCAAAATTAGCACCATTTTAAACAATAAGAACTTTTATTGAATCTCCCTGTTTGTTTTTTTAAAAACACCCCCTGCACTGGGTCATACATTGTCCTGATAATAAAAATGCCAGAACCACACTACAAAGGTCAAAGACAAAACTGCAATAGTTTCAAATCCATCTGTTTCTAACTGTTTCTTTATTATCAAGTTGTTACCTCTTCCCCGGTGCAGCGGAGTTTGGGGTCCTACTTTAAGGATGAAATGACATTGTTTCTCTCTAGGAAGATTTTCCAGGAAAACTGCTTCAGATCCAAAGTCTAAGATGTTGTTGTTGCTCCCTCTGGACTGTTGCAATATTTCTCTGACATAACTCATTGTGATGCAATACGGATACTCGTGGCCTTGAAAGGGCACAACATAGAGTTACGATATTATAATACATAAGGCTCTGACATTTCAATGGAGAGGTGCAGTGGTGAGAATCTATATAATCAGTCACTCAGTGATGTCACTGAGTGACTTCCTGTATTCCACTGCCCCACCCCATGTCTCTCACCCTGCCTGTATTAGTAATGTAAATAATAAGCCTGTTTTTTGGACACTGACTGACCGACTGAATTACTGTGCTGATAAGGGGGAGCGAGCGGCCGAGTCAAATATGAATCACAGGAATGCGCTCGCTCCTCCTTATCAGCACAGTAATTCAGTCAGTCAGCCAGTCAGTCAGCCAGTCAGCCAGTCAGTCAGTCAGTCAGTCAGTCAGTCAGTCAGTCAGTGTACTGACCAGGTGAGAGACGATGTTTATTGTCTTCTTTTAGTTTGAGATAGAAATGGCAGTTAACTATTTGTATGTACAAAATAAGGCTTGTTATCTACATTACTAATAAAGGGAGGGAGAGACAGGGATGGGGGGAGACAGAGTGTCTGTGCTGGATTTTTTTTCTTTGACATTATGTATTATATGGAATAATACGCTACCTACAGAATAATATACGGATATTACTTCACCTGGAGTTCCCTGACCTCTGTTTTTATATGGTCAGGGAACGCCTCGGTGGCGTAATATCCTTAATTACACTGTAGGTAACGTATTATCCCTTATATTTTACATTTTGGAATGAGTTAAAGGGCATGTCAACCACCCAAAATCAAATTTGTAACTAAAATACCCCGAAAACCTAGACCCTGCTTAATGAAAAAGTTTCTCGGGGTCTCCTAAATATACTTACCACGACTCGTTCCCCTGCCGGACTAGTAGCGTCAGTCTCAGACATTCACTGGCTGGAGTCCTGGTAAGTAAGTTTAAGAGCGACTGAGAAACCTAGTTTGACCTAGTGAGGTCTAGGTTAAAAAGTTTTGGGGGGGTCTTTAGTTAAAGGGTTACATTTTTGTTTGGGGGTAGACATGCCCTTTAACTATTTTGATAAACATTCAATTAAAAGCATGTCTTGTAAAAAACAGATTGGCTGCCCCTTAAGTCTAGTACACACTATTTAATTGGGATTTATTTAACAATTCCCATGCAGAAAGGCAGATTGGTAGTAGCTGGGCAGCCTGTTCCGTATAATGGGGAGAGGAGAACAATGCCCATCCATCTCCAACCTTTTTAATTGATCCAGCAGGACGAATTATTTAGAAAAGCTGGATGACCGGTGCACACGCATTAGATAGGGGGAAATCTATCTTGCGTACAGAACGTAACACAGTTACATGTTTTATGCACTTGTATATTTAGTGATGCTCATACTTATTTATATATTTCTGTATTTATTTACTGTCCCCCCTTGTATGACTTTTTGTATTCTATATTATACAGTGCTGCGTCCCCTAGTGGCGCTATATCAATAAACATATACATACATACATACCTGTACAGCAATATACAATATATGGAAGGGTAATTTGGAAAATTCTAAATTTTTGAATTTCTTTTCAAATATATATTCACTGGGTTATCTCTACCGAACATATTTATTTACCCTTCTCTGTGTTGGTAAATTAAATACACATTCCCAGAATTAGAATAGGAATGTATATATATCAAAATGTTGCTTTGTATTGTCTGATTGCTCTGTGGCATTTGTGCTAATATTACATTAGAAGATAAGGACTTTATCACATGTCCTACAGATATAGGAGAGGCAAATGTTCTCACCAATCAGAGGATATGGGGAATCGTCCTTCCCTGAAACCACCCACAGATGGCAGTCAGCAGGTCTAACCTACAACACAAACATAGAAACAGGAAAAATGAACTGAATACTGTAACATAAAAAATGAATAAACAAGTAAAAAGTTACACAACGACTGGTACATGTATGTAAGTATGTATATTAGCAGAACTAATGACCCACCATCACTGTACCTCAACAGAAATATGTTGTCTTTGGGATGCCAATGCAATATGCCAGATTAGTATTAATGCAGTATGTGGAACAGAGGGGTGTAGGGGTGGGGGGTACATTTCATCTTTCTACCAGTAAATGCAATGTCTGACAGTCAGCAACGTCGTTAATACAGCAGAAGTAAAACAGAATAGACAGAACTGGGGGTGAGAGTGATGGAGAAAAGTAAAATAGGTTAAATGATTGTGGCGAAGTGGGAAGTGAAAAGAGGGAGCACTATGTTAGATAGAGGTCAAATTCACAGCAAGGACATTTTGGCATATGGAATAATGTCTGGGCTGGTAGTGAAGAGGCTAGAATGAAGTTTTACTATAATACTGGAGTGAACTATAGCTATAGAAGGGGTAAGGATAAAATAAGTTTGGCTTAAAAGAAAAAGCTATTTGTTCCCCCTTCTGTATTGGTTAAAGGGCATGCCCACCCCCAGCACTAAAATCTATGCTTACCACTTCCCCAAACCTCAGGATCCTTATAATTACTTACAACCCCGCGGTCCTTTATACGTCATTGTCATTGCAGTGACTGACGGCTGCAGCCTGAAAGTCAGCAAGCAGCAAGGGAAGACCACAGCAGAAAAAAATAGAATAGGTAGTCTTAGGGACCACAGGGCGGAAAGTATAACAATCTTGCGGTTTGGGGGGAGGGGGAAGAACGTTAGTATAGTTAGTAGTGGTGGGGGTGGACATGCCCTTTAATCTTAGCTATAACAGTGTATCACTTTTATTACACATTTATATTTCATCTAGTTGAGATACAGCCTGTCACATTTGGACTAATCTTTTAGAAGGAACAGCAGCCGCGGATTGGACATATTGGAGGCTGGTACCTGACCCCCCCCCCACCATGATCTGGTGTGTTTAAACAGCTGATCAGGCATATGCAGTAAAGATATGTGCAATCAGCTGTTTAAAATTCCAGTAACAAACCATCAGAACTTTTAAACAGCTGATCACTCATATCTTTACTGCATACGCTCAATCAGCTTTTTGAACACAGCTGAGACTATGGAAGGGTGTTGCGGCCCGAATACTTCCACCACTAAGAAGGAGCACCTGACCTCAATGCAGTTATGAATAAATTCTTCACCTAGAGAGTCTTCACCTAGGGTATATGTATCCAGTCTTCTTTTAAATGAGAATTAAATGGTTAAACAAACCATTATCATGTGTGTTGCATTCAAGAATGCCACCTAATGTACATTATTGTTTTTTTTTACATAAACCTGATATTAACTGTGCAAAGTTCTGTTCAGTTTTAGGGGCAAGTGCAGGATTTACAAGGTAGGGATTCCTGAAAGGATTATCGTGGGCAGCGGTGAGAACATCGCACCACCATTTTATCCACTCATCCTCCTTGTTAAAGGCCACTCCAATATTAAAGTATTTTTATAATTTCCCTTCCCCTCGATTTTTGCTTCTTATATAATTCTTATCTTTATTATAAAATATAAAGATATTAGAAGTCACCAAGGAGTCACATGACCATATACCAGTATGAGGTATGTAAACATTGTTCTATCCTTTCTTACAGGTTTAAACTCATTATAATAAAAGCAACATGTAAATCCTTGTTCCTTTCTGGAGTCCAGTTCATGGTAATACTGGTAAGGATGAAATTCCCATTTTCGTCATTGTCTATGTGATCACTTTCACACCTCTCCCCAAACAATTAACACTTGCTCTTCATATTTGAATTTGGCTCCTAATAGTTTAATCCCCTTTCACTCTGACATTGCTTGTATTTTCTAATGACCTCAAGATGCCAGAACTGCAAACAATTATAAACCAGCAGAAAGGGGGGATTCTGGGCACCTGTAGTAACCCCCCTAAAAACACCTATGAGCTTTGTTTTCTCCTCCTTGCATGGTCAGTTTTGTAACCAATAAAAAAATGTGCTACCTGCAGTGTGAGGATTCTTATTGGTTTGTGCTGCCAAGTAAGAAGGTGGCACCCAGGTGATATTTTCTTTCCTGGACACAACACACGGGAGAAAGGTTTGTTTATTTCTCCTTAAACAAAAAAACCTCAGAACAACACATATGCAGAGCACTTGATAAAAAAGCGGAAATCTGTGTCTTACATCTCAATTTGATGTGGATACTGGGAATTTTATATTTCTAACATAGGGACAATGTTTTATTTCCCAGCATTCCAGATTCACTCAGTTTGGTCACTGACCATTGTGTTCTTTGCACATGCCCAAATCTAATCTAGAGCCATGTCTACTAGTAATCTCTAGCCAATCCTTTTACAGTACATATTAGGCTGGGAGCATGTGACTGAAGTTAGAAGGTTGTCTTATCCAGTTCTTTAGGGGATTCTATTTACTTTATGGACATTTACTGTTGTGGTAATTTACAGTTTATTGGTGTTCTTGGAGGTGGGTTGCTCTCTTATTATGAAGTATAAACATTTCAGTTTAGTTCTCCTTTAAATAATTTATCTTTTAAGCACAAACATTTGGTCATTATACTTACCGAAATTCCAAGCTGTTGGGTAGCCATTTTAATTACAGTATCTGCTGAATCCATGTTAGATGCATTGACTACTGTGCTCTAAAATAAACAGACCAAGCCAAAGTAAGAAAAAGGAGAACACAGTAAAATCTAATAGAATTGTGTACCCCCTTTAAGACTTCCAGTTAATAGTTAATGATGTTTACTACTGGAATTGCTTCTATTAAAAGACCTAACAGTTACACAGTTGGAAATATTTACTAAATGTATTTCCCCTTTAAGTAAAAGGTGCATATCTTGCAAGAAGATTGTATAGCATGGGTAGAAACTTTTTAAGAACAGGTCTGGGGCCTTGAAGGGCTGGTTTCCTCTACGATTTGTTTAAGGACAGTGGAGCATTTTGGTCTATATTTTATTTCGGGGATGGACATGCAAAATCCTACAGTTAACCCTGCAGTTTACTCCTACACCCTCCCCCTTAGCTTACTGAGATGAATCATAATGTAAGATGCTCCCAAAAAGGATTTTGCGCCCCCTTGAGCTAAAGGAGAGACCAAGATGCTAACAAAAGGTGAAAGATTTTGCTGACTATCACACGTATACCTCTTGTTACTGATTACTCAGCAAGCCTATGGATACATCATTTAAATCTGCAGTTAAATAAAAACAATTATGTCGGCTGCTTTTTATCCCAAGAATAAAAATAGGACAGAACATAAATCAGGCAGCTTATGACCAGTGATTTAGCTGGCAGGAGCTTTGAAAAGACTTTCAATGGGAATTCAAATGTTCCCAGCAATCTGAATGAAGGTATCAGCTAAGCACACAAGTGGGTTTGAGTGGGAGAAATTCATGGCCAGAAATAGATTAGCAGCATTAGTACTATGACCTGATGGGAACTGAAATGAATGGGTGGTTCTACTTACAGAAATAAACTCATCTCCATCCAGGTATAGAACATTGATAGGAAATTTGGTGTGGTGCTCATCCTTCTTTACTTCATTAATAAGGCTGAAAATAAAATAGCCATATGTCAATTACCAGACAATACAGAAAAGTTAGTAATTCCAACATACACCCAACATCAGAGGTCTTGCTGGAATTGTAGCACAACAACAGCTGGACAGTAGCAGTACTGACATCCTTGCTGTAAAAAGCATATAGCACTTAATATGCAAAGCAATAACAGAAAGTTTGCATTGTGTCTGCATAGTATCCCACTAGAACTAGCAGTTTAATAGTTTATGGCACTACTGTAAAAAAACTGTTTAGGGATTAACAAAGAGTCTAAAGCAACATACACAAGTAAGATTCGGCTGGTAGTGGCCTGTGTACATCAGACTGCTTGTGTGCTTGGTGGCCCACAATGGGGTAGTTTACTGATCTGACAGGGATGATCACAATGGATCTCTTTTACAAGTAAACATTAAAATTGTTTGAGTAAATATGCCCTTTAAAGGGTCTGGTAGTGACCCTATATGATCAAAACATACATTTACCCCAACATTTAAACATTTGTGGGGCTCCTGGTTTTATTGGTTTAATCTATGGCAGTAAAAGTTCCGTATTAGCAGTATTAAAGTTGAGTATGTGGACTTGTCAACTCATCTGTTTTAAAAGATTCAATTTGGCTACATTAGATGAAGTTTTGTTCAAATATGATATCTCTAGGTTTGAGGAGCAAGCAGGCAAATGCAGTTTACTTTCTGTAAATGATATTACAGGGTTAAAGATATTTCCTTACCAGCACAGAGTCGAGAGCCACTTCTCTTTTGTTTCTGAGGAACTGAAAACAAAGTTGACAACAGTGAGTCCTGCTCCTGATGAATGCCCTTTCTGCCATATATTATACTTCCTTCCCCTGATCCACAGCATAAGCAATTGGCCCTTCCTGATTCTATTTTAACTCAGAGGCTGCAGCCAGTCTGGATTTCCTGCTACTGATGTTAAGATCTCTCAAGCCAAGTTTTGCTTTTTTTATTTTTAAATCTCCTTTGACCTGAACATGACATTTTTATTCTCATTGATGCAAGGAAAGATTGAAACATTGGTTTAAACTTTAATTGGCATGTTGAGCATTTTATTCTATAGGACCTTTTAAACTAATGTAATACCTATACCAATCCTACTTAGACTGTATTCCACCAGTTTCCACTCATTATCATGAAATACTGGTCCATTGGTTTGTATACTTATGGAATATTCCATCAACCTACATTTGTGGACCTATAGCAGGACATTCTGGGCAACGCATTTCTACCAATTCTAACCACCATTGTGCTATCACTTTTAAATAAGGCTGAGAGGAGAAGACACGAGATCTTCCATACTGGGGTTACCTTGTTGTCATTTGAAAGAATTTTATTTTTATGATCATAAACAAGTTAATAAAACCCCTATATGTTTAATACATGCAGTAGCATATGGGGTGGTTTCTGCTCCTCACCTTTTAAAGTCTCCTGGGTAAAGGAACCTCCCAGAGCATCCAACCACCTTTCAGCTGGGAGAGTGTCAAAATAGGGGACTGAGATTGCAGTGAAAGGGTCTTATTGCCTTATTGTAAAGAGAGTGTGATTGCTTAAAGAAATGAAAGCTGCTCAATTTACTACATTGTTTCAGTGGCAGCACAGTAGAGGTGTATCGAGGGTGCAGTGTGGTGTTGGGTATGGCATTTTAGTGGGTGAGGCTTATGGTGCCAGGGAAGGCTTGGCTGTAAGTGAGGCCAAATGTAGTTTAGATCAAAGAAAGGATGATCAATGCACATTCCTGGGGCCCATATAATATCATATTAAAATGTGCACAAAAAAACAAACAAACACCAACATTTTTGTTTTTTTTTTTGTAGATTTTTACACATTTGGAATTTTCTTGTGAAGGGATTATATTGGCAATTATTACTGATGCCATTTAAAATATTAAGACTAACTGTGGTCTCCATACAATTGCCTTTTATTGAAAAGCTTTAAAAATGATTTGGGGGTGGGGCTTATGATGCATCTGACGATGCTTTGTCCCAGCAGTGGGCATGCTCCAACCTTAAACTTGGAAGCAGACCCAAGTGCTGGTGATTTCACAGTGCCAGCAGGAAAACCACCCTTTATACAGCTGTAACTTTGGATAAACTGCAGCTCGAAAAGCATGATCCTGGAGTCATTTTAAAGGTAGGATTGTGCCCTTTTTAATAAAGACCACTTGTATGAAGACCACTGTTCCTCTTTAAGGATTTTTTAACTCATAAATAATTTGTCTTATTGAAGATGACAAGGATCGACCTTGATTTAATTCCTGATTAAAATGATGGGGAAGTAGAGATTGGCGTACCACTTTTCATCAACAATCATGAGCAGATTTCATCTTAAAATCTGCTTAAAGGGGAAGTTCAGTGCAAATACATATGGGTAGAAATTCAACTGATTTTTAAAATGGGAGAAAATATGTAGAATAACTAAGAGTGTGTAATATAAACTAAAAAAAATATTTTCCACTGAACTTTACCTTTAATATTTTGTGATTTTCCAGGCCATCTGCTCTGATGAGCCACATTTTCTAAAACCACTGACTTTCAGCTGTTATTGCTATTCAACAAACACTGAAAGTGTAATCCAACCAATGTCATGTGCAGGTTACTATACTGAAAAAATGACTTTGCCTCATCTTAATCTATAATTCAATACATGTAAGTAGCGCTTACTCTGATTTGTATGTGTTGCTGCATACCTTCAATCCAGCACACGTTTTGTTTAGGAGCAGTATCCCCCCTCCCTCTTTTAACCACTCCCACTTCCATCCGACCTGACTGTATTCCCACAAACCAACTGTCAAGCCTGCACACAGCATTCCAACTGTCAAAACTGTCAACATTCCAGCTACAGTAAAACTACTCACAGAACAAAAGTTTGAGAGCAAGGAACTTGATTGACAGATGAAATATAAGACGTTTTATATTGGATATCTAAAGAAATAGGGGGCAGATCAACAAAAAATGTATACAGTGGTGGTTGGGAAGAATTATAGTTTCCAGTTATGGTCAATTTAAAATAACCTATTTTTTGGTATAGAGGGGCCACTTCTGATGCTTAGGGACCCAGAGCAAATGGACCTATTAGGCCCTGACCATCCATAAAATGATATGCAGTTACCTGAAAGTCACAATGTAGTTTGTTGTGGGCCAACCAATCACAAAGGAATTGTCACTGCCAATTTTTTTTTCTGAGATGTCACCGAGAGAGGAGGAAACCCACATGTCACTCAGGCGGATTTGTTTCTTCAGCTTTACGGTGGAAGAGGATCTGTGCAAAGTCATGCACAAAGAAAAAAATCAATATAGAGTAGCAAGTGGACTTCTCAATGTATAACTGAGCAGAATTGTCAGATATCTAAACACCTTATTCTGATACACAGTGTATACTCGAGTATGAGTAAGGTTTTCATTCTTTAAAATGAGCCTAAAAGCTGACCAGCTTATACTCAAGTCACAGCAGTTCTGTCAGTCCCGATCGCAGAGTGCCCAGGGCCCTTTTGCTACATACTGGACCTTAAAGGCAGCTAGTTGCCCACCTAGCCCCCTCGATCCCCCATCGGTTTTGTCCAAAACAGATGTGGGGACCGGTAGATAGTAGCCCCCAAATCCATGATTGCATAGCCATTGCCGGTCTCACGTTGAGAAGAGGAGATCACCGGGAAGGTAGACCCCGGTGACGTCACAAAGCTTTCCCCTTCACTTACAAGTGTGCTATGCTGTCCCTGGTGGTCTAGTTGGGGTACTACACTGCGATCTCCATTCAGATCACAGTCCAGTATAAAGCTATAGTAGGCTGTCAGTGAATGATAGCTTACTATAGTATTTGGGCCTCAGAGTCATTCCTAAAGATAATCTAATGATTATCTTTGGGAATGATAACAAAAAATGTGAAATTAATAAAGTTATACACACCCCTTTTTTCCCTACATTTTTTACCCCCAACTTATATTCGAATCAATCAGTTTTACTAATTTTTGGGGGGTAAAAATAAGTACCTCGACTTATACTCAAGTATATATAGTATGTATCTAGGACTGGAGTTGTTATCAAAAGTCTAAAGGCAAAGATTCTTCTGAACACAGTGCAGCATGGAAATGTATGCTAAATACATTTGGACCTCAATAACATAGCATGATGCTAGAGCCCTCATTATTGGAGTGACCATAATATATCACAGTACAATTTTACAGATTCGCAGTACTGGTGCAGTGTTTCTTACTTTGACTTTGAGATTATAAGTGTGTCACTGAACATGTATAGAAGCCTTTCTTGAGTCTTCCATCCACATGTTAGCTGCACCCGTTCTTTTAAAATGATCATGGAGTTAGGACTGCAGAAAGCTCCAAGTAGTAGTCCATTGGCAGAGTGTGCAGGGAGGAGTGTAATGTCTCTGTTAAAAAGAATTGGTAATTGAGTCATATTAAGACACAAATGTTTATCATGTAAATGAGCCTTATTTGTACAGTATGTATGAGGGGGACGCAGTGCTATACAATATTATAAAACCAAAGTCTTACAAAGGTGACAAAAATAAACAATTATTCACATAAATAATAATTATACAAGAGCTTGAACTGTGCGACATGAGGAAAGAGGTCCCTGCCCTATAGAGCTTTCAGTATAGCATTAATGCAGTTGCATCAGCACAATATATTATAGCATGTATTTCTCTTGTTTATTTTTTATTACTACAGTTCAGTTCTATAGTGTAAAAAGAACACCTGATATTTCTAAAGGAAAGTAATTTATCCAACGGCTGGACAAATCCCAGGAGCCAGTTAGCCAGCCCACTTGGACATTTACCCCTTGGCAACTAACTTAACTTTCTAATTGCCTCATGTGATCTAAAAGTAGGCATGACCAAATACAGAAAACTTATGTTATAATTGACAGGATTGAATTGCTGTTCAGCTAATGTAACATAATTGTATTACATTTTTTCATTTGTGTTAAGTTTGTAAACATGAGGTTATGTTTCCTTTCGAATTTTGGTACTAGCCCTGCAAAGACTTAATGGACAACTACATCTTAAATATTAACATTTTAAAAATGAAAATTCCCTTGGTAAGTGAAGTCAGATTTATTGTTCCTAATTCCTAGTGTCATTACATGCACCACATACAGTTTTCAACTGCCAGGCACTGAAGATGCCTGGCAGACATAGTTTTCTTCGTGCTGGTGCTCTTCACAAAAACTATATGGGGGGGGGTAGGGTTGACGGAATAAATATTCCCTGGCCTTTTTTTCATTTTACTTTTCATTTTAACTGCAGAAGATCATTGCAGCCGAACATTATTGTATTGCATTTTAAAGTATGTATCAGCATACTGCTAACCATAGCAATTCAGGTTTCTTTATAAAACTTGGTTAAATGACCCATTATATATAATGAAACCTGAATTGCTATGGTTAGCAGTATGCTGATACATACTTTAAAATGCAATACAATAATGTTCTGCTGCAATGATCTTCTGCAGTTGGATAGGTCAACCACATTTAGGCCAACTACAGTGCATATAAAGGTTTTAAAAAAAAATTCTCCTCAAATACAAATAAGGTTTAAGGATTTTACTACTGACCCGTTTGACAAAAATCTCACATGTAAATCATCTTTATTAATTAGGGAACGTAAAACATATTACATATGTACTAGTTCTGCCTATCTTCTATAGCAAGGGAGATTTTAGTGCCAGGACAGTACAAAAGGTTAGAAAGGTCCATATTTCAGGAAACGTGCTCTTTAGTTTTAAGTGTAATAAAGAATTACGGTAAAAGACAGCAATTAAACTGGGTCACAATTTAAATAGCAGGTACACTGAGGATTATGGCAAAGTCGTAGTTTTCTAAAACCAGGGTAGCCAAAAATAAAGGATTATATGAACCAATTCTATTGCAGCTACAGAATTCTCCAGAAAAGCAACAGGATGCCTGGGGGGATTGTATATAAGATATAGGCATTACAAACAACAGGGAAAAAAGCCCCTACAGATATAACTCCACTCCACCCTGCTGACCTTGTTCTGTATTTAGCACACTGCGTTTTTTGTATACTCCATTCAGCCTGTATTCAAACTGTTTAGTGCAGTTGCTAAACACATTGATAATATTAGGTTTTATTGATTTCCAAGTTTTATTCTAAAAGTTTAATTTAAAATACTTATTTTAGCTAGAAGCCAGTTTAACCTTACAAGCCTTTTCAAGAAGGTGTAAATGAGGGGTGCTCAACCTGAGCCACACTGGTGGCTGCACTAGTGGCCCCCATACAGTGATCAGGCCGCAGGTATACCCCAAAACCCCGATCCACCAAGGGCCGGCCCACCTGCATGTCGGCCCCGGCCCAAAAAAAAACTGTGGGTGGGCATCACTGGTGTAAATTACATATCTATCTAAGGAATTCAGTTAAATCAACTGGACATAAAGTATAGTTCTTGATGACATTTCACTAGTCATCCAACTGGCTTTCTCAGTTCAGAATGACTTGTACAAGAATCTGTTGGCAATAAATACCATGGAATGTCAATCAACATATAACAGACAGGTGTCAGGGACCTCCTGAATACAAGGTGTTGGTTGCATTGTAGCTAAGAGGAGTTATCAAAACTACTACAAGTATAGTAAGGGAATCTTGCACTGTATGTATATCTACCCTCTAAATTTGGTCTGATTATTAAGTGCAGATCAAATGTGGGGGCTTGGTGTGTAATTTTACCCAAATGCATGCAGCCCTGCACAATTTCTGTCTTAAAGTTGCATTAACAATATGTAAATGGGTCAGCATCAGATACACGAGCTTGCATGTCTTAATATCATTTCAGAAACTTCTAATTTTTGATGTCTAAACTCCATGTTTTTTAGTATAAAGATATATTAATAGGTACCAGTAATGATCAGCAAGGTGGCTCAGTGGTTAGCAACACCGCCCTGCAACACCAAAGTTCTGAGTTCTATTCCACCATTGGGCACATCTGCAAGGACAACATTGGAATCTACACACCTTAGGGGGAAACCCTGAAACGTTGTGCACAACCTGTCACAATAAAAGCAGTTTATATACACTAAGAGTGCGTCTCCCCACCTTTCCATATACTGGATTATCCCTATACTGTTTGTGGTTAGCAGTTTGGAGAGTTCAAGCACCTTAGCAGGTTTACAACTAAAGGAGTGCGAAGGGAAAAATACTTTGGATACCAGTACTGACCAACATATAAACCACTATAATACAGTTACCAACATTTATAAAACATATTAGGAGCTATCTGTCCTTCTTACTCCCCATGCTGACTTATGCTTACATACTGTAGTTCCTGCTAAGCCTTGTTTAGTTTTCCTTGGACTGGACTGTATAATCAGGACTTGGTTTTTCTTCTAGCCATGACCCCTGCCTATCCAGCCCTCCTGCATCTTTATGAACTTTCTTCACCTGTACTAATATAGGACAGTTCTAGGTGAAAACTCTGTGGGAGCCTTCACAGAAAGTCTGGGGTCCAAAAAGGTCATTAGTTTACAAGCTACATGTACCTCAGAGCTCTCTTATTTCGCCAGGTGCCTATTTACAGCAGGACCTTTTTAGCTACAATAGGTATTAATAGGCTCTTATCCAGAGTAACACAAGTTATTTTGGTTGGGAAATCCTCCCCCCCTTCCAACCTGACAAAAAGCACAGTCTTCTCCACTCAAATGATACATGCCCCTCAGTACCCCAAACTAGACAAGGATACAACCAATCACATATGTCCACACAAGATGCAGTCACCAGCTATAATCCTGGATATTCTGAATGTCCAAGAAAACATTCCCCAACCTTACTGTCCTCACAGTGAATAACCATTTTCATTGTTTAAAGGGCATGTCCACCCCCAAAACTATAATTTCACCCACTACTGGCCCCACTCTGTAGTGCATAAAAATCCTTACCTCACATCCCAGCTCCAAATGGTTCTCCTGCAATGTTCCACCAAGTCCAAAAATCTGTCCACCAGGAAACTAGCAGAGTCTATATAGGACTTTCTGTCTCTCCTATGCGCATGCGCACTGCAGCCCCCCCCCTCCCTCCTGTTTTAGTCTCCCCCTAGCACAAAACCCATTTGTCATATTGTAGGACTTCTTCCCCCAGCCCCAACCGCATTATAATTATCTCCAGAAACTCACCCGATCTTTACTTACCTTCCCTCTTTCCTTCACCGTTCTGAACTAATGGCAGCCGCGTCTGTGATTGGCTGCCTCTCAGCCAATCACATATGCGGCTGCCGGTCCGGCCCCCTGCTTGCAGTTTCATGCAAGCAGAGGGCTGGGACAGTGCGTCGGAGGATAGAGGGAAGGTAAGTAATGACCGGGGAGTTAATGGATATAATAATAATGCGGTTGGGGCTGGGGAAGGAAGCCCTACAATATATCAAAAAATGTTTAAAAGGGTGGACATGCCCTTTAAGATGAAATGGTTTTTCCTCAAGTCTAAAAGGGTGGCCTCTAGTCTTTTGCAACCTCCCATTAGAGAAAAGATCCCCTTCTAATTGTCTGTAGTTCACAATTTTTGTATAGGGTTATCATAAGATCAGATTGGTTGGCCTATATTAGCACCATTTTTAATGATAAGAACTTTTATTGAATAACCCTGTTAGTCTTAAACTCAGGCATCATGTGTACTATGACATTTTTAAAAGGGATTTAGTCAGGTGTCAGGCTTTTTTGCAACATTCACATACTCTGGATAGCATGAGTTAGTTATAAAATAAATAAGAAACATTCCTCTAAGCTCGTTTTATTGATCTACTGGATCCTGATTTTATATGTAATGTGATAAAGGAATTTTGCTTCTTGTCATTTGTTTGAAAGATGCTTAAAAGAGAGCTAAGCACTCTGCAGAATTATTTATTAAAGAACAGACAGATAAACAGAGGAAAGGCATTTGGCTGGCGTTGTCATCTCTGTTAACATTTAAAATGGGAAATGATTTTCTGCTTTGGGATGGAACCCTTTTCAATCTTATTTTATCTTAGTTGCAGACATAAGCGAAGATTAGTTGAAATACAAGAACTACAGTATTGCCAAACTCTCCAATCTGCTGTGAACAATGTATCAAGGTCATACGTGAACAGTAACCTTCATCACTTTTCCATATCATTATACAGAGAGATGGAAGTTGTCAACATGTTTTGCCAAATTACACAGTAAATGGCCCCTAATGGCTTAAAGGACAATTATACTCACCTTCCCTTTCCGCTCCTCTTCCTTGTTCCTTAGCTTTTACCAAGGGTGAGGACCTGAACCGCTAAGTCCTCACCCCTGGGTTCGCGCAGCCTACAGCAGAGTCTCAGAGCAACGCTGTAGAGACTCTGTTGCAGAGCGTGCCTTCCTATTGGCCTCGTCGCCGATGGGGAGGAGGGGGTGGTGCCTACCAGAGCAGCGTTGCTCTGAGAGTCTGCTGTAGGCTGCGCAAACCCAGGGGTGAGGACTTAGCGGTTCAGGTCCTCACCCTTGGTAAAAGCTAAGGAACAAGGAAGAGGAGCAGAGGGAAGGTGAGTATAATTGTCCTTTAAGTGGACATAGTTTATGTAGAACATAAGAAAAACTGTATTTGTTAGGACAATTTTAATTGTAAAACTAACAGGAAGATTCAATAAAAGTTCCTATTGTTGACAATGTTGCTAATTTAGCCCCAACCAATCCGATGTTAGCTTTCAAATGTTAAATACCGTAAGACCTGATCAGTTGGGGAAAAATTAGCACCATTTTTAACGATAGGAACATTTATTGTCTTTTACAGACAAAATTGTTATTATATAGAAATATGGTTTTCTTTTTCTCCTGGTGTGTAGACACTGAAACTCTTAAAGAACATGTCCACCCCCATAATGAAATTTCTTCTGCCAGTTAGTGCACCCCTAAAACTGTCATGCTCACACTCTGCTCAAGTGCTTCTTCAATCAGCTATTCATCCTGATGTTTGCTGCCTCTGAGATATGTACTCCCCTGGCAGTCTGCATGGCAATTTTATTGCCTCCTAGCTAACTGTATTGTTTATTATAAATAATCATAATAATGATTTTCAGAACTAATAATAACTAAAGGGTGTTTCACTGGTAAGGAACTATTCAGTTTAAAAGGGAAGGTTTCCATTTTTATAGGCATTAATGTAGATACAAGAATTCCTATAGAAAGAGGAGAGGAAATTGACTTTTGGGAAATTTCATTCAATTATAATTAAAAAGCAGACAGGCAGTTTATTATAATATTTATATAGTTATTGTGTGTAAGCTCAGTGGTTAATATTGCTGGCAGCAGCTGTACTAAAGGGCTTAATTGATATGTTACATGAGAGTTCAACTTCAGCTTATGGTAAAACTGTAATAAGGATAATAAGGATAAAGCTGGGTACACACATTAGCTATACTCTATATAGGAAAGCTCCTGACTGTGTACACTCCCATCTGTCAGAAATGACAGACTGGACCTTGCAGATTCTGTCTGTCATTTTTCATGTGTGTTCTCCCTATATAGAGTATAGGGAGAACGTTCGTGACTGCCATACTCCCTACAATAGTGGGTAGGAGCAAGAGACAGGGTAAGTTGCTTAACTTCATTCACAGCTCCTGAACGTTTTATTGAAGACACGGCTCCTTTACCTCCCATTCTTCAATAAAAGTAAATAGCAAAAACTCATTTTAACCACTGGAGATATCCTTTAAGAGATTACTCTTAAATGTTTAATGGGGAGCAAGGTAGTTGTGTGTCACAGGGGAGAGAAAAATAGGAAGCAAGAAGACCTGTAGGCAGGAGGTTACAATAGCCTAAGTGTTATTGGATGAGAGCATTGATGAGCATAGCAGTAGTCAGATAAGAGAGGAAAATAAGGATTTTTGCAGTATTCCAAAGAAAAAAAAGCATCAGGTTTTAGCAACATTGTTAAAGTTAGAAAAGGAGAGAGAGGAATCAATAATTACCCCTAAGCAATGTGTCCACTGAATAGGGGGAATGGGGGTATTGTTAACAGAAATAGAAAAAGGTGGGATAGGACCAGGTTTAGGTGGGAAAATGGTTAGTTCAATTTAAGGCATGTGTGTGCTATGCAGGAGGAGATAGCAAGGAGGAAATAATCAGAATTTAGTTACAAAAAAAGGTCTGGTTTGGGCAATACAGTATCTTTATCTACCATAGGCCCATAGATATGTGAAAGATGGCTAGACAATAGAGCCACAGACCTGTAATTCTGCCTTTGACCCCAATAAAAAAATAAACACATTGCACCAGGCCAGATTTATTATATATCTGAAAGAGAAGTTTATTTTGGCTTCAGTACTTAAATGTGGAGAAATAAGTGTTGGAACGAAGGGGAAAATAAAGATTGTCTAAATAAACTTGCAACCTTAGGGTTCCTTTGTTTGATCTTTACATAGTTATTGCTTGTAGACACTCAGAGCTATATAACATCTGTAGGTGGTAGGGGCAGAATAACAGTAAATAATCCCCACACCCTCATTGGCGAATTTAGAACTAAAAGATCAATGTGCAAGGACACATTTTCCCTTCTTTCAATTGAAATCCGTAAACAGAAACAGACACTACTATAATTTTCATAGCTAACAGGCCTTTAAAGTGCAGTGTCGCTGTGCTGCTACACCAGATCTAACACTGATCTACGCACTGCTGTATTTGTAACAATAGAAATAGTTTGTAATGTCCTTACCTGGAATTTAATTTGGACTTGCTCAGGGCCCTTGTGATCACAGAGGAAGAAGAGCGCCTACGTTGTACTGTGGCCCTCATTTTCTGTAGAAGACAAAATATCAAAGTAATAACAGTTAAAAATCTACATTGCTAAATACATAATAAAACGTTCCTGTCAGCAAAAAATAATGTTGTTCGAAAGTACAGTAATGTAGGATGCATCTGCTAGGCCACTGAATACTAGCAAACCCCTGATTCTTTAAAGAATTGCAAAACCACCTCTGGGCTACGCTATCCCCCCCCCCACACACACCCATGCAGCGTCCCCATTTGTACCCCTGGGCACTCTGGTGGAATCCATCGGTTAGGTTAGTATTAGGGTTTCTTCTCATTTGCTCCAGCACCACCTAATGGCCATTCAGGGTACTGCAGTGGTCCCAACATCTGTGGCTTTACATCTTTCTTTAAGCATATAACATAGCTAAGAACCTGATTTACGCCAGGGATTTGGGGAGATGTAGTCCATTAGTCATTGTCCTATATTACGTAATTTTAAGTAATCAAAAATTATGAAATTATTTTTCTTTTTCTATAATAATAGTGTGTTAAATATTAATCTGAAAAGAAAGGATATTAAGGAAAAGAAAATTAAGATGACAGATTAAAATAAAATCTTGCAATGCTTGATAAGGCAACAGAAGTGCATTGGGTTCTATAGAGAAGAGACCAAATTAGAAGAGGGAGGCAAATTTTTAAAACCAATATTAGTATTTAGGGTCACATGGGTAGTGAGTGAGGCTAATGTCTTCCACATTATTAAATATGCATTTGTAAAAATGTCAGCCTTAGAGTCATCTACATAAATACTTAAACCTGGAGTGGAGTTTTGATTTGCATTTGGTTCTCCTTTAATGCTTGTGATTTTTGCTGGTACTGGCTCTTTAAAACATGTTTCTTATAAAAATTGTGTGCTCTTTCCCAAAAGGTTATCAAATGGGTCTAAATATAAATAATCTTGTAAACAATATAAATAAAATATGGTTCAAAGAGACAAATTGATATATAAAAACCACAGCCACTTATGGAAGAAAAGCTCAGAGAAATATTTGTTGGGTCTCTGATGCAATCGTCCTTATGACAAGTCTTCACCCAGAGTGCAGATGTTTACAAAGAAAGAAAACAAACACATTAAAATTCTGTGCACAGTCTGTCGGAAAGGAAACTCCTACAGACTATTCCACTTTTCATGAATATAAATACATTTACTATTATTGACCTTTTCGTGCCATAACTGTACCATATATTCTGTATATCTATACCGAATATTTGCCATACTGGCAAAACTTACAATAATCTGCATATTACATAGATTGTGGTGTTGTTTGCAAGGGGTAAATTCATTTGAACAAGTTATCTACAATTTTGTAGATTAGCTACAAGAATGAATGTCAGAAAAAAAAAGTGTGTGGGAGGAATTGCAGCAAAAATTACACCTGCTCCCACATTTTCATACTCATTAAAAGCAATTATGAGTTTCCTTTCATTCTAGCTTTATTGTCTGCAATCACAGATGTAAAATCGACTTTTCTCACAAAACATTATCTACTTGTTCTTCTCAACATATGGTGCATATTTTAAGAAAGGGTGCCCAATCTACCTCACTTGACCCTTTAAAAGGGGTCTATTTAGGCATGGAACGCTCAGCCCACTTTGGACAAATATTGACCAGACAGGCCAGCCAATCCATAAACTGGGAGTCAGTCACAACTAGAGATGGCTGAACTTTGGAAAGTTTAGTCCATTTTCGAACTTTCGAACTATATGGAATATGCTTGTTAAGGTTCTCATTCATCCAGGTCATGGTATATCTGTTGTATTCAATTAGTCCAGTTGATGTAATTGAATACAACAGATAGAACTATATGGAAAGTTCGAAAACAGACCCATTAAAGTCAAAGGGAGTCAAATAGTTTTAAAAGGTCGAAAGAAATACAATTAAAATATCAATGGGAAATGGACATTTTACTTGCGGATTCGAGGATTCGATATTTACTCACGTATTGGTATAATAGACATTTTACTTGCGGATTCGAGAATTCGATATTTACTTGAGTATTGGTATAATAGACATTTTACTTGCGGATTCGAGAATTCGATGTTTACTTGCGTATTGGTATAATTACATATGCATCATCAGGTGTGATTTACCAGCAGGACTGAAAACTGGTTAGCTACTAGGGTTAAAAAAAACTTCTGACCAATCCAATTGAATAGGGGGTTGATCAGGCACAATTTATTTATAAGTCCATGTGTACCAGCCCTTAGTAGTTGAAATAACAAGCACAAATATTGTTTAGGGTGACAATCTAGTCTGTGTTCTGCCACATTAAGCACTCTGTTTTTGTTTTGCCATTTCCACTGTGTTTTTCTCTTTCCCACTTATAGAGTAGAAATAACTAAGTAGCCTGTCTGTAAAAGAATTATCAAGAAAACTGTCCCTTGAAACCTACATGGAATGATTTTTTCATACAACAAAATCACATGTGTATATATAAAGCTTGAGAGACTGCGTAGTCAAACATGTATATACTACTCCTGGATACATGTACTATGACAGTCAAAAAATTAATGGAGGCCTTATCCTAGATGATAAATGGGGCTTGCATGTGACCAATAAGATGGCTCCCTGATAGACAATAGTTGTAATTACTCATAGGAAGGATCCCACCAGCTAGTACCACATAGCAGTGCAATAAAAGCATTTATGTCCTATTTTCAAGTTATGTATTGAAGGTAACCACAGGGGAGCAGTATCCTATGGAACTGGCTGCAGCGTTTCATTTCTACAAATGAAATCACCATGTTTGAGCATTAATTTAACTGGCCCCTCAGCAGTGTTCAGTGAGTCATAGCTCCGACTGAGCCATTTTCGGCATTACATATAAAACCCAGCGGCAATAAAAAGTTTATGAACTAAGCTTTATAAGTCACAAGTGCTTTATATTTATTAATTGATAATTGATGTGTGTTTTTTTCCAAGTGCACCTTGGCATTTAAAGTATTGTTGAAGTATTGAGTATTGCTATATAATATGTTTGAATCCAGTTGCATTCGTGAGAATCTTTATCATTGTGGATCTAATCTCTGTCTCTTACAGTATTTATGAGATCATAGTAATCGGCATGTATACAATGAATAAAATGGGGCTTGTTCTACATAAGGGAATAAATACTGCTCAATACATGTTGCTGCCAGCATTAATAATATACATAATACAGGGGATGCTCTCTTTTCTAAGCTTTAAAACTCCTTACAAAGCCATTTCAAGATGAGAGTGGCTTTCTTCAATGAGGCCATATTGGGTAACGGCCTTTGATTTTGACTGGGCTTTGCTTTTAAAACTGTCACCCGGACAGTTTCATCAACAACTCGTGCTCTCTGTTATGTTTCCACGGTAATTTCTTGCTTTGGGCTCCTTGTTGTAACTGCGCATTATTCATCATTGAGCTGCCAACTTCAGATCTGTATTTCTTGGCACACAGTCTTCTAATATTGTTCATTTTAAACCCATTTATGGCTTAAAGCAACATGAAGCTTTCTTGTTTTTAATCTGTAATCGGAACTTACTTGTAAAAGATTTGTATATACAAGCCAGATGTCAAATCCAAGTCACATTTTAATCAGAAATATAAAGAATACAATAGATAGAATGTAGTTGTATTTTCCTCCTGGTGATCAAAAACAATAGAAAAGGAATATGCTTGTGAAGGTTCTCATTCATCCAGGTCATGGTATATCTGTTGTATTCAATTAGATCAACTGGACTTGAAATGTAGTTCTTGAAGACGTTTCGCTAGTCATCCGACTGGCTTTCTCAATTCAGAATGACTTGTACAAGAATCTGTGGCAATTATGTACCCTGGAAAATCCCAATTAGCATATCACAGCCAGGTGTTAAGGGTGTGATTAGATAGTGGCTAAGAGGTGTTATAGGAACGCCCAGAGTAAGGTGTTAAAACAGCATTGTACATGGCAGACAGTTATTTTACATAATTGCCACAGATTCTTGTACAAGTCATTCTGAATTGAGAAAGCCAGTCGGATGACTAGCGAAACGTCTTCAAGAACTACATTTCAAGTCCAGTTGATCTAATTGAATACAACAGATAAATAGAAAAGGAAATATTCCTATGTATGGAGACTTTGATAAAGATCTATTGATCATAGAAATGTGCTGTTGGTATGTGTGGATAGAATGCTGTGCACCTGCCTGTGAATTCTAAAGGTTCATCTCTGATCCTCTGGTGTTTGTTTAATAGCTTCTGGACTTCACGTGTTGGGTGGACTTGTCTAACTATTCAAAGCTGTTGCTGCATCCTGGGGATCCTCTGGAACTACTCCAATGCTTATCATACAGTTAACTACAAATAAACATTTAGTAAGTTTTACAATTAAAAGCACTACAGACTATCATATCTCCCAACTTTCAGTGACTGGCTACCTGGTGCAGAACTAATTTCCACCACATCTCGCCACCATTTCACCCATAACCTTGCCCAGACCATCGCTGCCATGCCTTACTGCATAGTCAGATCACTAGAAATTTCAATGTCCAGCTGAACTTTGGACAGTATTTTTCTTAACGATGTTAGGGAGTGACATGGATTGTTCTCTTACCATGCTGATTACACTATGATGTTCATAGTATATTGCTAGCGCCTGGCCCATTAACTTATAGATGTAACATTGATTGTAAAGCAGCGTTATCGGGAATGTCGCAAGTAAGAACCGCTCGCTCTTACATCGGTATGGCCAGCATTACTTTCAAATACCCCGATCCGATGCATTTTACCTTGGTACTTGTGCTGCCTCCACACATTACATTATTTGTTAACTATGCTTTCATTTATTTACTGTAGATAAATAAATAACATGTTTCCATTAATCCTAGTGCTAAACATAATCATATACACACAGATGCCTTCATAAGTTTTTTTGTTGTTGTTGCAATAACAATAAAGCTATAGATTTAAATGAATTAATATATAAATGAAATAAGAATGAAAAAGTTCTCAAATGATTTCTAATTATACAGGGACCACAGCCACATTTATTAATTTTAACAACTTTTTACTTTTACTGCTAAACCCTGATTAGGTCATAAATGCTCCCCCATCTCTTTCCCATGATCCACTTATTGATGTAGAAATGTATGAGGCTCATATAAGGTGCAGAGGAGGATGGTAGGCAGCCAAAGTCAGATCTGATTCAGGGCCACATCTACCATTAGTCAGAGTGAGACATTTGTCCCAGGCGGCACCCCTGCACTGAAGACGGCAGGCAAGCAGAAAATAATTTTCCCTAGTAACAGATTTTGATTTTGTTAAAATTATTGTTTGGTTGGGTTAGCTTTAGTTAGTTTGTTAGGCTAGGTTAGACTAGTTAGGTTAGTTAAGGCCCTGCTGAAAGAGTATACCTTGACATCGTGGCAGGCTTACAAATCTTTTCGCTAAAATCTTTTATACTACAGAAAGTATGGCAATTTTAATGTATTGTACCAGTTGAACCATGGCCACCGAGAAAGCCACACCCAATTTAACACAGCGTCGGTGCGCTTCATGCGCGCCTGAAAACAATCAAGGGTGGCATTTTAAAATGGCTTAGGCAGCAAAAACCCTAGAAGTGCCCCTGATCTGATTGTAGTCTAAGTATGTATAAAGCCTGGTAAACAAGGGGCCAATTTGGCCTAATAATTCTGAGCGTCAGAGTTACAGATTGATAGACCAATCAATTGTCTCTCAGTTATAATTATATTGGCCCAACACATCATGCAGTCTATTGAAATCTGCACAATCTGTCAGGAACGATCTGTCCTGCGGGAAATCACAGCAATCACTTTCAGTGCAACTGAAATATCAAGTGTGTGCCCAAGCCCTTCTATTTTAAATATTTGTAGCTCTAAATCACCCGAACCAATGTTCATTTTAAACTTTAGATTAAAAAAATCTTCTGCATGGGGTACAATCAAACAAAGGTAGAGATCACAGATTAGCCTCAAACACTGTTCTGCACAATAAAATGATGTTGTTCACATGAAGTAAAAAAAATGAAGACAGTCAAATAACCCACTGATGGAACTACCACCGCTGTGACCGCGGGGGGGGGCCCGGAGGTAAGAGGACCCACATCAAAGATTGCACGTATAAAGTTAAACAGCTCAAAATTTAAAAACAGCTGATTGCTGTTTTGCCCACCTTTTGCCCACTGGCGAAATTGTGTGTCAGGGACCTGGCCTTTTATTATTATTATTATTGTGGATTTATATAGTACCTACATCTTCTGTAGCGCTTTGGCTCATGGTGGCCCAGTAGTTAGCTGAAGTCCTGAGTTCAATTCCACCCTTGGACACATGTGCAAGGAGTTTGTATGTTCTTCTCCCGTGCTTGCGTGGGTTTTCTCCGGGCACTCCGGTTTTCCCCACAATCATAAAGACATACTGATGTGCAATTGTATGTGCAAATAAATGTGCTTGGATTGTAAGCTCTTCGGGGCAGGGCCTGATGTGAATGTATACATGTAATTGTAAAGTGCTACGGAAGATGTTGGCGCTATACAAATCCACAATAATAATAATAATTAAATGAACACATTCACATTCACACTATTAAATGTTTTATATTAAGGAAAGTTTTTTCTTGGAAACTGAAAATTATTAGGAAATCTTTTCATTTAATGAAAACTTCCCAGTGGCCATTCTAAAAATACAGAGGTTTTTTAAATTCCAGAAATGATCCCAGGGCTAATATAAATAGATGAAACCACAGCCTGTATTTGATTTAGACAGTTCTACTAATAACCATTACTAAACTCAGTAAATAATAAAAATGATCCAATTTTGTGTTAATATTATGATGTTTTGCCTAGATCCCAAACAATGCATTAACTTATCACTGGTGATATTAAAGCGGTTACGTTTATTGGGACCTGAGGCCACACTATGCCGGACAGCACATGCATGCATAGGCGGACATTTTATTCATGTTACTGTCCGTTTGCGCCGCAATCCACCTTATTTTTTGTAACCATAGTGCATGGAATTCGCAAAAAAATGCTGATCACATGTGCTCCTAAAACAGATCTTGCAATGCGGGCAATTAGCACAAGCTCACACATGCTCAAATGCAAGCCCGATCGTAAGCATGCAAGGGCGTGGCCTAGCCCAATATGTAAATAGAAATTAAGCGCTAAATGAAGAGAAATTGCTTTAATGATATTGTTTATATAATTCTAAGACCGTTTTATAGTAAATACTACAGTATTTTCAACTGTATGTAGTGAAATCAGGAACCAGGATAAATGTTCTCAGTATTTTTCTTTTTTGTAATTAAGAGAAACAGCTAATTTTTTTTTATTTGTAATGATAAATTCCATCCACCCTCATTTATATTTTAGCCATACGGTAATACCCCTTTAAATTAAAGGGTATCTCCACTCGTATTTTTAACATTTGGTAATCCAGTTCTATTGAAGAACGAGAGGTAAAGGAGCTGTGCCTTATCTTCCGTTCTTCAATAGAACAAACAGGAGCCAGGAGAGAAGGTAGTTATTTTGAGGGCTGACAACTCTGGAAAATCTTTGGACTTTCACAGATCTACTTCCTCAGTTTCATCCAGTAACATTAAGGACTGAACCGAAATATAATTTTCACTTTTCCTCCCATTTTGTTTTACTGTTGCGTGTGGGTTTTTTTGTCTATTTTTTTCTGTAATCTATTAAAGTTTTTGTTATTAAATGACATTTAAAAAACGCCTATCTTAATCTCTGAATGCTGCAATTAAATCCAAGGAACTGCCTCTGTGACACACTGTACATGATAGTAACTGAACAGACATTAAATTAGTTTAGTTATACAGCAGTGCATGCTGGGTAGGTTTGTGTACATGTAACACATACGGCAATAACCAATGGTTTTATGGTAAATATATATAAGTGACAGGCAATTTTCAGTTGGAATTAGAAGGTTGTCGAAACATTCTTTATTTTTAGAAAGTCATTCAGCCATTTTTTACAACTATACAATGAACTTGCCTTCACAACTTCCAATGGAAGACAGTTCCATATTTTTACCGTTCTCTCAGTGAAAAACCCTTTCCTAACTTAAAGGGTATCTCCACTCGTTTTTATAAGTTTTGTGAATCCAGTTCTATTGAAGAACGGGAGGTAAAGGAGCTGTGCCTTACCTTCCGTTCTTCAATAGAACACACAGGAGCCAGGAGACAAGGTAAGAAACTTACCCGCTCGCTCGCTCCCCCGGCGCGTAGTCTGACAGGTCCCAACGGACCTTGTCTTCTATGCGCATTCGCGATCTATGCGCATAGAAGACAAGGTCCGTCGGGACCTGTCAGTCTAAGTTTCTTACCTTTTGTCCTGGCTCCTGTTTGTTCTATTGAAGAACGGAAGGTATGGCACAGCTCCTTTACCTCCTGTTCTTCAATAGAACTGGATTCCAAAATGTTAAAAATACGAGTGGAGATACCCTTTAAGTATTTTCCCTATATCTGTGGTATTTATTTAGATCAACTGGACTTGAAGTTTAGCTCTTAAAGGGTACGTACACTGTAAATCCAACTAAACGTTACTAGATAGCATAGGCTTTAGTTGTAAAGGGATTTCTTTTCTTTGAGCCCCTCCCATACCCTACCTTTCCGTCAAAGTTTCTGTATTGCTCCTCCTGTCTTCTCAAGTTTTTAGCTCCGCCCCCACAAGATGTAAAAATCCCTTTGCCAAGCAAATACTTTTTCCGGTCGCAGAGTGCGCCTGACGTCAGTGCGCACATCACATAGCAATGTGCTTGGTTGCTGTGTGATGACATCATGTGTGCTCATGATGACGTCGCTGCAATATGTGTGCGCACTGGTGGTAGGTTACGTGCGCACTGATGTCACACTGCGTGTGCACTGATGTCAGTTGCGTGCTCAGTGACAGGAAAAATGATTTGCTTAGAAAAGGGGTTTTCACATCTTGTTGGAGACAGGAGGAATACAGAAACTTTGAAACCCTTGTTTCCACTTTCTCCATGTAAAGGTTTGCCATGATGGGTGAAACTGGAGATCCCATAGCAGATCCATGTTTTTGTTTGTAGAACTTACATTTGAAATAGTTGAAAATATTTGTAGATCCTTACATTTGAAATAGGTGGTATTCAGGCATAAGCCCAGTAGGGAACAACACATTTTCTAGGTTAAAGGACAATTATACTCACCTAGCCTGATCCACACTTGAAGACTACCCAGGGTGAGGACCAAAACTACTAGGTCCTCACCTCTGGGTACTTTACAGATTGGTACCAATACATTGGTATTACTTGCTTAGAGCCCTCCTTTGCCGAACCACTCTTCTCCTCCTACATTCTTCTGTCACTGACAGTCCGTGATGGGGCCAATGGGAAGACACACTTCTCGCAGAGCGTGTCTTCTCATTGGCCACATCATGCACTGCAAAAAGAGGGCATAAGAGAGGATCTGGCCAGTGGGTAAAATTTAAAGTAAATATTACACATGATCTGGAAAGTACCTAGAGGTAAGGACCTATTGGTTTAGGCCCTCACTCCTGGGAAGGAGAGGAGCTAGGGGGAGGTGAGTACAATTGTCCTTTTTAAGTTCTGTTCAGCTGGCTAGGGTGTTGTCTTGGCACAGCCGTTTTCTCACCATTTCAACAGCCTCCATGGTTGGTATACAGGTGGGATGTCACATCATAGGACACCATAGTTTCTTTTGCACAGAGTACTATATCCTGAATCTTGTGAAATTCTGGAATTATGAATGGGATGTTTAGAACTTCCAACCTAGGGCCCTAGGATGTTGGCTAAGTATTTTTACCACCTTGTCACTGTAAATCTATGAACTTTTTCTTTCTGGCGGGATGTTAGAGCTTCATACATGTTGTTACCGGCTAGGAGTGTGTCATCTTAACATGGTAGTCCAAGCTGTTGAGTACCACCGTGCAATGTCCCTTATCCATTGACAGATAAGGGAATCAAGGATGTTAAGGCAATTCTTTCCTGTGTAGTCAGGTTTGATGATGGAGATTTTGCATTGGCTAAGGCTGCACATCACTCTGTGGATTGGATTTATGTGGCTGCTATAATATCCACTACAGGGATGGCTTTAGGAGTAATAGCAAAATTAAAACCCTTAGCCAGGACTTTCATTTCTGGCTGGGTCAGGGTCCTGCTAGACAATTCCCTCCTTTTGTCTCCAATTTAGTGTGTCTACTTTTGGGATGTTCTGGGATGACAGGATACAGAACCTGTTCTGTTGCCTTTCCTTGCCCTTATGTTGCTGTAAAAATGGTGCTTGCTTGATGAACTCCATCACTCTTTCCCAGATGGCCACAGGTAGCTGTGAAGCCAGGTTCTGTTCTAGTTGGCTAATGTTGTGTCATAAACCGTACAATGCGTCTGTCACACTCATTCATTCAGGAGCTGCACTTGAGCCTTTTGCAGAATCTGTGTGGCTCTGATGCCTTTTACTGTGAAATCCAGACGAATGCCGAATGGTACTAACCTTTGCTCTGATTGACACGGAGGTGGTTTCTGAAGTGTGCCAATTTCCTTGCTGTCTTATTGTATTGCCGTACAAGTTTGGGGGGTTTCTCCCCAAAATAATTTGCTTTACCCTAAAACATTAATGAACAACTGAAGTCTCAGAACAATGCTGAATTAGAAGGCAAAGCACCTTGATGTAAAAGCAGAATCTGCGTCTTTTCTCTTGATGTGGGTGCTGGGAAATGTACCTTTATAACATGGGGATTTTTTCCAGCATCCCATACAGTTTGGTCACTGACCAGTGTATTTTTTGCACAGCTGGTCACACCTACTAGTTGTCTTGAGCAATCCTGTAACAGTCCATATTAGACAGGGCAGAATGTGATTAAAGTCAGGAGGGGCTCACTGTAATTCTTCAGAGGATTACATTCACTTAAATGCAATTTATGGAGATGTAATTTACAGTTTGGGTTCTTTTGAGGGTCCTTTTAGATTATGAAGCATAACATTTTGGTTTAGCTTTCCTTTAACCCCAAATAGAGAACAATGTACTATTTTAAACCAGCTGAGCTCACCTTCTCCCACTTCAGGAGATACATGCTTATAAGTTCTCTGTTTCTAAACAATATGTGCCCTTCGATTGCTGTAAAATCCCAAGGGGTCTTTTTCACTTTCAATTAGCAGTCTGCAAAGTCGGGAGGGACTGTGTGCCAAGAACTATTGTCAGACAGCAAATAACTCTAATGCATTTTCTAATGCAACGGATGGATCTGTCAGCCTGTAAAACTATAACTAGATTATGATCATGTTGCAGTACAGTACATTGTGTTAGTAGGCCAGAGTTTGTCAATAGTAAGGGATTTTCCCTTTATGCATGACCTGAATCCATTCACAAAGAGAGGTCTTAGGGCTGAGCCACACTTCCGCATTTTAACATGCGGTATGATTGTGATCCGGTCGCTCGTTTGAAATTGCTCTTGCCACACTAGGTGCGCTGCCTTGAGTCGTGCTGCAATCTGCTTGCAGTCTGGTCCGCTACTATGCATTGTAGTGTGGCCTCTGCCTTAGAATATTAAGGACTATTTCAACTGCAATACTGATTATTGCATCTACCTTTTGAAATGTCCATGTTCTCAGATATACATAGGGAAAACAATTGGTCTCTTTAAAAAAAAGATTCCAGCACCACAGGGCCTATATCAAACTTGCTCTGGAGAGATCCACTGTGGATCCTCTTGGCACTGCTAAACCCCTGTGGCTTCTCACTTCCTGAAGTATAGACACCTTGTTTCCGATCTCAAAGGTATGGTCATTGACCATGTGCCCCTTATGCCTAGAGGCGGTGATAAGCATAATATACGCTTACACAGGGAATCTTTCTGGATTTTTTCCTTAGATGCCTTACAACCTGAAGGTTTACATTGTAATCTCTTTTCTTTTCCTATGGTTTATGTATTCTTTTAATTACTCTCTAGGTGGCACTAGAGAACTCTTTCCTGTCTCTATATAAGGTGTACTTGATAGTTCATTTGTATCCATTTGTCTGAAGAACATCTATGTACCGAAACATCACATTTGTTCATTTTAATCAGCTCCCAGGGCATTGTCTCTCTCTGATCTATTTTGTTTTTTTAAGGTACAGGCACTTGAATAAATTAATTCATTGTAATTTTGTGCTGGTCGAACAGTATTCTTAATGTACTGGGATCACCAGATAACATTCAATTCACTGTTGGTTGCAGGACTGGGTGCAGTGAACTGTCAATATTTTGGAGTCCAGAAATACGAAAACCATATAATATCATTTCTATATTTGCGTTGTCACGAAACAACTAAGCTTACATTTTAAACGCACTTCCACAGATGCACAGCTGGTTTTAGGGACAGTATTTCTCTTCCAAAAACTGTTTCCTGACTTGAACATCTGCTTCCTCTGCGTGCAGATTATATCTCCTCATACCACTTCTGCCTGTGGGTCTGCTCACCAGACAGCATGATCTGTTCTGTAATACTGCTTCCTTTTTGCAGAAGTGGTTAAGAAAATGACTGGTATTTTTAAGAAGTCTTGGCTTATTTTGTAATTCTGTATCTGCTGCAGTTGACACAATTTAAAAGGCAATGGTTGTCTATACTGTAAGATATGTAGGTGTTTTGTAATATGGATTTGGTACACTATGGGGCTTATGTGCCTTATGAGGTGCAAATGTTTGCCTCTGTTATTGATCTGTAGCAGCAAATCAGTTTTTATTTGTCTGCAGTAACCCAGTAAAAAGCTTCAGTTTGGTTGCTGCAGATGTTAGCCCCTGTGTCTGTCTGTCTGTCTGTCTGTCCTTTAGACCTGTGACTTTGCAATACAAAGACTCCTGCTAGGAGACACTGAGCAGAAACGCCTAAATTCCCCTAATACACACAGCGTCTAATCTCATTCTACAGCTCATAACAGCCAAGTTAAATAACAGAAACGGTCTGATTTTCCTGGATCGACATCCTGTGCTGTCAGATTGCAACACACTGTGTAATAACATTACTACAGCTGTTAAGGGTTTTTCAGCATTTGGGCAGAGGTAACAGGTTGGCCATAGTGGAAAATAGTAATAAAGATCTTTACAGTCATAGCACACCAGCCAACTCGGTCTGCACATAAAGCCGCTATGAGTATTAATCCCCATGTCTCCTGCTTTAGGTTTCTTGTTCTCTTTTGGAAATGTCAGGAATTCTCACCCAGCTTAACGTCATTTCTTTTTCCAACATCACCTTTATTTCTAGGTGCCGAATGACTTTTCTGGACCCAAGAACATCATATTATAATATTATTATAATAGTTTAGTTCTTGGCTCACTGGGATTTGCTCACACTTAGAAATCTCAAACCAGCTGTAAGTTATTATAGTGTACTCACTGTGCCATTGGTTACAACAATAAAGTAGAATGTATGTCTGTACTGCCCATTACTTCAAATTAAGGCGCCCCCTGTTGGTTACAACAATAACACAAAGTATGTCTGTTCTGTATGTTGAACTGTGGATTCTGCAGATAAAACCTTTAAATGAAGAAAATAGTGTAAAGGTCTAACAAATTCCATAATGTTAGACAATCAAACTGTAGCAGATTAAAGGGGCACTAATCTTTTTATTCTATTTCTTTAAAGGGTAACTGTGGTCTCCAATTCTTCCAAACTAGTAAAAATTATATAAAAAGCAATCCATCATACCTTCAAAATAAAACCGAAATCACATCTCTAGATAAAATTTGTGAGAAGTTATTGCTGGGAAGGTTCAGCAATATTACTTCCTGGTTGAACACTTCCTGGTTTCAGACATGTGACCAGCTTGTAGTCAAGTGACCAGCCCCTGCTTGCGTTAATAGGCTCACCTTCTCAACTGTCAATTTTTTCTCCAGGTATTTCCTGATTTCCTCAGCATTAGGTCTTAACTGAGCATGCTTCCCCCCTGGGACGAATGGGAGGGGCAGATGTCTGGTGATGTCACTCAACCTACTGGAAGCAGGAAGTTTGAAAATTCACCCCAATATAATATCTCACAGGCTCCAGCCAGAGATGTGATTGTCGGCTCATTTTAAAGAAAATACTGCAGGCTTTCATTTAACCCTAACTTGTATTGAGATTTTATTAAGTTCTGAATAAAATCTATTATTCCTAGGGAGGGGAAAGTAATAACCAACTTCTTTTTACAAGCTATTGGATCCTACATTGGCTCTTTTTGACAGTTCTCCCACTGCCCCATCCTTCTCTAACATATGTAAGGTATAGGAAATGTGTCACAATGTATTGCTGAAAGGAGCTGTGTTATGGCGCCGGCGTGGGATCCTTTAGCTCAGGACAGTTGGGTGGATGCAACCATAGTTCCATCCACCCAGACAACTCGACTCCATCCTTAAGTGGAGGTAGGGCAAGCAGCATTCCTCACTGAGCCTTGGTTACTGCCTGTGGTGCCCATAATTACACCCCAGCTTGAGGCAGGTTGTTCACCCCTGCTTTAGCTGCATAGATTAGTGATTATAAGTAAAAGTCGATCCACCTTCTTATTGATTACAGATTTTATTTAGAGAATACATTACATATAATGTATACATTAGTGTTTAAATATAAGCTTGATGCATATGTAATAAATAGAGAAACAGTTACCATAACTCACAAGGGATCCTTGCAATCCTGTAGATTGGCAGTTATAAACAGTTTTAATGAACAAATAGATGCTTGCTAATGTTAACATGAGACTGGCTTACCATGATACCCAGGAAAACCCACTGGTTGGCCTAAGTACTAGTGTGCCCTATAGTCACCAATGGAGGTTGGTAAACTCCTCAAAATATAGATTAAGATCCAAGGGGGAGTAAAAACAAAATAACAGGAGTGGTCAGGAGAAGTTTTATATAAAGGATGTACATTTGTGAGGGCAGAAATAGCAGATAAAAAGTCAATTAGGCCTCTGGTCTAATGGCTATAGGTAAGCAGATTCTTGTAATTATTATATTAAATTCATATTAATGCTACAGCACAACTTTCTATTAGAACCTTCAAAGATAAGGAAATGTCTACACAATTAAAATTCTTCGTCACCATTAATCTACAATAACAGCTATTTGTGTGCACAGAAAATCATCTTCTACAGTATGTATGCTAAACATACGGTATTAGTTCTTGCTACCATAATTCTGTCCTTGATTTGCTGCCCTCAGGACCGTACCCATTTAAGCCATAAATACTTTTTATGATAAGTGCCATGTGACAAGCAGAACTGTTCCATGTTATATAACTATAAATCTGCAGAATATTAATGTTCTGTAAAAACTTTATGCTATTTAAGTGGAAGTTTAGCACTAATACATATACTTTCAAGGAAAAGGTACTTTTTCATTCCAGTAACCTCACTCTGTTCAGTGTATATATTTCTATAAATTGATGATTCTAATGTACTGACCCCTAATAGTGTTCATTATTATGGTCCTTTATGGTCTTGCCCTTGACTTATCCCCTGGGTGGATTCAGTTTCTTAGTAGAACTACTGAAATAGCAGCTCACCAATGACCATTAATAGAAAAAATATGCACACCCAGCACTAGCATGTGCTAACAGTTTCTAGGTGGTGCTGGTTCCAGGCTGTTTGGCCACATCTCTATAGTGAAGATAGCCAAGTAAGAGGGGCCCTTAGCCCATTTATATTCAGGAACAGCCATTGCATATTTGACAAGAGTGTCTGTGTTCACCTGCCAAAGTGACGACTTATTTGTCTGTCAGTTGTATAGTTGTAGCACCGAGTATGGAGCCAACTCAATGGTTGTAATCAGTCATAGAGAACTGAGAATTCTCCTAATGGCTTATGACTCCTAGGCTATGATTTCATCTCTCTTATCGCAAGAATAGTGTTTACCATAATGTATTACAGTTGTTAGCAACTTGGCGCTAGGAGAGGTCCCTTACATAAATACAGCTTCCAGCATCTGGCTTCCATTAAAACTAGCTGCTGATGTCTTACCTCTTATAGCATCACCTCATGCACTGATCTTTTGTGTTTAACCGCAATGCATTCCTAGAAAGAACAGCCTTTTATACTTCCACAGATCAGTGGCACTCAGCCCAAGCAGCTGTTTTCACTGTTTACCATACATCAAAAGGGAAAAACTTAACTGGAAAAAGCAGAAAAATACTATTCTCTTGAAAAATGCATTATGAATTTTTGCTAAAAAGATATTCCCAGAAAAGTGATTATTTTAAAATCTGTAGACTTATAGAATTATCCACAGATCTGCAAATTTATCATGTTAAAAGCGAGTAAAGTCTGCAGAATGTTAATTTTTATCTTGTACATATGGGGAATTGTGCAGGCAGTTTATATTGTGTCAAGGGAACCATAACCATTTTACTTAACGTATTAGATAAAGATAATGGTCTTGCAAATGTGCCTTAGTTATGGTCTAATCAATGTATATGAGGTTAAAGTAGAGGCATGGTTCCAGGATGACTAGTCCATGCTAATGTATTTATAGCAATGATGTTTGTATTATATTATATTATGGGGAAATGCTACATTTTACAAAAATGTTCATCCTACAGAAGGAAGTGAATTTGCTAAACAACTAAAATAATTGTGGGGATTGGTCAGTATCTGTCAACTTCCACCTCCATCATCAGTCTGGCATCTGACCAATAGGAAGACGAACTCCTTGCAGGGTGTTTTCCTATAGGTCTTGTTGATGATGGAGGACTGGGTGGACTGGTGAGGGAAAATGAAGTAAATTAGTTGTAAAGTGGGTAATTTTGTTAACTGTTAACCCTAGGGTGAGGACTTAGAGGTTTTGGTACTCAACCTGTGGACTTTTATTAGGGGGTAGGAGCATTTTGGGATATAGTTTTCCTTTAATGTACCTGATATGTCATTGATATCAGCTGCAAATTAGAACAATGGGGCAACATCTGATTGGCATTTGGCGTCTTTTCCTTACCCAACAAGATAAGTCAGAATACTAAAATGTTTGTAAGAACCTCAATTCAGGGCAATATTCCTTTGAAGTGACAACCAAGGCTTTGTGAGATGGTTATTGCTATAGAACAACTATGTTAAAAAAACAAAGGCTGCTTCGCTAAACAGCCTCACAATGTACACGAGCGGCAAATCGAGTTTTAGCTAGCCAATTAAGGAAAAAGCTTTTTTTTGCTTTAATAGTTTTCCAAGAAAATGTACAACACATATTTTCCCCCAAAATGACAATGTTTTGTAGGGTTTATGTTTGTAAGGTAAATCAATTCCGACTTGTTGTAGAGATTTTGCAGTCACTTGGAAGTGGTACACGGAAATATTACAGATAAGGATATAGATTAACGCTGTTGTCCAAGCTCCGCCCCCTCCATCTGCGATTTATCCAATGGGAAGTATCGCTTTTTGCAGAGTGTGACTTTCTGCTGGTTAGGCCCTAGACCATAAAGAGAGCAGAGAAACAACACTTCATTTGTCCTTTACTAAGTATTTAAACATTTCTGACAAATACAATAATCTACCTAATACCGGACTAGTAAAAAAATGGCCGCATTTTAGATTAACATTGAATGGAACAATAACTAACAAGCTAATATCCAACAAGAAAGTAAGAATTTAAGGCACCGCTAATGACTTTGCTGTACCCAAACAGTGATCTATTTAAGGCTTGGCATTAGAGACTTTATGATCAATGAATAGGTAGACAAACCCATTTATTTTCATTTAATTACAGATTTAAAGGTCACACTGTACATCTTGCCAGCATCAATTAGAGCATGGCTTAAAGGACAACAATCTAAAAAAAATAACATCACCCCCATTACATGTCCACACTTCCAGCAGCTGAAATCGCTTAATCACATTTACAACCGTGCTGCCCTCCCTTAGATATCACACAGCAAAATTGAGTGCTAAAAGCCCGCCTCCTAGACGGCCCAGGGCCATGGTTAACATATCACTTGTCATTGGCTGGTGGGAATGTCTGTTACAAACTTTCTCCTCCTCCTCTGCCAGTCAAACAAACTTGAAATGTCATGTTACTAGGATACAGCCTACATAATCAAGCTGATCAATGGTGGGTGGAGGAGTGTTTTCTTGCATGCTAGCTTTGAGTGACAGTTAGAGACAGACAGAATTGTTATGCCCCCTTCACAGCATGGCTAATTAAAGGCAGAGAGAGGTTCGAAATCAGGAAAAAATGAGGAGGGCTGCATACCTTTACTCTTTCTAAAGCAGTTATAAAAAAAATGCATTGAGGCAATACAGTTATCCTTTAAAATATGCAGTATTTCCCTTCAGGATTATTGGCACAATTTCCAGTGAAAAGTGTATTTCTTTTTAGTGTTCATGAAAGATGAAAGTGTATATATTCCAAATATATAAAAAATATATGCAGACAAGTGGGCAAGTACCAGTAGGTTAGGACCCAGTTCAAGAAAGCAACCTTGACGTGGTGCTTGGGCTTAAAATAATTTGGCAATTTATTGAACTAATTGCTTTTATTTATCCAGGGTTTAGCAGGCTGTTTGTAGTAGCAACCTTATGGAGGTAGCCAATATGCAATGAGAATTGTTAGTGCACTAGAATTCTGTTTTGTATGTATATATTCCAAATGTCTTATGTACTGAGATCTGGTAAAGAGTGGCAAAGATTGAGATTAAATTAAGATGTGTAGCTGCAGAGCTCTAGGTGAACATTTGAAGAACATTACATCTCAGTATATTTGCAATATGCTGAAGAGCTGCTGTCTTGCTTGGATCACAGTACTTAAGGGGTTAATGACAAAAATATTAGGCTGCCACATAATGATGGTAGTCACTAGAGATGTCCGAATTTCGCAAAATCCGGTCCGCTCGAGGATCCGCGAATTTTAGAAAAAATTCGAAAATCCTCGAGCGGACCCTTTAAAACCTATTAAAATGAAAGTTCAGCAAAATTTGTTCTTCAAAAATACGAGTATTCTTCGAAAATCCGAAAATACGAAGATTCTTCGAAAATACGAGGATTCTTCGAAAATACGAAGATTCTTCGAAAATACGAGGATTCTTCGAAAATACGGACCCGAAAATTGGCTTGCTCCTTCCAAAAATGTGAAAATTCTGCAAAATTTCGAATTTACGAAGATTTCTCGTATTTTTGAAAAATGGGAAATCCTCGTAATTTCGAAAATTTTCGAAAACGTGGTTCGGAAAAGTTCGGAAGGCGGAAAACCGGAAAATCCATGATATCCACCGTTCGCGAACGAGGTAAATCCGTGAACCGGGCCATCACTAGTAGTCACATATACATAAGGAAAATATAGGGAAACTTAGTGAGAATTCTGATGTATCCAGGGTGAGGATTAGTGATGGCCCAGTTCGCGGATCCGAAACTGAATCCGCGGCGGATTTACCTCATTCGCGAACAGCGGATATTGCAGATTTTTCGGTTTTACACCTTCCGAACTTTTACGAACCGCGTTTTCGAAAAATTTCGAAATTACGAGGATTTCTTGTATTTTCGAAAATACATGGCAAAACGTATTTTCGAAATTACAAGGATTTCACATATTTTCGAAAATGCGTGAAAATACGTATTTCCAAAAATTTTCGAAAATACGGATTTTCCCGCATTTTCCGAAATACGTTAAATCCTCATAATTACGAAAATTTTCGAAAATACAGGTTTCCATGTATTTTCGAAAATACGAGAAATCCTCATAATTTCTAAAATTTTCGAAAATGCAGTTCGGAAAAGTTCGGAGGACGGAAAATCCGCAATATCCGCCGTTTGCGAACAAGGTAAATCCCCCCCGGATTCGGGTTCGGATCTGCGAACTGGGCCATCACTAGTATGCTCGCGGATTTTCGAATTTTGTAATTTTTTCGAAAATTCGTGGATCCTAGAGCGGACCGGATTTTGTTAAGTTCAGACATCTCTAGTGAGGATTTAAAACAGATCATCTCTGGGCAATGTTATCTGCATACTGCTCCCCTATCTGCTCCTGTCCTGCTTCATCCGCTAGGTTATCAATCTGATTGGTGTAATGTCTAAAGCTGGGTACACACGATTAGATATTTCGGTCCGATCGACCGATAGTTCAGTGTATCGGTCGATCGGACCGAAATTATCGCATCCGAATGCTCCCATGTCCGACCGACCGTTCGTCCGAATCGGACGAAAGGACGATCGGACATTGTGGAAAACCTCGTCCGATCGTGCAGTCCTCTATGGACCGCACGATCGGTCGCGGTAACAATCGGACGCGGCTGCTTTTGACGCGACCGACAGTCCTTCCTCCTGGCCGACTGGTCGAAAGTATCGAACGGTCGGTCAGGAGTAAAAATCACTAAGTGTGTACCTAGCTTAAGGGAAGACAGAGCATATCCTTCACATAGTTTGGCCCACCTGGCTAGTGCAGGGGGTGTGGCTAGAGAGAGTACACTGAGGGGCTATTCTTTCAAGTAATACCCACAGGTCGATTGCCTGGGTAGATCGAAAAGGAGGGAGGTAAAGTGAATCAATTTTATATTAGGAAATTAGAAGACACTTCAGCGTTCCATGACCTCTATAGAATAAACTAGGTCTGCAGCCTTGTACGTTTATATGCTGACTTTTCATTCTCATATATGTTACATAAGGGGATGCATTATTAACTATAATAACGTTACTTATCTGTGCCTCGTGACTTACTGAAACTGGTGTACTTTAGAATGCATCAGTTGCTATGTGCTTTTATATGGCAATATCTAAAAATCTAATGTTAAATAAGGGCTAGGCCACACTAGCGCGTTTCTCATGTGATTACATTTGAGATCTGTCAGTGGATCGCGTTGTGGATGATCACATTGCCTGCGTTGCATTCCATTTTCGGAGCAAATGTGATCACCATTTTTTTGCCGATCGCATGCGCTTCGATTTTGGAATCACAGATCACATCACAAATGTACAGTAAGGCACAGGAAATGCCTGCCAGTGCGTACGTGCTTTAACCACGCGTTACTGTCTGATCCAGTGTAGACTCAATACATAAAAAATGTAATATTAGAATTTTCAGCAGGGGTACATTATTTTCTATATAACTATCATCTTGTTTTATCATTTTATACTATTTCATCTTTTTATTATGATGAATTACAACCCCCCAAGTAACTTAAAAAGGATATAGTGGCACTTATTTATAAAATATGTAAACACACTTTAGTGGGTGGCAGGTCAGAGCTGATCCTACCAGATATATGAAAGAGTCACGCCATATCCTTCTTAAGACGCTGCATCAGCAACTGTCTGTGGTGGAAGGGTGACACTGCAAAATAATTGTGAAAATATAAATTTGCATTTAAAGAATCTGATATATGAATTGCAGTATTGACAATGTCCATAGTGTTTAAATTATACAGGGGAAATTCAGTTTACTGGCAACTATATGTATGTTATAGTTTACTGCACAGGGCATTCTGGGAACCTCTATTTCAATGCCATTTTGGATTAAAAGATATACTGTAGCACTTGGTGGAGAAATTCCATTCAAATTAGATATCCAGATGAAAATATGTGATGGGTTTCTGCAGCGCTACATAATAGTAACACAGTAGGTATTGGGTCATCCCTTGCTCCCCTTTTGCCCCTTACCCAATGATACATTGTTAGATACCATGTTTAATGCATACAGCTGGTATTTTGTGTATGCTTTATTGGATGGTTTCCTATTCAGGTTACAAATTGGATGCATTGCTACGGAGATTTATTTACATCATAAATGAGCATTAAGGGCTAGGCCACACTAGCGCGTTTTTCGCATATGTGTTTTTCGCTCGCGTTTGTGCCCGCGATTTTCACTAACATGGAAATTACTGGAACGCGAATGTTCCTGTGATTTCCGATGCGCATGCGATTGCGCGTCCGTTCGCGTTTTTGCGGCGAGCATTTTTTTGCACAATCGCTTGCGTTTTCGCAAGATAGCGAAAGCGCGAGCGCAAACGCGAAAATAGCGCGCGATAACACTGTAGTGTGGCACACAATTGCGAGCTTTATCGTTATTGTGAATGCATGCGCATCGGAAATCATGGGAATTTACACGTTCCCATGATTTCCATTTTAGCCAAAACCGCGGGCGCAATCACGAGAGCAAAACGGGCTAGTGTGGCCTAGCTCTGACAGGGATATCTAACCTTTGGGCTTCCAGACATTTAAAAAAACTACTGAGGGAAAAGCCCATAAAGAGCTCCCTGTACTATGCGCGTATCGCCAGTGATGCCCAGTGATATGTCCCTATAAAGCACTAACAATTGCTGACAACACTGAACTTTCTATGTAGAATTATAATTAAAATGCAGAATGGCATTTTACTGAATAACAAGTTCTGGAAACAAGACTGGTTCTAATAAATCTTTATCTTTAAACAAATACACATAATTGCATACTGTTCATATTTCTAAAAAGTCAATGCATTTAAAAGGATCTTGGAAAAAGACACACACCACATGCATATATATCATTAAATATTGTGTTCTTTCTCATTTTAATTGGCTGTGTTTGTTCTGCATATATAATCCATCCTGTGTGTAGGCCAAGTAATCCAGCTACCTAAAGTGGGGATGGACAAAGGGACAGAGTAGTGAGGTTGAGAGTAAAAAGTCATGCTTATAATCCAATCCCAGTCTTGCTCCTTCATGTAACTTTACATATAGTCTAAGAATTGACACCATGGGATGCTGCCGGTGCATGTTTTGGAGTAGTAGTAAAGAATTGTACCATGTTAGCCATTGGTGAAAGCGAAGACATCTTGGATATAAAATACCTTTTATTGGCTAACTAAAATGATTGAAAAGCTTTTGAAACACTTTCTCAAGAATAATCCAATACTGTATTACATATGAAGATGGCGTAACTACCAGGGGAGCATGGGAAGCAACTGCAAGGGGCCCTGTACCCAAGGGGGCCCCAACTTCTTATTTTTCCTATGTCAGATATAGCCTCCTCCAAGAAAACCACTGTGGATGAAGCACTGATAAGGGCCCCATCAAAATTTTGCTGGGGGGCCCAGGGATTCCTAGTTGTGCCACTGCTCACCTTCCTTTGCTTTGGCTGTTGTTTCATTTACAAAATTGATATTTGGGTACAAGGGGTCAGCCTCCATAATCTACTTTGTTTTGGTTGAAGTCTAAGTGGTGACAGCCAGGCATATCACAGAATAGATTGTGCCTATCAGACAGAACAGAAATTTAACAGTGTACAATTGTTTTAGAAAAAAATGCTCTGCATATTCTTTTGTTTTTCATGCAATAAAGTAATATTTGTAATTTAATTCTTATCATGTGTCATGGATAAAGAAAAACATTTCACAAGTAAGTCTGGGAGATTGACCCTGTAACCTCATGGTCTGTATGCTTCTAAAAGTTAAGCATTGGTCTGCAAATCCACCAGCACTGACAGCAAGAAAACAGGTACATTTAGAAACTTTATATTTTACTGAGAACAGAATAGAACAAAAAATAAAAAATGACTGTAAAATAAATTGCAGGGTAACAAGCAGCTTTCAAATTCTTATCAAGGACTTCCATATTGGTGTAGAGAGATCTGCATAGAAAATATGAGCATAGAAACAACGAATAGAGGAGTGGTCAATACATGCACATGCTCACAAGGCTCTTTGAAAACTACATAGCTCTGAGTTCTACTGGCAACTACATGGAAGTCTTTCTAGTTAATCTAAGTCATCAGTCACACAGAGTATATAAAACACAATTTATTTTCCCCTGGCAAGACTATTGCACATTTGACTGCTGTAAAAACATATATACTGTACTTTAAAAACTTGGTACCCTACCTCCTTTTTTTAAAAGTTAGCAACACTATTTCCTCATATATAAAGTGCAGCATGTTTCATTTATTAGACTACACGTTTAGTATGTGCACATTATTTTGGCCAAATGTGAAAGATATTGAATGACAATATCTTGCAAGTTCAGAATACTGAAATCTACGGACCTTGAGAGAACTAGATTTTAAATGGGACTTTAATATAGTTTACATTGTAGGCTATCAGAGCAACATATACATAGAGTTGTTTACTATTGAAAACAAGCATTTCAGGGGCACTGAAGTGTCCAAAACATGAATAAATTTTTTTTTTATAGTTGCAAGTGCAGATATCGCTCATAAAACATGGTCCCTTATTGTGCTATCCATCCCTTCCCTCTTCCAACACAATGACATGCCTGCCATCTTTGACATGGGAGCAAAATTAGGTGGGGTTGATGGGGGATGAGTAACAGAAAAAAAAAAGATACATGGGCTGTTATAAAGGAAACTACTAAACTACCTAATACCAAAACCCTACTTATTAAAATATATTTTTATATTTCTCATGTTAAGTAATTCCTAACCAAAGATAAAGCTCTGTCCAAGAAATAAAATATCCACACCGAGCCCTGCAGCTACTTCCTATCTGTCAGGTGCTAGTACTATAGACCACTGGCTTGTCTGACTAAACTGATAGGGACAAAATATCAGCCCTTGAGTACCACCCCTTACGTATCTTGTGATCAGCCAGATTATGGAAAGTCCTATTAAATACGCAAGCAGCGAGGATGGATTGGAATTAGTGCCTTTTATCCACAATAAGTGCAGCCCTGCTAATTAAATTTAGTGAGTAAAAGGCCCCAATGCACCACATTAAAAATATAATGCAAACTGCTTTTCCATTTTCATTAATGAAAAAACTGTAATCTGCACCAAAAGTGGTGCTCATGTAAAAATGGGAAGTGGGGCGCAAATATTGGGTCATGGACACTGTGATTTTGTGATTTAAGATTGTTTTGTCCATGCAGATGCTAAAACTGATGCTACATGAAAAACATATTATATGTAGTGGGACCTAACCCTAAAGAAGGCCATCCACAAAACAATACAGATTGTACGACCCTGATCCTAATAATAACATATAGTACAACAACATACAGTACGAATGGCATTGCTCCATTTATGGAACCCAACACAACCCTATTTAGTGTCCAGAATTAGAGTTGGGAGGTCAGTTTAGAAACAGAGGATGCAGCATTTCCAAGTCAGTATTATTGCAGTTTATACACAGTCAATGCAGCCTTCGTATTGGTAATTGCCCTCCAATCATCAGATTCAAAAACAAAACTCACCGTGCGTTATGCATTCTGTCATGTCAATACCATAGTAAATACTAGGAAGCACCTTTACACATACTGTAGCACATTTGCTTTTTAACCTTCATTTTCTACTGTTAAGGATTGCACAACAATTAAGGAAATCCTGTGAAATGTGGTGATTTGATGTGGAATGAATTCAATTAATCATTCTCCTCTTCTGATTCAGAATAGCAGGTTATTTCATTATAAGAAGCTGTAACCAATCCAGTCACACGTAACATTATATACACACAGGGTTATTTAATAAAAGTTCTTATCGTTTAAAATGGTGCTAATTTGGCCCAAACCAATCAGATTTTATTTAACATTTGAAAGCTAACATCTGATTGGTTTGGGCAAAATTAGCACCATTTTAAACAATAAGAAGTTTTATTGAATAACCCTGACAGTATTTAAAAGTACATCTTGTGTACACTATACTAGGGTACCAGATCAACTGATGTCATTAACAGGGCTGCACTGATTGAAAACAGAATGGAAACTGTATGAATTCCTTATCAGTCTTCCTGCATTCGTTTTAATAGGTGTCCTCTGTTTATTTATTTTCACTGATCTGGTGACCCTACAATGTATCCCATTTCTGTGGTTGCTGTTAAACTACAAGTTCCAACATGCGATAGGAAGCTTTGTTTGAAAGAGGGTGTTGCACTTTGTAGTTCATTAACAGCTAGATAACCACTGATGATGGATTATGACATGATTACAAGCAGACAGATTTACAGTTACCTAAAAGACACTCACCTTTCCTCCCTCCTGCATGAGGGTCTCTATGTCTCTGCTAGGTGTCTTCTGTAGACTAACCTTCTGTTGTGGGGTCATGTTCACCCTGTACATCCCTTGGTAAATGCATGTTGTCTCAGTTTAACATGGCTCCACACTGAACTGCCTGGGTACATGTATCAAGCGTTCCCCAGGGATGTCTGAGTAGACTTAGCTTGTGGGTGCACCAGTGATGTGTTTTTTTTTTTTTTTTTTTTGGTTAAATCCGAAAGTTCATCCCTGGGAGGCTGCATGCAGCACAAGCAGAGGAGATAGTTAACATTGACTTGGTTCTTTTTTTCTGTCTCTGAGCAGAGGGAATGCAGAATGTTACTCCACCTCACAGGCTGACTAAATAAGGGCATTCATTAAGGAGGCTGTGCTTGGGCTGCCTGGTTAACTGCTACAACATTTCTGTCTGGCAGATGGAAAACAGGCAGTGGGCAAAGAAATACCAAGGCAGGTATCACACCCTCCCCCAGCTGGGTATATTAAATGTCAGTGTCTTATATGTGAGGTAGATCAACTTATTAAAGGATGGGAGAATGATATTAATGTGGCTTGGCATTACACTGTGCACCTATAATGGAATATGTTGGATAGTATTTATAAAAGGGCTCAAGTCAACCAGAGCTGCAGAGCTAGCAATCACTTTTCAAAAGAGCATTCTAGTAGTTTGCAGGCAGATAGAAGGGCCCATAATAACAATATAATAAGCATATGCCTCAAGATAACGTTGTGAATGATTTTTTAAAATATAAAGTAACGGTCCCAACCATAAAAAACAATATTGTTTATTTACTGCTTCAAAGAACAATTCACAATTCCCAAATGCTAGTATTTTATAGTCACGGTTATGGTCAAATACTTACCGTATTGCCTTTTACTAGCACTAGCACCATCCAGTGCATTGTACCCAGAGCTCCACCCACTAAATTTCCCATACCCTGAAGTATTTACAACCTTGATACCATATACCCAGTACCATATACCCAGTACCATGTAGCCTGTACCAACCTACAGTCCCATTTATTATTGGTCCAATACTACGAAACCCATTGACAACATACAGCGCCTATGAAGGGAACTGTGAGCCCTAAATCCTGCTGAATTGTAACACTTATTTCACTTGTCCCTTTCATTTTACTCTAATCCCCTTCATCTCAGAATTTATTTTATTCTTTTTCTTTGATCTCTACTCATCCGATTCACGTAACATTTTCCCCCCATTACTGTCCTCTAGTGGATAGTTCATTTCCTTAAATCGTAAGCAGACAAACCATTGGCCTTCATTGTAATAACCAAACCATAAACTCCCCTATTGTCTGTGGAACAGCTGCTTCGTTAGTGACATTTCTCCTGGCAGGAAGTCCCCAGTTTTAATGATGTCACTTTTAGCTCTGGATATTTTCTTCTCAGTAACTAAAATAATTTCCAGGTTTTAAACTCGTATGGGATTATTTAATAAGAGGGGCAAAAATATTCTCTGCTGTTAATATGCAGAAGCCAATTGGATGTTACCTTTTTACTGGTTGACTAAAGTTAAAACGTATATTATAACATCTGATTGGTTGCTGTAGATATACAAGTAAAGGCAAAATGTTGGACTTTTTACTAATTAAGCCTATGGGCTAGGCCACACTGCTGCGCTTTTTTTGCGTTTGCGCATGCGTTTTTTCATAACATTGAAAACGCATGCGCAACGCACTAAAAACACGCATTTTCGGGCGTGTTGCGATTGCGATTTGCGTTCTGCATTTTAAATTGCAATCGCATGCATTTTTCAATACTTAAGGAAAAAACGCATGCGCAAACGCAACTAAATCGCACATGAATACGTGTGAATACGTGTGCGATTGCGTTGCAGTGTGGCCGTGCCCTTATAGTGTGTTGCACCAACCTTCTTTTGCATTGCTACCCTTATCCCTGCTTCCCCAGTCTGTTCTACTCCCTATAAAATTTATAAATGTGATGACAACCCTTACCTATTTAGAGCAGACTGACTTGGTGCTAACTCTTGCATTCTTCTTTATTGTATGGCCACCAAAGCTAGCCATACATTGACCAACTGCAAGATGGTGCAGACAATTGATAGAAATCTGTGCAAGATGATTCATCTGTCAGTACGTTCAATGGAAATTTGTTTTACTGTACCCAAAATCAACTGGGAGCCTATTGATCAAAATAATGACCAGAAATTGATTTTCATTGGTTCAATCAAAATGATTAAATCAATCAAAAAAATGATTTGTCTGTTGCCAGCTTGGAAGCTTAGAGGGTTAGGCTCCAAGCTTCTGTCCGTCTCTGGACAGATTGACCTGGTCCGTAAAAAAACAAATGGACTGCTTCATGCATTTTTGTCCGCATTTTTAATGAAAAAGATAGGGAAAACAGACCACTAAAAAGGGAGCAAAAATATGTGTCTAGTGTAAACATGGCCTTGATGAAATAGTACTGTACATGGGCTTTAGCAATTAGAGATGGATTTGGGGGTGTTTACAGTTGTGTGTTACCAGTAAAATGTGTTTATTTTCATATTTATCGCTGAACTTTACTCATTGTTTAGTCAGTGGGAGGGTGAATTTTCAATTTAAAGCCCCATTAAGTATGAATTCTAATAAATAATTATAATACTCATTAAAGGAATACTTCACACAAAAAAGTGAACTATTCCTTTAAAGGGACACTAAACTGGAAATTATAGGTACTTAAAATCTGATTCAATTATTCACAGGGAGGTGAGAACGCTTATTCCCACCTCCCTGTGAATAATAGAATGCCAGGGACACTGCCTAATTTACCTTATCTGCGGTCCACTCGCGGCTGCTCTTTAGCTGTCAGCCACACTGCCCGATCGCGTGCCTACCTCTTGTATTGGCACATATGCGCAGAAGGTAGTAGCTCGGTCTGGACAGCGCTCCTGACAGCTAAGAAGCAGCCGCGAGTGGAACGCAGGTAAGGTAAGTGTCCCTGGGCATTCTATTATTCACAGGGAGGTGGGAATATGCGTTCTCACCTCCCTCTGAATTATAGAAACAGATTTTATGTACTATGTATATAAGACCTGTGTAGCAGTGAGTTAAAGTGAAGACTGGGAGGTAAAGGACCTATTCCTTACCTTCCATTCTTTAATCACTTGACCAGGATCGAAAGGTAAGTATATTTACCTCGCACACAAACCACGGCGGCTCAGTTGACAAGCCCCGACCACTTCCTGGTTTAGTTTCACTATAACCCACATGCGCAATGATGTCCGCTATAGTAAACGTAAACAGGACATCATTGTCTTTAACTGAGCCAAGGTGGATCGTGAGCGAGGTAAATATACTCCGCGATCCTGGTCAAGTGGTCAAGGTCCTTTACCTCCCGGTCTTCAATCACTGCGTTAAAGGAGTAGTTCACTTTTTGTGTGAACTATTCCTTTAACAATAGCAGGAATAGTCCACTTTTCCCTTGTAAAGCTATAATGGGGCCCTTTCCTTTCTTGCTTTTTCTGTAGCAGTGGCCTGGTGGTGTTGCATATGTGGGAGAAAAAGTAAGAAGTTGAGGACTCACCCATATCAGGGCCCCCCTGCAACCACAGGGGCTTCTCCTGTGTTCATTTCAGTTAAGGAAGACCCATATTGCAAATCAGTAAGCATTCGATCACCAAAACTGCTATTTAATCTATATTTAATATAAACTATTAACTAGATCAATTTGTATTTTGAACTGGTAACATTTGTTTGTATTAGTGAATAAAAAAATGTAGGTTTTAGGTCTATTAAAAAAAGCTACAGTATGTCAAAATGATCCCTCCTAGTGCCAGGGGTGTCAATGATCTGCTATTACACGTACGCCTTGTTCTCCATCTGTCAGATTGGATGGACAAGGTATAAACAATCTTGAAGTTCCCACAGAAAAAAACTAATTTCCTCCTGTCCCTGTTAGAAAGATGAAAGAAAACCGTTATTTGTCACCCAAACTGTGATGGTGAGGCTTGGGTGATAGAAGCCATCGGTATAACGTAGAGCATTAATGTTTATCAATAAGGAAACTGCTGGTTTCCCCTTCTGATTAAATTAAACATTTGTTCTGCACAAAGTTCCCGTTTTGCAGCTGGGAGGCCTCTGTAAATACTCCTTGGGAGTCTAAAGGTAGTTAACCAATTGCAGTGGTTATAAGGAGTAGGCCACATATTCTGTATTTTTCCAGTGCGTAACATTCCATTTTGCATGCTAGGGAAGATTGCACCTTGTGGAAGGATAAGGCAGCCTTAGATGAACTTTTCTGGCTCTGCGATGAGCTGTAAGCTTGAGAGAGGCCAATGCAGACGAAGGAAAGAGCTTGTAAAGGTCTCTAGGTCCAGCACTGATTTATTTTATATGTTTTTCCACTAATAATCAGTTTTAGCTTCAGTTTCCTTTTCAGTGACGCTGAAGCTGTGATAGGACCAAACCCAGTCCATAGGGATAACATATGGGAAGGAGCCAAGCCCAACCTCTAAGGTTTTTATAACAGGAACAAAACTTGATATAGTAAAATCTATTTTAAAATTTAATTGATACTTTTTTGCATTGAAAAACGCTCCATAGCTTTGTCTGCATTTATCAGTATTGTGTGTACCCAGCTTAACAGGGGCTCTGTACAATCTCTAATAGACAAAAGGAAGGGGGAAGTAGCGATTTGTTTGTTTGAGGAAAGTTACGTTTCCTTTCACAGAAAATACTTTCAGATTCTGTTCATAAAGCAATTTAGCTGAGTTTGCCAATAGTAAGTTGATTTGTTGAACCTTCTAGATGTTTTTTCCTGGCGAATATCTTTTTAGCGATACCGTGCCTTTAACAATCAGTAAACCAATTGTTAATTTCCGATCGGTTTAGCGATCTTTAATTTCTGATCGTTATCGTAAATTAACGATAACATGATTGTAGATTTACGATCCACATAGAATACCATTCAGCGTAAATGTATGACCGCAGCCATTCATTTACCCCTGCAGCCATATATTATCGATAACACACAGTATTGCTAACTTACGATACTGCGCACCTATGAATATGGTCCATAGATTACATACATTATCGATAACACACAGTATTGCTAACTTATGATACCGCGCCACACTATGAATATGGTCCATAGATTACATACATTATCGATAACACACGGTATTGCTAACTTACGATACCGCGCACCTATGAATATGGTCCATAGATTACATACTGTATATATAATATATACAGTATGTAATCTATGGACCATATTCATATGGTCCATATATATATATATATATTATATATATAATGTACAGAGGGTAAGCCTGGCTTTAAGCCGGTACTAGCTGCAATTTGAATAAAGTTGTCACTGCTCACTGTGTAAGGGATAAGCTACCTTGTGCATTTATAGCCCTTGTACAGGGACAGTTGACAATATTTCCTCAAATGTGTGTGTATGACCTAACAATCATGCACACACAGGTTAAAATAGTGTGTACACAAAAATCTGAGCACTATGACAAGCACAATTTCTTTTTTCTATCCACACACAAAATATATATCTAGACACACAGCTGATAGAAAAAATTATAAAGAATATTAGTGAGTGGTTGGCCATGCCAAAAAACTGTTGGTTGCGGTAAAAGTATCCGACAGTTCGCTGCAGCTGATCATGCACCAAATGATCATGATCATTCCCTATGCATTCCATAGGGAATTTACCAGCAGATTGGTTGGGGCTGTTGGCACCCACACAATACATTTTACATATGTATACATATTTTCAGCCGACTGACCAATACACAGTAATATCGGTCAGTCGTCCGAAAATGTTGTATGGTGTCTACCCAGCCTAAGATGCAACAAATAGAAAAACTTGGGTGTAGAAAAGGCAAAATGGCTTCTTACGCTGGGTACACACATGACTGATTTTTGAAAAATCACAGACAGGATCTGCAAGGGAACACACAGTCCTGAGCATTCTCACTATGCACAGCATATACACAGCATAGGGAGGGCGTACGGGACTGTGTGTTTCCCTTGACTGTGGCTGTGAGTATACCACTTCTAAGGGAAATTTACGGTTTCTGTAATGACCGCTCGGCCGACCCGAATGTTCGGTGGCTGTGCGCTCATTCGGAAAAGCCACCACACACAGTGCCGATAAAGCCCCGATATGTTGGATCCGACGGTATCTGGGCTTTATCAGTTCTGTGTGTACCTAGCTTTAGACATGTATGCTAAGAAGTTTTTAATAGAGGTTCTCAGGACCCTACATGCCAAACAAATGTGTTGTCTATATGTGGTGGGATGGGTAGACTATTGCTGCAACATATTCAGTTGTCTTGGAAAAAATTAATATTACTAACAGATTAAAGGAGGGAGAGTTATGTCACTGAAAATATGTTTAAAAGTGTATTTTTCTCTGAAACATTGATGCTACATCAAAGAGGAAGTTGGAGCTTAGTGAGATTAATGTGTGACACACAAGCACAGGAACTGGGGGTTTGAGTTTTTACAGAACTTTTATTTTTGGTATGGGGTAGATGGTACATAAATAATAAATGATTTGAGATAACTTTCACAGCTTGAAACAAAAATAAGTCATATTGTTAAAGGGGAACTGTGGTCCAAAAATGACTTTAGGTACATTGATAGGAATTGCTTTCCTGAGAATTTATTGTCATTGTTTATTTTGCATAGTTTTGAAGATATTTACATGTTTGTGTGTGATATGGCAGGTCCCCTGCACTTCCTGCTTCCTGCTATGAAACCATGTCCGGCAATCTGCCCTGTGTCTCCTCGTCCCCTTTGCAGCCCCCCTGCTCCCTCCCACTCATGGACCCCATGGTCCCTCCAGTTTCTTGGCCCATTCTCTTACAGCCCCGTGTGGCCCCGCCCACCCACAGGTGCATAAGCCCCGCCCACTCATGGTTGCACAAACCCAACCCACTCGCGGGGTGCCGTGGGCCACTCAGACCCCCCCTACAAAAACTCTGTGGAAACAGCCTTTTCAGGCAGAGTGAGAACACACATAGTGTAGATTCCCTTACGACTTCACACAGCAGAGAGGAGGAGGGACTTCCTGTCTCCCTCACACACTGAGAGAGTCTGAGGCTGTGCTTGCCGGTAGCAGTGTGCAGGAGAAGCCTTAGGAATGTCACGTTAGCCTCCTACCCATTAACTTTCTGGTCAGTCATTTCTATATATCTTGGTCTGTGGAGCACGTAGAGAGGTGGTTGATGGCTAATTTTAAAGGTAGGAAACTGGCCTTTAATAAACTCAACTTGTTTGGAGACCACAGTTCCCCTTTTTTCATAGATATAAACGATAACACAAAACTTTTCTTTTTACTCATGGTTAGTGGTTGGATGAAGCCATTTATTGTCAAACAACTGTTTACTCTTTTTAAATCATAATCACAACACAAACTAGCCAAATGACCCTGATCAAAAGTTTACATACCCCAAGTTCTTAATAGTGTGTATCACATAATAATTGAGGTTGAATAAAGAAATGAAGCTGGAGATGAAACTTCTTTTCTTCTAATCTAAGCATAAGTATGTAAAGGATAAGTAAAGTAAAGTTTAGTTGGAAGCTACAGCTTTAAAAAAAAACTGTTGCCATTTTCCCCCCTATGCCCCTCCAGAGCCTACCTTTCCAGCTTTAAAATTGCTGACATCTTGATTCTGCATAGTTGAATGTTTAGCTCCGCTCCTCCGAGATTTGCTGCTCCCTCGCGCATGCACTGATATCACATCCAACGGTCCTTACCTTTTGAGACTTACCTTTTGAAGCAGGAGAAAGCAGCAAATCTCGGTATGTCCTTTAGCCTTAAGATGCAGGTACACGGCTGAGTTCTGACCAGAGGAATTGTCTCTTCTGTGCTGGGCCATACGTTGATGCAGTTGCTGTTTGGTCTCCCCCACTTACAAATCAGAGCATTCTTCACTGTACTGCACTTTGTATATAATGTCGCTTTTCTTGTGTTTCGGTATTGGGTCTTTCAGATGCACCAATTGCTGCCTCAGTGTGTTGTTTGGTTTAAAACAGACATGTATGTTAAAATAAAGAAACCAAGCCTAAATAGAGGGTGGGGGGGTTTGGCATGTCTGCCATGTACAATGCTGTTTTGACACCTTACCCTGGGCGTTCCTATAACACCTCTTAGCCACTATCCAATCACGTCCCTAACGCTTCGCTGTGATATGCTAATTGGGATTTTCCTGGGTACATAATTGCCACAGATTCTTGTACAAGTCATTCTGAATTGAGAAAGCCAGTCGGATGACTAGAAATTTTTTTTAAAGGAATACCATATATACTCGAGCATAAACCAACCCGAGTATAAAACCGAGGTACCTATTTTTACCTGAAAGTAAAAGTGATTGACTCTAGTATAAACTCAGGGTAGAAAATATGACCACTACTGACTTCTGATTCTGTATTGTTTTAAGGCGTTAGTTGCCCTTTAAATGCACAGTAATCCTATACAGCAACCGCCATTCCTTGGCACTCCAGATGTTTGGAAACTACAATTTACCAGCATGCTTTAGTTGCTGGGAGTTGTAGTTTCCAAGCATCAGCTGGAAGAGCACAGGATGTGGTGCGAGCGGCTGCCATATTACTGAGAAGGTAAGTTGACCCGAGTATAAACCAAGGTTCGGTTTTCAGGATATTTTTAAAGCCTGACAACCTTGGTTAATACTCGAGTATATACAGTAATTCACTACCAAAGTGAACTATTCCTTTAATGTATTGATTGAAGACCGGGAAGATAAGAAGCTATGCCTTATTACCTCCCATTCTTCAATCAATGCAAGTGGAGCCAGGAATGAACTTAGAGCAAACTTGTTATCAATCCTCCGCAGCAGCACTGAAATTCCCGACCGCTACCAGGTTTTTTTTAACTATAGCGTGCATTCTCGTGCATGTGCCCTATAGCTGTACTGAACCCGAAAGTGGTCAGAACCCGCCAGTGCTGCTGCGGAGGATTGTGTAACAGGTAAGTTTGCTCCAAGTTCATTCCTGGCTCCACTTGCATTGATTGAAGAACGGGAGGTAAGGCACAGCTCCTTATCCTCCCGGTCTTTAATCTTTGGTAGTGAGCTATTCCTTTAACAAATAAAGTTTATTCTTTAAACCAATACAGAATGTTTTTTTTTTTTATTTCCAGTTTGTGTAATTAAAAAAATATGCTTCAAAATTTCCCTATAAAAGATCATGTCCAGCACTTCAATCTATACTTTCCCCATCCCTCTAAACCCAGAGATTTTTATATTTAACTCCCTGCAGTCCCTGAAGCTCCTTGTACTATTCCACCTTCCGGGTCACAGCCATGCCCTTTAATTTCAACATAATGTTATTTAAGCCATTTATCTACAGAATAGATACAACAAAAAAATTGCAATATTTTGGACCAATCAACGTTTCTGTGTTTTGGTTGATCTGACCTGGCAGTCAATTTCAGAATATAATGTGGTCTTCAATAGGCTGATTGATCAGTTGTGCTGAAATATATATCATGTTAATTATTGGCAATGTATTGCTCTTGAAGATGGGGTCAAAACTGACTTTTGGCTTTGATAAGACTAATGAAATAAACCCCTAAAGCAGTCATACAACTAATATCACATCTCAGAAACATTATTTTATGTATATAAAAAATTTCCAGAACTACTTCATTGGCTGACAAGGACTGCTGCAATGACCTAAAAGAGGACCTAACCAGTATAGATTCCTTCAAAAAAAATGTGCCCAAATATCAACAGAATAATTGCATAAATATGTTAATTCAGCTGCAACATCAATGATATCTGGGGGATCTATTTTGACAACTACCAAGATCATAGTAAATTCAAAGATTTTACAAATACCATTCAGAAGCAGGTCAAACAAACATCATAGATTAACACACCTCACTGTGATTAGAATAAGGGATTTCTTTTACAAGATGTTTCTACATACTTTATCTCCCAGTCCCAGCCAGTATGGAAGACTTTGCCCGAGAGACTCACACTGACCTACATTTATTGAGAATATTTGTAATGCTTAAGATTGCTTTGCTGAGAGTAATTCTACCTCACCGAGTGTTTCTTGTTGATTGTTCAGGCTCAGGGCTCCATGCAGGGAACCTTCTTCCTTTCTCTGATGTTTGTCTTTGAGAAGTTGTTTTTGGCACTTTCCAGAATGAACTTGGCTGTGCTGAAACCCACATGGGAACAAACCAAGGAAAATAAGCAAGTCTTAGGTCACTCTGGATATTAGATCACCAGCTATCTAAACTATGCAGGGCCTGTAAAGAAATGCACAGCATTCGTCATTGGTATTCTTTTTCCCACAAGTTCAGTATGGGAGAGAAATACATTACTGAAGGCTCTTTCCAAGACAGGGCGAGCCATAAAGACAGTGTTTTAAATTGTCTCTTTACATTGCCATTTGGCCAAAAGTTTATTAAGTAGTTTCAATTAAAAGTTTTGGTTACAAGTTTTCCAATCAGCTGTATCTATAGACCTGAGTAGTCATACTGAATACATTTTAAAAGGTTTTTACATCTGATTGTGGGTGCCTCATAAACTAGTTACCTGTCTCCTTTAGGTCACAGACTTACTGACTTCTAGGCTCAGAGAAGGAATAAAGGAGCATTTATAATGTAATCGTGGTGGGTTGAAGGAGATCTATACATACCTCTCATCCACCCTCTCTTTTCCTTTGCATTGAAAATCCCCAGGGTGGGTCTCTAAACTGTTAGATCCTAACCCTTGGACTCATTTAGTTCTCCCTCACCATGAAATTGGTCAATGTCTGCCCCCTTCTTCAGTTTGGGATTGGACCAATGAAAAGATGTGCACCAATGGAAGAAAGGGGCAACCCTGGATGAACCCTTGAGGGAAAATAAAGGTAAATAAATGATTCTAAACCCAGTGGTGAGGACCCAGGGGTTTAGGTTTCTGAGGACTTTTATTGCAAGGGGTTGTCTTGCGTGGTCCTTTACATTTATATAGAATAATGCATAGGTGTCTTTTTTAAAATTTAAAAAAAATAGACAGTTAATATAATTCAGTGAACACTTACCAACTGTGGGTGCAGATTTCCTCCCTCAAAAAAATATATATATATCAGAAAACATACTTTAAGGGTCATACTCCAAATATAGATGTGTTTCATTTGTGGCCACACATCAGAACACAATGTATCAGGGGTAAGTTGCCCCCTTCTTATGAAACGTTATGTTCTGATGTGTGGTCACAAATGACACATGTCTATATTAGGAGTGCGACCCTTCACGTATGTTTTTTGGTAATATAATGAGTATAGAACTGTAAATTTCCTGTTACATAAATAAATATTATCACTTTTAAATATTTTGGAGCTAATTTAATAAGATAAATGAATAAGATGTGAGATGTGTTCAGTAATGTACAGTAGGCCTGACAATACCATAAAATCATGTTCTTCATCTGGTTTATGGAGCACATACCCATTTACATTCATCTTAAACCAAAAGTAATATACCATTTCTCACCCCAACCAAAAACTGCACAATAGCCTAATCTTTGTCCCAGCATTAAGACATTACTTGCACACCTGCAAGCATTAGTTTATGGATGCGTATTGCCAAGAGGAGAACATTGTGTTGTGTGTACAGATTTTGCAACATGACTGTGTGTAATGTAAAGTCTTGTGTAAAGTCTTTGTTATAAGCACAATTTGGCCCATATTTGGCAACAAGCCACAAATCACATGCAGACACATTTCAGTTATGGCTCAAAGCAATCTGCCCCTCTTATCTGAACCGATCTGGCACATAATCCAAACCACTGATACAGTGCGATATTATCATATTATCCATGGTGCAGACCAAAGCAAGAATTTTAAGTCTGCATAAAATTTCACATGTTGCCTTTTGGTATTCAATGCAAATAGCAATAGCAGCAACTGAGAATATGTCCTTTGCTTTCTGGTGTTAGCGTAACTAAATGTGCGAGGAACCCAAGTGTTGGTCACTCTGTGGCAGTTTAAGAGAATGTACAGAGTCACATTTACCATGAGGCAGGGTGAAACATTTGTCTCAGACGGCACCCTTACACTGAAGAAGAAAGGCGGCAGACAGGCAGTGGTGGGAAAAAAACCATATTTTTTTTCCTTGACAGGTCAAGAAAAAAGAGAATTTTCCCCAATAACAGATATGATGTTGTTAAAAGATATTTTATATGGTTGGGTTAGCTTTAGTTAGTTTGTTAGGCAAGGTTAGGTTAGTTAGGGCCCTGCTGAAAGTCTACCTTGACGTGGCGGCAGGCTTACAATCTTTTGTCTAAAATCTTTTATACTACAGAAAGTATGGCAATTCTAATGTATTGTAACAGTTGAACCAACATGTATGGCACAGGCTATGAAATAAGTTATTTTGATCAACAAAAACCTAAATAGGGCAATATGGTAGTCGCAACACAAGCTTTTTGAGTAAGGGGTATAATATCTGTATCTAGTAGTTTACCTTATTGCTAATGGACTGTCTGAGGAACTGTTTAAATACCTATGTGATAGGAAGTTCAAAATCTAAAAACTTTAGCCATGCCCATCAACAAAACCATGCCCACTGACAATGCCACACCCACTCTGACAAGGTGGGGAACGCTTCATGCCGCGACTGGAAATGATCAAAACCGGCATTCAAAACTTTGGCTCAGGTAGCAAAAACCCTAGAAGTGCCCCTGGAAATGTTCACTCCTCAAATGATGATAAATAACCCCCCTAAACCACAATACCTAGAAAGCTGGCAGATGTAGGACAAACCTGTTATGCAGAGAAATGTTCTTCTCCTCCTTCCCTCTGCCTCTCAAAAGGTTTCTGCCCTCTCTCCAAGGGTTTTTACATGCTTGCACATGCTCAGAGACAGCTAGTATAATTTAATCAGCATTCAGTCATTTGATCTTGACTGTGACATTCATTCCTGACAGCTGCTAACAAGAAGAACCAGGATGCAGAACATAGGGCAGCATTTCCATTGAGTCTAAGTTTCATATACACACTCACTGTTCTGCACACACTCCATGTCAATCATGTGTCCTGCACAGCTACAGACATGCAAATAACTTTCCCTGACAGGAGCCAGAGAGTAAGAGCAAAATCCAAAACAAAAATATGTCAGATTCCCCATTTAGCTGTCTGGAAACTAACTAATGTTAATACTAACATAAACCCATCAATCAATGCAGCATCTTGAATCTACAGGACAGTCCCAACATTTAAATTTCAGTCCCAATCCTCCTGCAATGCCCAGAGACCCACAGGAAGGGTGGAATGGAAATTAAAGGGCAACTAAGGCCTCAGAACAACACTAAATGAGAAGGCAGAGTAATCTGTGTCTCACCTCTCATTTGATATTGGGTGCTGAGAAATTTACGATACAAAGATGGGGTTTGTGTTTTTTCCCCCCAGCATTCTAGTATCACACAGTTTGGTCACAGTTTGGTCACCATTAAGTTCTTGCCCAGACGTAATATACTGCGTAACACAGCAGGCTATGCACGCTAGCAGTCTCTAACCAATCCTTTTACAGTCCAAAGTATGTGACTGAGGTCAGGATGCATGGCCAGACAGCACACATACACATGCACAGTTTATTGTTGTTCATATCATGGAGTAATTTGAGTTTAGTTCTCCTTTAAATTATTTACTGCCTGGAAGTGTAGACAAACAATAGAGCTCTTTTCTTCTAGTTAAGAGTTAATTTACTAACCAATAGCCATGTCAGCTCTGTACAATGGTGGCTGTACCATAGTTGATCTGCATCAGGTATTCAGTAAAATTTTCCTCCTGCTGTAAGTACTTTACTCACCTGAGCACATGACATTTCCTTGGGTTGAGTACACAATTATAATGCTGCTATAAAAGTCTGCACTAGTCACAATTTATAATGGGTGGTAAAAACAATACCTGGGCATCAGCAGGGTCTCTGTTTAGTTTTAAAGGGTATGTCCACCTAAGAAATTGACTTTGGGTCGGGGATTTTAGTTTGTGTGCATTTTTTTAATAGAACATACTGTAATACACGAAGAACCTCTTGATCATATGTTTTAAAATAATTTTGTTTCTCAAATCAATAAAAACTAGCACATGTCCATAACTGTCATCTCGTAAATCATCCGAATTGTAGAGAAATCATATGTACTGCAGGTATATTGCATTTATCGGTTTCCCTAGTCCTGCTATCCAGTAATTACTTTTCTCAACTCACTTAAAAAATTAAATGGACTAAAAAAACAGAAAAGGGTAATCACACTGTTTGGGGATTGTAAATTCTATGTAAAAGTAGCTGTAAAAAATAGTTTCAAGAAGAGGAACACAATATTAACAGTCACAGAATCTAAATTTGTGCGGGCAGTATTTCAGCCTGATTGACCGGACGTGTCTATCAAAATATAATTGCGCTCGCCATTGCGCCCGCGATTTTCGCTAAAATGGAAATTGCGGGAACGCAAAAACTCCCGCGATTTCCAATGCGCATGCGATTGCACGTCCGTTCGCGTTTTGGTAACGTATGCGTTCACCATTTTTGGTGCGTTAACGCAGCGTTTCCATAACGCGAAACGGCGAAAACGCAAAACGCGAATGCAAACGCACAAGAAAAGCGTACACAATCGCGTGCGATAACGCTCGCGATTTTGTGCGAGATTCCTGTGCGTTGCAGTGTGGCCTCAGCCTCAAGGTATGCCGCCCTCCCAATACATTTTTTTTCCTGATTTTGAGCCTCTGATATAGCCATGCTGTGAAGGGGGCGTAACGATTCTGTCTGCTTCTAACTGTCACTCAGAGCAAGCATGCGAGAAAACACTCCTGTACCCATCCTTGATTAGCTTGATTATGTAGGCTGTATTTCAGCAACAGGACAGTTAAAGTTTGATTGACTGGCAGAGAAAGAGGAGAGAGGTTGTAACAGACATTCCCACCAACCAATGACAAGTGATATGTTAATGATGGCCCTGGGCCATCTAGGAGGTGGGTTGTTAGCGCTCCTCTTTGCTGTGTGATATCTAAGGGAGTGCAGCACGGTTGTAAATGAGAGTGAGCGACTTCAGCTGCTGGAAGTGTGGACATGTAATGGGGAGATGTTGTTTTTTGGGTATTGTTGTCCTTTAACCTTTATTTAAATTATTATATATCATGGTTACTGTTCGCCACAGTTTTCATGTCCTAGTGTATGTGTGTTAGTTTCTCTGAGTCAATATATTTTGAGACTTAAAAAGTAGAGAGAAAACATCCATAATCACTATAAATACAGTGCCCCCTATAGTCTAAATTGTCATTAAACATGGCTGAACAGTGCAAATTAATGCTATTTTTTTCTCTATAACACAGTATAGGATATTTAGAAACACCACACCAAACTATTGTTCTCTAAATCCATATTTAATATATATTTTTTTTTTTAAATTATAATTGCTCAAGTACTTTACAAAAGAGGATCATGCCTATTTATTGTTAAATTTTATTTTTAAAGTGAAACTAAAGTCATCAGACAATATTCATGGTTGGCCCAAAATTAGCACTATTTTTAATGATAAGATCTTTTATTGAATAACCCTGTAGAACTAGGGAAAAGGCCACAACTGCCATTGTTGCAGGTTCATATGCTGGGAGTTGCTAATTCTCCCTTAGTAGTAAATATCATCCTGAAGAAAGTAGGTGACAAAATTCAGCTTTCTAAAGGAGTCTATAAATATTAAAGGAAAATTATATGTTTATTCAGGGGTGTACCTGAAGGGGCCCAGGCCCCGCCACGAGATTGGAGACCGGGCCCCTGACTCCCTCCACAAAGATCTCCACAGCAGCGTATCCTCCACAATCTGTGCAGTGACCAGACTTTTTTTTACAGCTGATCGCGCGTATGAAGGAAACATATGAACGATCAATGTTTAAAACCGGACCCGTACTTCTGGAACTGAACGGGAAGTTCGGGTCCAGTCTTTTAAACAGCTAATCACACATATGTTTCCTTTGTACGTGCGTCCAGCTGTTTAAAAACGGATAATGTACAGATAATGTGCTTTTGGCGGGCCCCACCACGGTCACGGGGGTGGCGGGGCTGTAGTTACGCCACTGGTTTAGTTTAAATATCTATTTTAAACAATCAGGGAGATTCAATAAAAGTTCTTATCATTTAAAATGGTGCTAATTTTGCCCCAACCAATCAGAAATTATGTAACATTTGAAAGCTAACATCTGATTGGTTGGGGCAAATTTAGCACCCTTTTAACCGATAAGAACGTTTATTGAATAACCCCTAATATATGTAAAAACACAGTGGAAATCCCAACAGGTTGATATCTGATTGTTTATGTTTTCAGAAGTGAGTGTTCCCAACATGGTTTTACCAATACCATGAGTTTGTGAGATCACTTGTTCTGGCTGGGAAATTTCAACCCACCAGCATTGTGTGGCTAGAATAAAGCTACTTTCACGTTATTCCTGTTCTTATTAAAGAACAGGAGGTAAGACATATAGCTCCTTTACCTTACGTTTTTCAATAAAACTGAAAACCCCAAAGTACTTTTCCCCAGTGAAAATACCCTTTAGTTAGCAGTGCCATGGCAACCTCTTAAAAAAACGGTTAGTTTAGGGGTTTCTGCTTCCATTTTTGCTTTTTCTAAGCAGGTATTTTTGAGGAAATGTAGGTATTTACTACAGGCTGAAGAATGCAACCGACTAAGTAAATGCAAAGCTCAAACAAAAAATGTGGTAGCCTGAGTTGTATTGAACATGCAACATTTCTCAAATTTGAAATTTTAGTTCTTTAATTTTCTTTAGAAAATATAGTCTTTGTCCATGATATGGTGAAGTTGCCTTTTTTGAGAGGTCAGCCTGTTAGTCAGCAAAGCTGTTCTTTTTTCCTGTGGAGTTGAAAGCAGACCCTGCAGTCTTGTGTTTTGACCTTAAAGATTAAGAAGGTGAGATGAAAGACGGATTCCTTTAAAGAATTTCAATGTTCCCCCATGAGACAAAGACTTGGAAGAACCAGGACACACAAGTTCCCCAAAATGTAGAGGTTTTGGCACAATAACTAAACAAACAGCATCATTTGCACTTTAAGGGCACGGATAACTCTTTGTAATGTGTCACACAGACATTAACCTATACCGCATCTTGGATCTGTTCTTTAGGTTGAATTACGGTACAATTGTGTATGGAAAAGCTTTGGAAGAATGTATTAACCATTGTGCCAAGTCTTAAAAAATAGCCACAATCATATACACTTTCATGGCGATGTACCTGTAATGCAATGTACTGTGCAGTTGCTGATCTCCATACAGCTGGCATTAAAGAACTTGCCCAAAAGAGACGATAACTGCTTGGTACACCTTTTCCCACCGCCCATAAAGGGTAGGGTTAGTCTGTGTTCATACTCTCTGAAATATTAAAGGGAAATTTTGCCCGCAATGGACCAATGTTGATCGAACATTTGTCCAAATTAAAGTACATTTAATCGGACAGGCCAGTAAATTTCATCCAGTCACGCACTGAAAATTGCACTGAAATTGCACCCACAGGGCCATATTTCTAAAGGCCCAATGTCGCAATTTTGCAATACCACTAACTATCCTTGGCGCTATCGTACATTTACGGATTGTACTTTTACCATTAACCACGGGTTAATAAATATGGCCCACTGTACTTTACTGTTCTACTGATGATATTTTGACCCAGATGATAAAGTACCATATGTCCCCAACCTTGCAAAGTAGAGAAGATTAGTTTGCTGAAGTTTATATGAATTTTTGTAGCAGATGAGACATATTCCAGAGAAATCTACCTCTCATCTGCTACAAATCTTCAATGTGTGTACCCAGATTTACTGTTCACTTCCTTGATATCCTGCTGGGAAGTATTGTTTACTCTTTTAGTTCTTCTGCCTTTGCTTGTTTCTTTTGTCCCTCTCTTTCTCTAATTTTCCTTTCCTCTTTTCGCTTTCCATCTTTGTATATTCTTTTTATATTATATCAATGATTCCTTGCCCTCTTCCTTTTCTGTTTTTTCCTTCGCTTCCCGTTCATTTACATTTAAGCCACATTTTTATTTTCACTCTTTTTGTTTACTCTTATTCCTTATTTTCTGCTTCCTTACACTCTTCTTTCCATTTTACACCTCCTTTTTCTTTCTTCTTTTTTGCTATCTTTATATTATGCTCTTCCCCCACTCCTTCTTAAGCTAGGTACACACAGTACAGATAAAGCCCCAATACCGTCCGATCCGACATTATCGGGGCTTTATCAGCACAGTGTGGCTGCTTTCCCTTTCTATGACTTCACTTTGAGACCTTGCTCTCAATGCCCCAGTGTTTGCTGATGACACTAAACTATGCAGAGCTTTGGAAACTTTAAATGATGTGCAAGTGCTGCAAGCAGACCTAGATAGATTATCAAAATGGGCAGCAGAATGGCAGATGAGATTCAATGTTGATAAATGTAAGGTGATGCATTTGGGATTTAATAATCCCTGTGCCACCTACACCATAAATAACTCTGTGTTGAGTGCATCTGTAATGGAAAATGATTTGGGGGTTCTGGTAGATAACAGACTTAGCTATAGCAAACAATGCCAGGTAGCAACAGCCAGAGCTAGCAAGATATTGTCTTGTATAAAAAGGGGAATAGATTCAAGAGAGAAAAATATTATTCTCCCTCTTTACAAGGCACTGGTAAGGCCTCATTTGGAATATGCGGTGCAGTTTTGGAAATCCATATACAAAAGGGACATCTTGGAAATTGAGGCAGTTCAGAGAAGGGCAACTAAAATAATAAGAGGAATGGAGGGGCTTGAATAAGCCGACAGATTAGACAAGTTAGGGCTGTTTACATTGGAGAAAAGACGTTTGCGTGGGGACATGATAACCTTATACAAATATATTAATGGCCCATACAATGAAATCTCTGGTGCATTGTTCACTAATAGGTCATATAAGAGGACACGTGGACATCCTTTAAGGTTACTTTCCGATTGCCGTTTGGAGTCAGGAAGGAATTTTCCCCCCCTTTTTAGCTGTTTTTTTTTGCCTTCCTCTGGATCAACTGTTAGGAAGGATTAATAAAAAAAAAAAAAAAAAGAGGGTGGATAGGTTGGACTTGATGGACGTATGTCTTTATTCAACCTTAACTACTATGTTACTATGTTACTTTTTGATTGAGGTGCTTAGTTCTGCTTAGTTCTGCTGAGGCCTGTAAACTCTACCTAAGAAGTTTTTCTTTGCTGCCAAACTAAGGCAGTAACTGTTTTTTTGGATAGAGCACTATCATCCATGGCTAAACTTCAGGGTTTCTGATTTTCCATGTTGTTGATACTGATTGTGTGGTGCATTAACAATACATTATCAAATGAAAACACATAGACTTGCTTTCATCTTACAATCTAGTAAGGAACCTCTGGAGAATCTACAGTACCTCATTTTCCTGTTGACCATCAACAGTTACAGGAGCCGGGGAAGCTTGTCTGGAAGAAAAATGGGTAGTGGACTCAGGTTTTAGCAGAAAAACATGAAATACATTGGAATATGCATTTGTGGAGGAAGTTGTTAACCTAAAGTTGTAGGAAAGATGATTTCAGTTGGTCAGTCGATCCAAAATTTCTGCTCGTGTATACACAGCCTTAGTGATGCAACTTTAAATCTGACAGCCTACAAACAGTATATTGATCTATACAGCCATGGGGTGTTTTTAGATTCTGGAGTATAAAAGTATGGGTTTAGTTCTCCTTTAATTCTACCAGTAGGTGGATGTAATTCTGTGACTCTGAGCCTTGTGTCTCCACCATGGATTACATCATTTGTATCTTAAATCCAGCACAAGTTCGCTTAAGTTCATTCTTGCATTGACCTACAAGACTATTATTATCAATAAATTTACAAAACAATACCAGCTGCCTGTAACAATTTATTTTGGCTGCGGCTCAAAAGGAAGTCCCCTTCCAGCCTGCTGTACTTCCCCTCTTTTGTAAATCTTAAATAGTTTGTTTGGCTACTATTTTCTGCTTCCCAATACAAAACCAAAATCTAAACTTCCATTAAGCAACAAATTACACACTATGGGGTTGAGTTAACATTGTTTGGTCATGCTAGGAATTTTCAGCAACCAATCACATGTTTGCTTTTTACTGTGTTACTGCAGTTAGTTGACATCTGATTGGTTGCTGCAGTTTAATAGCACATACAAACTTTTGCAGATTTTATTTTATCATCCCCTAAATGCTTCTTTAAGAATTTGGTCTGCTATATGCCCTAAACTTCCTTCCCCAAGTTCAGGGGAGTCCCGCTGAATTCCTGGTTGTGTTTTTCTCCCAAAGTGAACTATACCTTTAATATATTGATTGAAGTATGTGAGGTTAAGGAGCGATGCCTTACTTCCATTTTTCAATCAATAGCTCACGATCCGGGATTCAAGTAACTTACCTTTTGCGTGTTCCCTTGCGGCCATCCTGAGCTATTGATTGAAGAACAATAGGTAAGGCATAGCCCCTTAAACTCCCAGGCTTCAATCCATCCATTAAACGAATAGTTCAATTTTAGAGTAAACTACTCCTTAAATCCTATGTGGCTTGAGTTTCCCCAGACCTGGCCTGCTCAATGTTGGTAGGTAGGGTTTGCCTGTGCTATTAATCTGCAGCAACCAATCAGTTGTTACCTTTTTCACTGGTCTTCTACTGTACTGCAACATTCCCAGCCAGAGAATGCTTTGTGACCAACATTGTCTTTCTTTCGTGCTATTTAGAACATTGCAGGTAACATTTATAAGTGTATGGCCAGTATTATTAAATGCCTGTTTTCTTTAAAACTATTTCTCTTTGCTAAGAAACATCCTTAAAGGGCATGTCCACCCCCAAAACTATAATCCCCCCAACTACTGGCCCCACCATGTAGTGTAGTTTAATCCTTACCTAACATCCCAGCTCCATAGGGTTCTCCTCGCAAGCAGAGGGCCGGGAGCGCGGCGGAGGAAAGAGGGGAGGTAAGTAAGAGTTTGGGGAGCTTTCTTAAAATAAAAATAATGCGGTTGGGGCTGGGGGACCAGGGGGAAGCCTATATTAAAAGTGTGATTTAAGGGTGGACATACCCTTTAACATGTTTTTATCTACAGCTGATTTGCTAAGGCTACTTTCAGATGTGGCGATGTTTGCCCCGGGGCAGATGTTTGCGGCTAGTGAAATACTAAATGTGGTGTTTTGCTAGCGGTGACTGTAAGGGAACCGATCAGTAAACTCCGTGAATGGTGACCTGTCACCTGAAAGTATCCTTAGTACTAAAGTGTGAAAAAGTGTTAAAATGTTTTCCTGTGCTGTTAATCTACAGCAACTTATCCGATTTTATCTAAGTTCTATATATCGGTAAAATATAGTATACAGTCTAGTGCAGCATTTCTCATCCAGGGGTCCCTGAGAGGTTGCATGGGGTTCCTCAAGATATTGTGACAGAAAATGTATGGATCCACCATTGTGATGAATACAGATATATTTTTCTATATATTTATCAATGTTCTATATTTTGGTGTATTGGTGATGTGTTTGGTGTATTGGTGTCTGAGAGATAAATAAAAAGAACAAATAATGTTTTTATGTTAGGGTTTACTGGGATATTACATTTTTTTCAAGGTTCCATATGGATAAAAAGGTTGAGAAACACTGGTATAGTGGGTACATACCATCCAATTATTTGGACCGAACGGCTGATCGGTTGGGTGGTCCAAAGAATTAGATGGTATATTTGCAGGCAGTCGTGACTGATCTCGGTTGTCCGTTCATCCAGATCATATGAACAGACTATCAAGTATGTTGGAAAATCACACCATATGGATTACGCCCTATTGTTCACAACTACTTTTTCTGCTGCAGAAAGTGATATGTGGGGATGAAAAATGTTATGGTGTGTATCCACCCTAACACCTGTGTGGTTGCTGCAAACACAGGCAAACTTTTACTTCCCCCTATCCCATTTAAACCTCCTGTGCGTGTCTGCTTTACCCTACTAGCTAAATTGGTATGATAGGGACCTCTTTCCTCATGTTTCAATGCCTGTTGTATATGATATTAAAGGGCATTTCCACCTTGCTGGACAATTTTTGATATAATGTAGGGCACCCCTGCCCACCTCCAACCGCCGTGTCAGATTGTTAAAAAAAAGATTTAGAATGCTACTTACAGCCCCTCGCTCCTGTGGTGCACTGATAGGGTTCCCTGCTTGCCGGAACTTGAAAGCAGGGGCCAGACCGGCAGCCGTGTCTTTGTTTGGTTGAGAGGCAGCCAATCATAGACACTGCTGCTGTCAAAAGAAATGCTTCTTTATTTAAAATCTGACATGGTGGTTGGGGGTGGACAGGGATGCCCTACACTACAGAAAAATTGTTTATTACTAGGTGAAGGGTAGCCCGAGAGGGATCCGGAGGGTGGGAGGGAAGGGGGGTGTGAGGGCTCCCCTGCACATGTCATGCTACCTCCCAGGCTAGATTAGAGGCTAGATTATTTGTCTCCCTGTTGATTGGCTAATCGAACTTAATGGGACAAATCAGCCAATCAGACGGCAGGGAAAATCCGTCTGATTGGCTAGTCATGTCTCGCATACCTTACGTGTCCAGAGCTCAACCGGTCTATCATCAGCCAATCAGCAAGGAGACAAATCCACTGCTACAGCGCTACTTCCTCTTCTGCCCGCCAGCACCAGCCAAGTAAAGGGATTATCACCAGACAGTCAGAGCAACAAACAACTTACATGAAGGAAGGAAGGAAAACTGCAACTGTCACTTGTGGGGAGTTGCAGACTGTAGGAATCCATCATGGGAGCTTGTGTTGCAGCCTACAGGTCTTGTCTGGATCCCTGACTGACACTGTGAGAGAGTGTTTATGTGTGTGTATGAAAGTGTGTGTGTGTGTGTGGGAGTGAGTGTGTGTGTGTGAGAGTGATTATGTGTGAGAGAGAGTGTGTGTGCGTATGTGTGTGAGAGTGTGTTAAAGTGTGTGTGCGTTTGAGAGAGAGAGTGTATGTGTGAGTGTGTGAGAGTGTGTGTGTGAGTCAGAGAGTGTGTGTGGGGGTGAGTGTGTGTGAGAGATGTGTGTGAGAGAGTGTGTGTGTATGAAAGTGTGTGTGTGTGTGTATGAGAGTGTGAGAGTGTGAGAGAAAGTGTGTGAGAGAGTGTGAGAGTGTGTGAGAGAGGGTGAGAGAGTGTGAGAGAGTGTGTGGGAATGAGAGTGTGTGTGAGTGTGTGACAGAGAGAGTGTGAGAGAGAGTGTGTGTGTGTGAGAGTGAGTGTGTGTGTGTATATGAGAATGTTTGTGTGAGAGAGTGTGTGAGTGCGTGAGAGAGTGTGTGTATGAGTGTATGTGTATGAGAGTGTATGTGTATGAGAGTGTGTGTGTATGAGAGTGTGTGTATGAGAGAGTGTGTGTGTGTGTATGAGAGAGTGTGTGTGTGTGTATGAGAGAGTGTGTGTGAGAGTGTGTGTGTGTGTGTGTGTGTGAAAGAGTGTGTGTGAGGGGGCCCATCTTGTCTGTGAGGCCCATCCTGTGTGCACAACTGCTGACAGTAGCCAGAGTATACAGCTCCTACAATGCATGTCCCTTGCACCAGAACAGCTTTTCACATTCCCACTAATCCCTCAGGGACACATTCCCACTAATCCCCCAGGGACACATTCCCACTAATCCCCCAGGGTCATATTCCCACTAATCCCCCAGGGTCATATTCCCACTAATCCCCCAGGGACACATTCCCACTTACCCCGCAGTGTCACATTCCCACTTATCCCCCAGGGTCACATTCCCACTTATCCCACAGTGTCACATTCCCACTTATCCCCCAGAGTCATATTCCCACTTATCCCCCATGGGTCACATTCCCACTAATCCCCCAGGGTCATATTCCCGCTAATTCCCGAGGGCCGCACTCCCACTTATCCCCCAGGGTCACAGCACACTAATCCCCAAGGGACACATTCCCACTAATCCTCCAGGGTCATATTCCCACTAATCCCCCAGGGTCATATTCCCACTAATCCCCCAGGGTCACATTCCTACTTATCTCCCAGGGTCACATTCCCACTTATCCCCCAGAGTCACATTCCCACTTATCCCCCAGGGTCACATTCTCACTAATCCCCCAGGGTCACATTCCCACTAATCCCCCAGGGTCATATTCCCACTAATCCCCCAGGAACACATTCTCACTAATCCCCAAGGGTCATATTCCCACTAATGCCCCAGTGTCACATTCCCACTAATCCCCCAGGGTCACATTCCCACTTATCCCACAGGGTCACATTCCCACTTATCCCCCAGGGACACATACCCAATAACCCCGAAGGGTCATATTCCCACTAATGCCCCAGTGTCACATTCCATATAAAACAGAAAAGAAAGAGAAAAGTACCGCACTCAAAAATTCAGTATATAAGTAAAAACCCTTTATTGATAAACCCTTAAGGGTCAAAAGTGGGGGTACATATATAGAGATAGATAAAGATTAAAATTCTAAAAACATATATCACAACTCGGTATAAAACCTCTACATATCAGTATAGCAAGTGCACAGAGACCTTTCCCAATAGTCATAAAGTCCAGTACCTACTTAACTGTCAAAGGTGCTGCATAAGTAGCGACAAAACATCGGGGGGTCCTGATGAATGGAGAGGAGCTCATGTAGAGGAAATACCACAGAACCAGGAATTGAGAACGCGGAACGCGTTTCGTCCAAACGGACTTTCTCAACAGCGTGCTGGAACCGGCAACAAGGACGCTCTAAATAGGACTCACGTGCGTCATGACGTATGAACGTGATGACGCAATCGCGTGACGTATGAACGTGATGACGCTATCGCGTAACTGCGCGTGGCGCGCATTAGTGACGTAGCGGTAACCCAAGTAACAGAACAGTCCATAGCCGCAACTAACACTAGAGGGGGCAATGTCTCAAGTGAAAAGTAGTCACCGGTCAGGAGTCATGAATCATAAAACTGGCCAATAGAATATAGCACATATAAAAAACACACAAAGTTACCAAAATGTCAGACATAGTTATACAAATCTCAGCATGTTATCAGATATAAATACACAAATAGAACGTACATAGAGCCCAATGTGTACAAAAGATGTAAAATATTATGATACTGTATTACGCAAAAGTCCAAGGAGGAGCAAGGTCCAAATAATCCAGGTAAGTGAAGCATAAATCCTGGTAACAATCAAAATAAATCAGGAGATGTTCCCACTCGGAAATCTAGGTAAGAAATCTCCAAGGATATCCAGGTAGATATAAGAACACAACGCGTATTTAAATACTTGGTAGTTAGTATATATATATTTTATCATGGAATGATGATATCAGTGTATCATCAATGAAGTATAATCCAGATAAGAGTCTATACCGAATAGGTGGCAAGGAGAATTATATATCAAACATCCAAGGAGAATAAGAAGGAAATCCACAGGATAATCCAAAATACAATCCAAGCGACAATCCAGTGTCCAAAAGTATCCAAACATATGAATTAAAGGTTCATGTGAGAGACAGGAAGAAGTGGGGCCCCACTCCATTTGTAATATTCCAAAAACTGTAGAAAAGTATTCCATATAGATTTCTTGAGGGATTTCTAGACAGTATCTGGAAAATAAGCAAATATATCAAAGGCATACTAGCTTAGTCAGAGATAGATCATGTTGTCACAAAAAAGGAGTGAAATCTAACTGTTCATTTAGTCCTCCTGGTTGGATCGTTTTAAGACAATATATCCATCGGCTTTCTCTGCAGAGTAGTCTCTTATTCAGATCGCCACCCCGAAGTGTCAGATTAACCTTATCAAGGCCAAAACATTTAAGGTCTTTTTAGGACCCCCCATGTGTCGACAGGAAATGTGCAGCCACTGAGGTCAAAGTCTTCCCCTCAAGTCTATGTCTGTCAGCCAGTCTTATGTCAGATAGATGTTTGGCTAGTCTCTGTTTTAACTTTTGCTGGGTCTTACCTACATATAGCAGTAGACAGGGGCATCTAATTGCATAAATCACCCCCTCAGTCCTACAGTTAAAGTACTGTGTCAGCATATAACTCTTTAAACCCCCTAGAGTCTCGTACCTCCGTTGTTTTGAACATAAACTGGCAGTAGCTACAATTCCCACATGGATGGGTACCGGCCAGTGTCACATTCCCACTAATCCCCCAGGGTCACATTCCGACTTATCCCACAGGGTCACATTCCCACTTATCCCACAGGGTCATATTCCCACTTATCCCCCAGGGACACATACCCAATAACCCCCCAGGGTCATATTCCCACTTATCCCCCAGGGACACATACCCAATAACCCCCCAGGGTCATATTCCCACTAATCCCCCAGGGACACATACCCAATAATCCCCCAGGGTCATATTCCCACTAATTCCTCAGGGACACATTCCCACTAATCCCCCATGGTCATATTCCCACTTTATCCCCCAGGGTCATATTTCCACTTACCGTATATACTCGAGTATAAACCGAGTTTTTCAGGTTGTAAAATCAGCCTGAAAACTTGAACTCGGTTTATACTAAAGTCACTACTTACTTTACCACTCTGGCAGCCGCACGATCATTCCCTGTACTGGCGTGCCGGCCGACGTCACTGCCCGGCTCCAATTAGTGACGTCAGCCAGCGCGCCAGTACAGGGAATGAGCGTGCGGCTGCCGGAATGCTGATCTTCAATGCTGGCACACAGGCACAAGTCCCAACAGGAAGCCCCAAGTTACTGGATGGAGGAGAGACCACAGGTACAAATTGAACTGGGTGGGAGGGTGAGGGTGGAATTCAAGATGTTTGGGAACTACAACTCCCAGCATGCTTATTAGCTGGGAGTTGTAGTTTCCAAACATCTTGAATGCCAAGTTTCTACCCTCGGTTTATACGAGTCAACAACTTTTATTAGATTTTTTAGGTGAAATTGGGTACCTCGGTTTATACTCAGGTCGGTTTATACTCGAGTATATACGGTATCCCACAAGGTCATATTCCCACTTATCCCCCAGGGACACATTCCTACTAATCCCCCAGGGACACATTCCCACTAATCCCCCAGGGTCATATACCCTACTGGTTACTCTGTTGACCTGTCACTCTTAAAGAGTTACCTATGTTAGGAGTTTCTGACACTGTAAAGTAGCAGATTAAAAGAGAACCATGACCATGACGCCAGCCTGGAGCGTGGCTGAAACGCTACAGTTAAGGTTCTGACACACCTTCTGTCCTTATCAATAGTAATGTTTGCACCACCCAGACACGTTGGATATTTAAGGAAGAATGTAGATTGACGTGGTGGCACACTTACAAATAATTTGGCTAACATTTTATTTTACATAAAGTATGGTAGGGATTTCTAATGTGTTCCAATGTGTTGAACTTGCAGCAACATGTACGCACGCCGCACCTGCCTGTAGGCGCCATTCAAAAGTTCATTCAGGTGCCAAAAACACTAGAGATGCCCCTGGTAACATACAAAGTGGCAAAATACCTAGCCAACATCTTAGGACCATTGGTGGGAAGTTCTAAGCATCACATTCAGAACTCTCAAGATTTCACCAACAAGATTGAAGATATAGTACTCGGTGTAGAAGAAACTATGGTGTCCTATGATGTGACATCTCTCTTCACCTGTGTACCCACCAAGGAGGCTGTTAAGACTGCACTCTTACCAGCAGAACTGATCTCAACCCAGAACAGGTGTGTTCCTTACTGGACTTGTGCCTGAATACCACCTATTTCAAATAAATACAGGGATAAGTTCTATAAGCAAAAACACGGATGTGCTATGGGATCTCCAGTTTCACCCATTGTGGCCAACCTTTACATGGAGGAGGTAGAAACACAGACGCTTAATACCTTTAAGGGCATAGCACCCAGCCACTGGTTCAGATATGTGGCTGACACCTGGGTTAAAATCCACCAGAAGGAAGTACAAGCTTTCACAGAACACATCAGTGCGGTAGACCAAAACATCAAATTTACAAGGGAAGAAGTACAAAACAACAAACTGGCTTTCTTGGACTGCTTGGTAGAATTTAAGGAAAATGGTAAACTGGAAGTAGAGGTTTACAGAAAACCAACACACACAGATCAGTATTTGATGTTTGACTCCCACCACCCTTTAGATCACAAGCTGGGTGTCATCAGAACCCTGCAACACAGAGCTGAGAACATCCCCACTAGCACAGAGGCGAAGGCTAAAGAAATGAAACATCTCAGAGGAGCCCTTAAAACTTGTAGATATCCAGACTGGGCCTTTGTCAAAAGAAGTAGAAGGAAAGAAAAGAACATGAATACCAACAGTGAAGGAGAAAAGCAAGACAGGAGAAAGAACATGGTCATCCCATATGTAGCAGGGATCTCTGAGAATTTAAGAAGAACTTTCAATAAACACCGTATCCCTGTCTGCTTTAAACCGAACAACACACTGAGGCAGCAATTGGTACATCCGAAAGACCCAATACCGAAACACAAGAAAAGCGACATCATATACGCAGTGCAGTGCAGTGAAGAATGCTCTGATTTGTATGTGGGGGAGACGAAAGAGCAACTGCATCAACATATGGCCCAGCACAGAAGAGCCAATTCCTCGGGTCAGGACTCAGCCGTGTACCTGCATCTTAAGGATAAAGGACATACCTTTGAAGATTGTAATGTTAACATATTTCCAAAGGAATGCGACTGGTTCAAGAGAGGTGTTAAGGAGGCCATTTTTGTGAAAATAAAGAAACCAAGTCTAAATAGAGGTGGGGGGGTTCGACACCAACTGTCTGCCATGTACAATGCTGTTTTGACACCTTACTCTGGGCGTTCCTATAACACCTCTTAGCCACTATCCAATCACACCCTTAACACTTGGCTGTGATATGCTAATTGGGATTTTCCAGGGTACATAATTGCCACAGATTCTTGTACAAGTCATTCTGAATTGAGAAAGCCAGTCGGATGACTAGCGAAACGTCTTCAAGAACTAAACTTCAGGTCCAGTTGATCTAATTGAATACAACAGATATAATTGACTAAAGCACATCTGTTAATGTGTAGTCAGTATAGTTTAAAACTAAGATACATCTGGTTTATGTGCATCCAGTAGTAAATAAACTGGAAAGAAAATATTGGAAAATGTGCATGTGCATGTTGGGAGTTTAGTTGTGTTCATATGGTAGTAGTAGTAACATTATAAGGACTCACAAGTTCTTGGATCCTACTCTCCTCCTTGGACCATCACTCTGCAGACTCTTCTAATATATCCAAAACAAAATGCACCTGGACGCTCCAAAGTTCTTTGCAAACATTTTATTGTTTATTCACCCATATGTGAGATCTCTCCAGCAACGTTTCGGGTGGACCTCCACCTTTTATCAAGCTTGCTGGAGAGATCTCACATATGGGTGAATAAACGGAAAAAAAATTTCAAAGAACTTTGAAGCGTCCAGGTGCATTTTGTTTTGAGTAGTAGTAACAATAGTAATATGTCATAGCTTTTGGCAATACAGGCCCAACTTTCTTTAAAGTTCACAGAGTCTCAGTGATATTAATAGCAGCTCCCTGACTCCCTAAAATTTGATGTTTTTAAAGGACAACTATACTCAGCTCAGCCTCAATAGTCTTGTTTGGCCCTTTAAAAGTACACCGGGTGAGGACCTAAACCGCTTGGTCCTCACGCCTGGATTCAACTTCTTGGTCCTGTGATTCCTTAGAATACCATAGAAGTTCCGATCGCCAGTGCAATGTTCTTAGCTTCCTCCTCCTTGTTTGTGAGCCGACCAATAGGAAGACACGCTATTGAAGCATGTGTTCCTATTGGTGAAGTCCTGAGCAAGGACAGGGAGGTTGAGAACATTGCGCCAGCTATCGGAACTTCCACAGCATAGGTAAGTTCAGGACTTAAAAGTTAAACCCAGAGGTAAGGACCTAGTGGTTTATGCCCTTCCTGTCTTTTAATGGAGGGGGGGTTCAAAGGACAGTTGTCCTTTAATTAGAGTGAGGAAGATCAATAAGTTCAGAGCTTATTGCAGGTCAATGAGTGACATGACTTGTATGCGTGTGTATCTTTATGTATTTGTGCCTGTATGCATGCATTATGCATGAGAGCGGGGGAGGGTGGGGCTATAAGAGGTGTACCCTCCGTACCTTGGCAGGGTGGGATGTCTGCCAATGTCCTGTGTTCAGAGGGGTTCTTAGGTATATATGCTTTAGGGCTTGGCCACACTTACACATTTTGCGCACGCAATTCCGTATGCAACTTTGGTTAGAATGGAAATAGCGGGAATGCAAAAATTCCTGTGGTTTTCACCATTTTGTTGCGTTAACGCATGCGTTTCTATAACGGAAAACCCAGAATTGCATGCGTAAACGCACGTGCAAAAACGCACAACACACAAGAATTGTGCACACAAACGCATGTGATAACGCACATGATTCCGTGCGTGATTCCGGTGTGTTGAAGTGTAGCCTCGGCCTAAGTGCATCTTCTGGAATAATGAAGTGTGTTTGTAATGATATTGCTCTGCTGCTATTCTTAATTCTCCCTTATATCGGTACCCTTCCTGGTGACTATGCACTGAAGGCTTTTTGCAGTGTGTGTTGCCAGGAAATTCCTTCACATGGGATGGGAAGTATGTAAGACCCTCTCATAGTAATGGGCAGGGCTTCCTGACACATTCCATAAGCAGGTCCAGTGCTGGCTCTTCAAGGCCCCTCATTCCTTTGCTATGACTCTTTATTCATGTTTAGTAGATCATCCATCAGATTTCTGGAGGAGTCAGAGGAACAATGGGTGCGGTTCAAGCCACCGGAATCCTCAAAATCCTCACTGAGCAACATGAGCCAGAAGTTCAGTAGTCATTCTACTATTGCATATTTTTAGTCACCCCTTATCACATACTGTACATATGGAGTTCTATTTCCATACAAGACTTGCTGTCTGAAGTGATCGGCTATAAAAATTAAGCCAAAAAAGAATGGAATTTTCCCGCACATTGTGTTTCATGGGTGAAAACGAAAAGAAACTATTCAGAAAAATTCTTTGTTCCAAACACCAAAACAGAAACAATTTCCACCATTATTCATTCACTTTCCAGGTATTTATGGCAACTGTACAGGTTTATGAAGTGCAGTTGAACACAATTCAGTATCCAATCAGCAGAACCTTTGGTTTTCTTAGTATGTGGTACAGAAGTTACAATAACAAACTAAAAAGTGACAGTATAAGTGTTGATTTTGACTTGAAAGGCTGTACAAATCTCTATTGATGTGAGTGTTGTGCGAAGTTTAAAACCTGCGTCAGTAACACAGGCAATCAAATTAACGCTAATTAGGTCTGCTCACAGAATACAATCAAGAAGCAGGTATTCAGGGTTGGTTGCATCTGAATGCAATCAAGAGGGGGTTAATTGTGCTTTCATACAATAGAAGAGGCCAGGGGTGTAACTGCACTGACACACACCCCTGCCAGCGTGCCAAAGGTCCGCAATCAGCTGTTTTTAAACAGCTAATCCTGTGTATGCAGTAAGCATACACATGATCAGCTGTTTAAAAGACCGGACCCAAACCGAAAATTCTTTTAAACAGCTGCTCGTGCATATGTTTACTTCATATGTGCGATCAGGTGTTTGAAAACAGCTGATCGCTGACCTTTGGTGCGGGCCCTCTAACATCCGGTAGTGGCGGTAGTTCCACAACTGCAAGAGGCGGGTATTTAGGGTTGATTGCGCCTGAGTACAATAAAAGAAGTGGGTATTCATGGTTAAAGAGTGTCTCCACCCAGAATAAAACCTTTTTCATATACTGTAGGGCACCCTAGACTACACCCAACCGCCAAGTTCATTTGGTAAAAAAAAGCAGCAGAAATATATAAAAAAAATACAGTCCTTTGTGACCCCGGCGCTCTGTTTAATGACTTGTACGAATACATGTGTGTGCGCCCTATACTACAGCAAAAGCTTTTATAGGTAGGGCACCAGGCAACAAAGATGGATCCAGGGGGGTGGAGGGAGGGCTCCCCTGCGCATGCCAGAAACCTCTCACAGGATATGGAAGCAGCAACGGATGACTCCCTGGCAGCTCCTACTCTTCACTTTTTTCAAATTTGAACAGGCACTGCAGGAGAAACTATTTGAAGCAGAGATGCAAGGTAAGGATTTTTTAACATTGCACAGTGGGGCCAGTACTGGGTTAAAGTTTAGTTTAGGGGGTGGACATGCCATTTAATTGTGCCTGAATACAATACAAGAGGTGGGTATTCAGGGTTGATTGCCTCTAAATACAAGAAGCGGGTATTTGGGGTTGATTGCGCCTGTGATACATTTCCATTAAAGTCTATGAGCAAAAAAGTCTCGGAATCACTTTCACCAATTCCTTAGCTAGGTAACAACGCACTTCTCATATGTGTCTCACACATCTGAATTTCCTGTCTCTAGCTCAAAAACTGTGGGAGGAGATACTGTCAAAATAAATGGTAAGGAAAAGAACAATAATTTCAAGCCAAATTAAAGGGCATATCCAACCTAAAGTAAAGTTAGCTTAGAAATGTTTATCACCAAACCTAGGTTTCGCTTTATCCATAAGTTTCAAAAATGCCCCTGAAGTGCCTTACCTTACCTGGTCCCTCGCCGCTCCTTCTCTGCTGTGCAGCTGACAGAAGCTCCACTGCCTGGTTGTGACTGCCAGTAAAGGCATCTTTTCCTGTTTTTGCTTAAAACGAGCTTAAAACTAGAGATGTCCGAACTTCACAAAATCCGGTCCACTCGAGGATCCGCGAATTTTCGAAAAAAATCGAAAATTTTAAAATCAGCAAGCGGACCCATTAAAATGAAAAAATCCTCGAATACGAGAAATCCTTGTAATTTCGAAAATGTTTGAAAATATGTATTTTCCCGCATTTTTCGGAAATACGTAAAATCCTCGTAATTTCGAAAATTTTCGAAAATACGTATTTTCATGCATTTTCGAAAATACGTGAAATCCTCGTAATTTCGAAAAATTTTGAAAACGCGGTTCGGAAAAGTTAGGAAGGCGGAAAACCAGAAAATCCGCGATATCCGCCATTCGTGAACAAGGTATATCCGCCGTGGATTTGGGTTCGGATCCGTGAACTGGGCCATCACTACTTGAAACAGGAGAAGGGGACAGTGCCCAGGAGGTGAGGTTAGGTAAGTCACTTCAGGGGATCTTTGGAACTTATGGATAATGCGAAACCCAGATTTGGGGGTGGTAACATTTCTAAGCTAATCTCCGGAAACCATTTCTTCTCCTGAGCTCTTTTAAACTGTTTATAGCTTGCGAGAGGAATTTGCATTTAGGCACAGTTGGCTCATTAAAGGGGAAATTCTGTGCAAAAAAATCTGAAATGGTAGCTCACAACTGGACCCAACATTTCAAAGGATATGAAATCAACTGATTTTTTTAAAAAGTTTCCATTTGATTTTATTATATATTACACCTGTGTCCTTTTGTATGGAATTGTTTTTTCTCTAAAATATAAATTCTTTTCTTTACTCTTGTCGAGTTTACATTTGTAAATGTCATTTTAGCACTAATAACTATTTCTTTCCTGTTGGAAGTTTAGGGGAAAATAGTTTTTTTTTAGAGAATTATAACCCAGAAGCTGCTGATGGCAATGGTGTAGCACATACACTTGCCTTCCGCGCGTCTCTTCCTTCCGGGTTCTCGCACTGCAGAAATCACTTAGCATAAGTTACTGCATCGTGGGGCAGTAAGGAGCGAGAAAGGTAACACTCGCTTTGAAATAATGTTATTGTTCTTGCGTAAAAATAGAAACACAAATAGAAACATTATCTGTATTGCATCGGGTGTCTATGCTGTTAATAGAAAATGGCACAGTCCCCCCCAATATTACATTGGGAATAGTGGGTTTAACTCCATTTTACCCCATAACCCATATATTGCATCCCAGTAGACAAGGGGATATGCAATACATTTCCCTATCCCAACTTGCACTCTTTGCGACCATTAGTACATTGTGCAAATGTGAGCGATTTTTTTGCAGGGTTTAAAAGACGCAATTGAAATGGCTTTAAAAAATCATTGCTAAATTTATTGCATCTCTTGCACTGCGCTATTTTGAATTTTTTTTTAAATTGACACAGGCAATACAAAATGAGTATGGTACAAACCCTTGCTTACCCAATAGTACATCAGGTAGCATGGGTTTTGCACTTATTTTTACCGTTAGCACGGGATATTGCATCTTTTTATGAACAGCTGTGGTTTAAGCATGCGTTTGTATATAGCAATTTACCTTATACCTGATCAAAGTACTGCACTTTAATAAAACATTTTGTTATATTTAACAGTTAGGCTGAGGCCACACTAGTGTGTGCTGTATCGCTCAAAAGTGCTTCAGTGTGGCCTAGCCCTAATGGACTGTTTAAATGTATAAACTATATAGTTGTAACCTAAATATGGAAGCTGGTTGATATATACAGAGGTGAGTAGTAGAATATGAGAATATTAAGTGAACAGAATGTAAACTATTCCATCGATGCTACTATAGAATGACTTCATAAACAGGAGACCAGTCAGTCTCCCTTCTGTATCCATATACAGAAAAATGGATAGAACAACTGTATGTTTTAAAGGGGAAGTTTAGTGCAAATACATATGCTTTTAAGAAAGAAGAGCAGTATTTTTCCATCTTAATGACCTTAACCTGCCCATTCAGCATTTTGTCTGTGTATAAATAAATGTGTCAGAAATACTGACTTCCTGTTTGCAGGACCCCTAATAGAGACCCTTATGGTCTTGCCCTTGACCCAGCGCTTGGCATTCTGGAAACCTGAAATGTCATCTCACTAATGTTAACAGCAGGGAATATATTCAACTGATTTTTCTAAATAGAAGAGGATATGTAGAATAACTAGGTATGCATAATATAAACTAAGAATTTTAAAAATACGATAATATTTTCCACTGAACTTTCCCTTTAAGCATAATAGGAGACATACAGAGTTACAAAAACTAACTGACTACAAATCTGCAGACACAATCTAGGGGTTCAAGAACAGGGTGAAGTTACTTTTGTAAGGTCACGTATGCCCAGCGTGGGAATCAAAACAAGACTTTTTTTTCTTTATCATTGTTTTTAGAGGCAATTCATTCACTATCTGAAACACTTCCTATTACATGTGAGGGACATAGCACAGTATTTATGTAAGAAGGTAAAACATTTCATGGGGAGAATGGAAATGTGAATTCAGAACAACTAAAATCATTCTGTCTTCACACCTGAAGGTTTTCTGGTCTTAATGGAAGCTTTTGTGTCTTCGGAGACAATCCACATATGAACAGGCACCCAGAGTGTTTATTATAAGACACATTTATATGGTTATCATATCTATTAAAAAGGGCCCATTCTCTCAAATACCTATTCTATTCAATTTTTATTTGTTTTTCATACAGGATTCTAAGGGACATATTTATAAAGCCATTAAACCGATAGTTAATTTCCGACTGGTTTAACGATCATTAATTTCCGATCGGTATTCTCCGATAACGAAATCGTAGATTTACGATCCACATAGAATACCATTGCGGTAGTTTACGACGAACGTTCGTTAATTACCAAACGTTCGTAAATGTACGGTCGCAAATTACGACCGCGATCGTAAATTAACTAGCCCGCGGTATCGCTAAAAAGCTATACCGCAGCTTTATAAATACGTCCCTAAATCTACAGTGGGTATTCTAAGGCCTAGTGCACACCAGAAATTCATGCCAACATACTTACTGATCAATATGCCTAACTGTTGGTTGGTAATTAAAATATAAGACAGGGTACACATCATACAATATTTCCACCCCACCAACCGGTAGTGGTTGCAACCTAATTGGACAAACAGGTGATCCGGTGTGTTAGTAAATCACGGCAGATCTTGCAGTTCGCTATGGGACTGCACGATCAGTTGTGGTGAACAGCATGCCGCAGCTAATTTTGCCATAAAAGACAGTGATTTGTCCCTACAGACCGCTCACTAGTAGTGAACGGTGATTTGGGACAAATCTCGGACCGTGTATCCCCAGCCTAACGCTGAGATTTTGCCTGTGACTTCACTTGGATAAAGCAATTTTGCATAAAAATCGTTTGGGAGACATTGTCAGGGTCAGAAATTACAGATGATGTTTCTGTTCAAAATACCTGCACCAACTACAGTAGAGACTCACAGGTATTGCACATGTTGAGATTTAGATGCTCCACATTGTATAGTTTAGTATAGTATTGTATAGTGTAGTATTGCATATAGTATTTGAGGTTGAATAAACACAGGAAAAGGTGGTGTACCGTCTTAGCCAGTTAAAATGTTTACAGTGACAACTCCCAGCAACCAAAGCATTCTGGGAGTTGTAGTGTCCAAACATCTGTATTGGCAAGTTAAACAAAAAAACAGTGTCATGCCCAACTCTGTACCCCCAAAGAAGAATACCTGCAGGCAATAAGAAGGCAATTTAAATTACTGGTCATCTATTTCAACCTACTCAGTAATACCCACATTTCCTGACTAATAGTTGATCCAGAGGAAGGCAAAAAAAAAAAAAAACAGGGAAAAAATCCTTCCTGTATCAATCAGAAATATTCCTGAATCAAACCCAGCTTTATGTATCAATACCAGTAACATGCAACATTCTTTGCTTTTAAAAACTCATCCAACTTTTTTAAACCAATGAACCTGCCATAACAACATCCAATGGAAGTTCCATATTTATACCATTCTCACAATAAAACTGCTTCCAATTCACACTTAACCAAATCATAAACAAATGTGGTGCTAACAAACAACTAACACACACACATCTTCACTACAACTTAAGTCCACAGTTGATTTCCTTTGACAAATATCCCCTAATCTTTCAGAAATTTCTCTATCCATTATGTACTACATTTTCCCTGCACTAATTACAGACTTACTGGTCTATATTAAGGCTGAGAATGTTTTGAGTATTGGAAGTACTTTTTCCCACTCCATAAGCACGTATGCAGTTAAAAGGGATTCTGAGAAGATAAGCAGCTATGGCTAAAACTAGATCAAGCTCTCTAAGGACAAGCAGATGTGTTTCTTCTGGTCCAGCACATTTATTGGTAGTAACTTTGTATCACTGTTTATATTCTATGTCTTTTGTCAACCACGTGGTAGTAGAGATGGCCAAACTTTCGAAAGTTCGGTCCGTTTTCGAACTATATGGAAAATCTGAAAGTTCGAAAACAGACCCATTAAAGTCAATGGGAGTCAAATAGTTTGAAAAGTTCGAACTATGTTATACCATTTACAATGGTAACTTAATGTAAATGGCTGTGGGACCTGGGAAATGGTCTGGGGAACATGTTCAAATATCCAAGACTTTTGAAAACTCAATTTTACTCTCACGCACGCTACTTTCAAACTTGCGTTCGAACATTCAATAATTATCCCATGAACGACTCGCGGATTCGAGAATTCGGTATTTACTCGCGTATAGGTACAATAGACATTTAACTCGCAAATTAAAAAATTCGATATTTACTTGCTTATATGTATAATGGACATTTTACTCGCGGATTCGATATTCGATATTTACTTGCGTATAATAGACATTTTACTTGCGGATTCGAGAGTTCGATATTTACTCGCGTATTGGTATAGTAGACATTTTACTCACGGATTCGATAATTCGATATTTACTCGCGTATTGGTATAATAGACATTTTACTCACGGATTCGATAATTCGATATTTACTCACGTATTGGTATAATAGACATTTTACTCACATATTCGCATGCCTCAAATGTTCGAACATTCGATAATTATCGAAAGTCCGGAAAATATTGAAACTTTAGTTCGAGAAGTCCGAGTCCATTTGAACTCAAATAGTTCAGCTCGAACTCGGGTTTGAGTTCTAGCCCATCTCTACGTTGTAGTAACGGAAATTCATTAATAACACAAGGGGTACACATTTATTAAAAAAGGGGCATGCTTTGGCAGGACATTTTCCATTAGATCAGGTTCTGCATATTGTGTGGAAATCATTTATAACTCTGCCTTTATTAGCATTGAGCAGAATGGGCCCTGAACACCTGATGGTTGGCTCCCCTTATTTAGAAAGTAGCAGCTTTGTACACCATCAGGGTTATTCAATAAAAGTTCTTATCATTTAAAATGGTGCTAATTTTGCCCCAACCAATTAGATGTAAGCTTACAAATGTTAATTAAATAAGATCTGATTGGTTGGGGCAAAATTAGCACCATTTTAAACGATAAGAACTTTTATTGAATTTCCCTGTATATTTATAAGGAGGGAAAATGTCAACTATGGTTAAAATTATGCAATGAAATGTAGCTTTAATAACTTCAAATATAGGACAAAAATTCAGCAGCTCTCTATCTCCCCTGCTAGCTCTCTGTCACCCCCTGTTGGCAGCCACCCTTCTTTCTGGTGTTCTGCACATGCCAACATATGTAACTTAATGGAGCTCAGTTGGGAATGCTACCAGGAGGTGGAGACAAAGAACCAGCAGGGGAGACAGAGTGCTGCAGGATCGTATAAGTAAACACAGGCAGATTTTAATGTATCCAAATGAAAATATGAAACAAAGTAACACTCGCTGGTCCACTGCTACATGTCCATGTGTGCACACTAGCAGGGTTATTCAATAAAAGTTCTTATCGTTAAAAATGGTGCTAATTTTGCCCCAACCAATCAGATGTTAGCTTTCAAATGTTAAATAAGATCTGATTGGTTGGGGCAAAATTAGCACCATTTTTAACGATAAGAAGTTTTATTGAATCTCCCTGTAGGTCTAATGATTAAGTAATTAGTAGCGTTACGCTGGCACTCTATTGGTGCCAGCAATTATGGAGTCTGCTGCTCCTTACTCACTTTATGTTGCATGAAGGTCCAGGTGTGATATACCCTGGACCTATCCGTTCCCAGCTCAACCAAGTTCACTTCTATGGAAACAAATAAAATCCACATGGATATTGGACTTACCCTCTCATAGTGGTGGTCAGGGTGCCAGATAGCCCCAGACCCTTTTCTCGGTCCTCTCAACCAGGTAACTTAAAAAAAGAAAAGGTATCCCGCTCCTCATATGCAGTATACACGGCATGTAGTTAAAATCACAATTTTATTGTAGATAACATCAAAAACAGTAACACACCTGACGCTTTTCAGGAGATTTGCGCTCCCTTAAAGGGACACTATACTAAAAAAAGACTTTGCCTCAGTTTAATCTATAATTGAATACATGTAAGTAGCACTTACTCTGATTTGTGTGTGTTGCTGCATGCCTTCAATCCAGCACACATTTTGCTTAGGAGCAGTAGCTCCTCTATTTAACCACTCCCTCTTCTATCCGACCTGACTTTTTCCCCACAAACCAACTGTCAAGCCTGCACACAGCACACATCATTCCAACTGTCAAAACTCTGTCACCATTCCAGCTACAGTAAAACTACTCACAGAAGAAAATTTTTGAGAGCTGAAATATAAGAGGACAATTATAGGACACATAACATGTACAGTATTTATAAAGAAATAAAAGAAGTCTTATTTTACTCCCACAATATGCTGGCTGGGTTGTTTATTATGACTAAGGGCTCATTCAAAGAAGTGGACGTTTAAATGCCAAGCCAATTGTTTCCAGCTCATAGTGAAAGTTACCATACACACCTATGACCTGCGGTGCATCATGTACAACTTGCTGCATTATGGCATAGTGGTGCCATTGAAATCAGTGGACACCGCTGTGTGATAACGAAGGGCAACATTGCACAACATCGCAGTGTGATTTGTTCCCCGCTACATTCTGCACTGAATAGTGTGAACGGGCCTAACAGAAGGAATCATAAATATCATGGAACCCTGCTTACCTACAGTTATTTTGCATATAAAAGTAATTCAGACCTGTTATAATTCTAATAATTCTGACCAACAAATTTATGTCCATATCAAATTTATATGCATGTATGTGCCAGTCATAAATAAAATATCATCCCTCATATTACCGTATATACTCGAGTATAAACCGAGATTTTTAGGTCTAAAAAAGACCTTAAAAATCTGTCCTCGGTTTATACTCGGGTCATACACAAAATAGACCAGAAAATCTGTTTAAAAAATACACCGGCAAAGTTTTACCTCACATCTGCCGACACTGCACTGTAATTTCCAGCAAGGAGACATGTATTTACAAAAAGGAGACCAGGAGCGTGTAGGAGTGGACACCGGAGCAGTCTGAAGCAACGGAGAGAGCAGAGGCGCAGGCACGTTGGACACGCAAGTTACGCACGCATGTTACGCACGCTTGTTACCGTACATCAGAGCGTGCGTAACATGCGTGCGTAACTTGCGTGTCCAACGTGCCTGCGCTCTGCTCTCTCCGTTGCTTCAGACTGCTCCGGTCTCCACTCCTACACGCTCCTGGTCTCTTTTTGTAAATACATGTCTCCTTGCTGGAAATTACAGTGCAGTGTCGGCAGTGTCATGGAACAGAACAGTCTCCCAGGAGGAACAGAACAGTCTCCCAGTCAGCCTTTACCTACGGTACTCATTACCTACCGGTAATGCAATGGGTTTGTGTGGGTAGGTAGGTGGGGGGGGGAGGGGGTGGTGTGGGGTGGCACTCTATTTAATTATTAAAATTTATTACTATAATTATGGTATCAGCCCTCTAGTAAGGAGGATATAATCTTATGTTTAGGGTGGACTTTTAAGTCTACCTACTTTATGCAGTAGGTGGGTGTGAGGAAAGGGGGGTGGCTGGGTGGCACACATCGGAAATGCCATGGAATCATTTTTGCTAATTACAGATTTGAATTAGTGGTCATATTTCCTACCCTCGGTTTATACTCGAGTCAATCAATTTTACTCGATTTTTATTGTAAAAATAGGTACCTCGGTTTATACTCGGGTCGGTTTATACTCGAGTATATACCGTACATGCAGTGGCCTAACTAGGAATCACTGGGCCTCCCAGCAAAACTATGATGGGGCCCCTTTATGGGCTTCATTCACAGGGGTTTTCTGGGAGGAGGCTCTATCTGTCATAGGAAAAATAAAAAAATGGGGCTCCCAAGCCCCCTGCAGTTTCTCCCCTGGTAGTTACGCCCCTGATTACACATTCTTACATTCACCCACAAATCAGAAATACTCCACTCCACTTGACACTTGCTTCCCATTAGATTGATTAATTTTTTACCAAATGCAAAGTTCAAAAACCTTTTCAGACTATTTACACACTTGGCAATAGAACATTTTCTTGCCAGTTGCTTTGATGTTGTAAGTAGCCATACTTAATGCTCTTTATATTACATTGTTATGTATGTATGCATGTATTTTATTTCTTATATAGCGCTACATATTCCGCAGCGCTTTACAATTATTTACTCAATTCACTTCAGGCCCTGCCCCGAAGAGCTTACAATCTAATCACTTTATGTACACATACAACCTATCAGTATGTCTTTATTATTATGGTGGAAACCGGAGTACCCAGAGGAAACCCACGCAAGCACAGGGAGAACATACAAACCCCTTGCAGATTTGTCCAAGGGTGGAATCGAACTCAGGACTTCAGCGCTGCAAGGCAACAGTGCTAACAACTGAGCCACTGTGCCGTTATCATATTAAATTATAATCTGTTTAGTGTTAAATTATATCCTGACATATCTTTAATTCATATGGATTTTCACACACACTGTGAATAAGCACAAGCTTGTTATATCTGGTTTCAATAAATGGTAAATAGCATTTTAGCTATCGTCAAGCTGTCTGTTGTGTGATAAATCAGAGGCACACATTTTACTGGTAGATCAATGCAGTGGTCAGTACATTATATGTAATATAAGCACAATGTCCAGATGTACAATATAGTCAGAACAACAGTTGGAGAACAGGAAGTTAGCCTGTTTTAAACAGATCCAGGTGCAAGATGGAGCTGACAGCAGAACCTCTTTATTCCAGAGAAAAACAATTGAAGGAAGAAGGCAAGACAGATCTCTCATGGTGAGAGGATGTAGGGAGATAAAATGAACACAGCAACAAAATCAGAAACAACAAAATCAACAGGAACAAAATAAACCATTTTACAACTTTTCTTCTTTATTAATGGTCATTACCTCATATAGGGAAGCTACATTAATAATAATAGTTTGTTTACTTTCCCACAGAGTCATGAAGATATGTAGGTTGGACCACCTATTTCATTTTCAAGGAATAGTTCACACAAAAAGTGAACTATTCCCTTAATATATTGATTGAAGCACGGGAGGATAAGGATATGTCTTACCTCCCGTTCTTCAATCAATAAAGCAGGGACCTGGAAAGAAGATACAAAGGAGCTTACCTTTTGCACGGCCACGCTGAAATCTCTGATTGTTTCCTTCTGTCCACCATGCGAACTATTAGGGAGATTCAATAAAAGTTCTTACCATTTAAAATGGTGCTAATTTTGCCCCAACCAATCAGATGTTAGCTTACAAATGTTAAATAAGATCTTATTGGTTGGGGCAAAATTAGCACCATTTTAAACGATAAGAACTTTTATTGAATAACCCTGATTATCTGTATAGGAGAAGAAGAAGGAAGCAGTCAGAGATTTCCCCGGGCCACGGTGGATTGCGCAGAAGGTAAGTTCCTTCGTATTTTCTTTCCAGGTCCCTGCTTTATTGCTGAAGAACGGGAGATAAGACATAGCTCCTTAACCTCCCGTGCTTCAATCAATATATTTAAGGAATAGTTCACTTTTTGTGTGAACTATTCCTTTAATTCATTTCTTGTTACTATACATTTATTTTTTAGATTTGCCCATGTCTTTTATACACTGCTGTGTTATCAAAAAATAAAATATTGGTGAATTTTATCACCAGCGCAAATAAAAGTTTTGTTCCATGGCCTGTCCAAGCAATTCAACCAGAGATATTTTCCATTCCCAATAAAAGGGCATGGTCCATCTTTAAAACTAAAAACTGCCCGCAACCCTGACTGCTATTTTTTCCAGTTTATTACATGCATTTGTAACCAGGTATTAAATGTTAAGTACTTTCCCTTTCTGGCAAAGGAATCTGCCTCCTCCCTCTGCTCAATGAGCTTTTTATAAGCTTGACCATGTGCAGAGGAGGCAGAAGGTGAAAAAGCAGTCAATTATTAGTTGTGATGTCAGCAGTCACAGCCTTGATTGAATGAATGGAGGGAGGGGCCAGCCTAATCTGCCAGAATAGTGACCATAATTAACCTTAAATATCTGTCAAGTAACGCAGGTAATAAAGTGCAAAATATATCAGTTAGGGTTTGGGACAGGTAACTGCAAATTGACCATTTTTTTGTTTTAAAGGTGGACATGCACTTTAAAGGGGAAATATTCTATATCATTTTATACTAATTAAGTTCTTCCCAGTCTACACTTCACAATCATGAACTTCAAGTTACCGCATACAGCCTTTACCTTACGAACCAAACCCGGGCACCTATAATGCCTTTTCTCCAAGTGCTTCATATTTTTATGACTTTTTAAGCATTTTTAAACATTAAAGGAAATAAGAATCTCTTGAACTCATTTAATTATACTACATTTTTCCACTATGCACACTAGAATTCCATCTGATGGCTTTTTGACCAGTCATGAAGGAAGGACTGTTCTCTAGAAACAGTCATTTAATAACATTCCATAACATTCCATGCACAGATTACAGATCCAGAATAGTATAGAATAGTATAGTATAGTATTTGAGGTTGAATAAAGACATACGTCCATCCAGTTCATTCTACTCAGCAATACCCACTTTACCTGCCTAACTGTTGATCCAGAGGAAGGCAAAACAAACACCAGAATTATGGGGGAAGAAAATTCCTTCCTGACTCCAAGTGGCAATCGGAAATTTCCCTGGATCAACTCTACTTTATGTATCAATACCAGTAACTTGCAACATTCCTTGTTTGCAGAAACTCATTCAGCTTTTTTTTTTAAACTGACCAATGAACCTGCCATAACAACGTCCACTGGAAGACAGTTCCATAGCTTTACCGTTCTCACAGTGAAAAACCCTTTCCGAACTTGAAGCCTAAACCTTTTTTCTTTAAGTCTTAAGGGATGTCCTCGTGTCCTCTGAAATGTTCTATTGGTGAACAATGCCCCAGATAGTTTATTGTATGGCCCATTAATGTATTTATACACAGTAATCATATCCCCACGCAAGCGCCTTTTCTCCAGCGTACATAATTGTAACTTATCCAATCTCTCTTCATATTGGGTCAATAGTTAATCTTTTCTTTGGAAGAGACTTTTTTCCAAACACTTTGAACTTTGTACACACAAAAGATTGTGTAGACAAGGGATGAAATAGTAATTTTGGACATGTATGTGTTCGCTGGTGTGTAGTTTGTTGATGTGCTCGCCGTTTTGATAAACAACACCCAATCCAATCCATACACACACAGGAAAAGACATTTGACGCAATGGTCAAGCCTTTGCCCCAGAAAAACGTGCGTGTGTACAGTTACATTGTAAATCTCCAATAACAATGTTAAACCCTAGTCTACAGTAAACTTACAGGGCCATCATTTTATTATGCTTTGATTTCATCTCATTTTGACATTGAACATCTGCAATAAAGTCAGGAACATTAATGAGTTTCTAAGTCAGGTTGCAGTAAGCACCTAACTACCAAGAACATCCATTTATGACAAAACTGTTGATGTCACACTCAGCAGACAGAAAGCAAACTGTTTAAACTATGGGGATTTGTTGTTTATCACTTAAATAGTTTTACTGTTTCACTGCTCCCTGAATTTTGCAAAAATGTAAATGGAAGATTGCTTTTTGTCTTTATCCTAAAACATTCCTTGAAGCTGTACTTCAGTGAAATACTTTAAAGTGAGAAGGACCCTGAATATGGGAATCCCAGGAAATACTGTGTATTGATTATGTATGTCAGTTATACCTAGCGATGTCACAATTCATTAAAAAAGCTAAAATGCCTGTGATACAAATCACCCAAACATTTTGGTTTTAATCAAATTGCCAATCCCTCAGTTTTTGTTGAGTACAGACTGTATCACCATACTGTAGCTTAATGCTCTAATACATTAAATGCTGGGTACACACGGGATGACATTTGTACTGGCCGACTGTTTGCCACTAGCAAAAGTAGCCACGGCCGACAGTTCGTTGCGAACATTTGAGCAGCCCCATAGGGAACCACACGAATGTCCGTGCTTGACCAGCATACCCGATAGCCCGTTTGCACCCACACTTAGAGAACTGGTTATTGGACCGCAAACAGAGAGTGGTGGTTAATGGAGCTACATCTATGTGGGCTAAAGTTCTAAGCGGAGTGCCTTAGGGTTCTGTACTGGGGCCGCTTCTGTTTAATCTGTTTATAAATGACTTAGAAGGTGGCATTGAGAGCAAGGTCTCTGTGTTTGCTGATTACACTAAACTATGCAGAGCTTTGGAAACTTAAAATGATGTGCAAGTGCTGCAAGCAGACCTAGATAGATTATCAAAATGGGCAGCAGAATGGCAGATGAGATTCAATGTTGATAAATGTAAGGTGATGTATTTGGGATTTAATAATCCCTGTGCCACTTACACCATAAATAACTCTGTGTTAAGTGCATCTGTAATGGAAAAAGGTTTGGGGGTTCTGGTAGATAACAGACTTAGCTATAGCAAACAATGCCAGGTAGCAACGGCTAGAGCTAGCAAGGCATTGCCTTGTATAAAGAGGGGAATAGATTCAAGAGAGAAAAATATTATTCTCCCTCTTTACAAGGCACTGGTAAGGCCTCATTTGGAATATGCGGTGCAGTTTTGGAATCCCATATACAAAAGGGACATCTTGGAAATTGAGGCAGTTCAGAGAAGGGCAACTAAATTAATAAGGGGAATGGAGGGGCTTGAATATGCAGGCAGATTAGACAAGTTAGGGCTGTTTACATTGGAGAAGCGGCGGTTGCGTGGGGAAATGATAACCTTATACAAATATATTAATGGCCCATACAATGAACTCTCTGGTGCATTGTTCACTAATAGGTCAAATCAGAGGACACGTGGACATCCTTTAAGGTTGGAAGAAAAGAAGTTTCATCTTCAGGTTAGGAGAGGTTTCTTTACAGTGAGAACGGTGAAACTGTGGAACTGTCTTCCAGCAGATGTGGTAATGGCAAGTTCATTGAATAGCTTTAAAAAAGGCCTGGATAAGTTTCTAAAACTAAAAAATATTGAGAATTACTGGTATTAATGCATATAGATCTGGTTGATCCAGGGATACTTTCCGATTGCCGTTTGGAGTCAGGAAGGAATTTTCCCCCCCTTTTTAGCTGGGGTTTTTTGCCTTCCTCTGGATCAACTGTTAGGTAGGGTTAAAAAAAAAAAAAAGTGAATAGGTTGGACTTGATGGACGTATGTCTTTATTCAACCTTAATTACTATGTAACTATGTAACTTTACAATATTTTCGCCCAACGGACTGATACACTTTAATATCGGCCAAAAATATTCTATGGTGTGCACCTAGCCTTAGTCAAAGTTAAATCTTTGGAAACTGTCATTAATCTAAAGATAGCCACGCACACATTGAGTTTGAAATGGTTTACATTGCAGTCCTCTTTTTCAATCAAATTATCGACTATCAATTAAAAATGGATCGATTGCAGAACCACACACTGCATTCAATATAACATATGATTCTCTACCAGTCTATTAAAGGGCAAGTCTTTAATAGACTGGTATGTTAATAAATCAATCCGTTTTAGTCAATTACATGCAAAAAAGAAATATACAGTATTTTAATAAATGTGAATTAAAGGATTTAACAGATTGGCCTTATAATGCAAGTTCACACCTCAGATGAAAAATTGTGTATAGGAAAAACACCCCCCAAATCCTAAAACTGCAATAGTTAAAATCTGAGAGGTGTAAGATTAACCTAAAATGCTGCATGATGTTCTGTTACTCTCTGGTTAGCAGCTCTCCGTTATGGATGTGACAGTTGATATCACAGCCAACGACTGAATACTTTCCCCCCTGAGGGAGGCAGAAATCTTTTGAGAGGCAAAAGAGAGGGAAGGGTTAGAAGAAAAATTTGCAAAACAAATTAGTCCTACATTTTGTCTTTAACAAATGTGGTTTTGGGGGTTTGAGGGGGATTTACATATCCATACATTTTTTAGAAGGGCTAAACATGCACTTAAAGGGGAACTGTGGTCCAAAAATGACTTTAGGTAAATTGAGGTAAATTGATAGGAATTGCTCCCCTGGGAATTTTTGCAATTTATTTCCATTGTTTATTTTGCATAGTTTTGAAGATATTTACATTTTTTCTGTGTGATATGGCAGCAGCATCACCAGGTCCCCTGCACGTCCTGCTTCCTGCTCTGAAACTGTCAGTCAATCTGTCCTGTGTCTCCTCCTCCCCTTTGCAGCCCCCTTGTTCTTCCCACTCATGGACCCCATGGTCCTTCCAGTTGCAGGCCCCCCGTGGCCTATTATCTTACAGCCCCTTGTGGCCCCGCCCACTCACGTGGGGTATAAGCCCCACCCACTCATGGATGTAGAAGCACCGTCCACTCACAGGTATCTAAGCCCCGCCCACTCGCGGGTGTTGTGGGTTACTCAGACCCCCCTTACCTTCTCTGTCAGGACTTCACACAGCAGAGAGGAGGGGGGACTTCCTGTCTCCCTCACAAACTGAGGGAGTCTGAGGCTGTGCTCGCCAGCGGCACTGTGCAGGAGAAGCCTCAGGAATGTCACATGTCAGCCTCCCACCCATTAACTTTCTGGTCAGTCATTTCTGTATATCTTGGGCTGTGGAGCATGTAGAGAGGTGGTTGATGGCTCGTTTTAAAGGTAGGAAACTGGCCTTTCATTTAAACTTAACTTGTTTGGAGACCAGAGTTCCCATTTATCTAAGCAGTATTTCAATTATATTTACAATATGGACAACAAATGTATAACAAATTCACTGTAATTTACAAAGACCTGTCGTGAAATAAAATGTTAGCTTCAGGTGATGGTGCTGAACCTAAAGCTAGCATTTTATTTTATTTATTGTAAATTATAAGGATATTAGCAGTCACAGAGGATTTCTGTGATCATATAAAAACATGAAGCCTCACATTTAAAGATATTCCCGATCTCAGAGACATTGCCTGTCTGTCTGCCACCCAAGTGCCATCCCCCTTTTTCTTACCGATACCACACTGTGTCCCCACCCCCCATCCATGTCACTGGACTGGCACACTTCTTTCATTACATGTTTCTCTGTGACAGCAAGAGTAAGGTATGCAAGCACACAAGGGAAGGCACAACTTCTGTAGTGTTATAATTGGCAGGCTAATAATAAGGATATTTTTTACAGTTGGATCCTATAGAGATTGATGGGAGGGGAGCATTAGATGGAGAATTAAGGATGACAATTGTGGGATAAGGTAAAGTTATTTTAAAGAGTCTGGAAAAATGATTCATTATTAAAGAACTATCAGTGATCTAGGTAATGCTCACACTTCCAGTCAGTCTTCTATTTTAACACTGAAATATTTTCCATTGTTTATACCGAGTTACCTCTGTAACTTGTACATGGTTTGGATATCAAAGGAAAGGAAACTCTGCTCTCCCCAGCACTTCATTCTGCAGGTCACATACAGATACAGGTGCAAAATACCCCAACAATCCTCAACTTTCATAAAAACAATATATTAATATTAACATAGTAATTGAGGTTGAATAAAGACATCCATCCATCAAGTCCAACCTTTTCACCCTTCTTTTTAACCCTACCTAACAGGTGATCCAGAGGAAGGCTAAAAAAAACAGCTAAAAAAGGGGGGGAAATTCCTTCCTGACTCCAAACGGCAATCAGAAAGTATCCCTGGATCATCCAGAACTACAGTATATGTATTAATGCCAGTAATTCTCAATATTATATAGTATCCTTTTACCAACCAGAACTACAGTATATGTATTAATACCAGTAATTCTCAATATTATATAGTATCCTTTTACCAACCAGAACTACAGTATATGTATTAAAACCAGTAGTTCTCAATATTATATAGTATCCCTGTACCAACCAGAACTACAGTATATGTATTAATACCAGTAATTCTCAATATTATATAGTATCCCTGTACCAACCAGAACTACAGTATATGTATTAATACCAGTAGTTCTCAATATTATATAGTATCCTTGTACCAACCAGAACTACAGTATATGTAATTAATTCCAGTAGATTCCTCAATGTTATAATAGTATCCCTGTACGCAACCAGAACTACAGTATATGTATTAATACCAGTAATTCTCAATATTATATAGTATCGCTGTACCAACCAGATCTACAGTATATGTATTAATACCAGTAATTCTCAATATTATATAGTATCCCTGTACCAACCAGAACTGCAGTATATGTATTAATACAAGTAATTCTCAATATTTTTTAGTTTTAGAAACTTATCCAGGCCACTTTTAAAGCTATTTAATGAACTAGCCATTACCACGTCTGCTGGAAGACAGTTTCACAGTTCTCACTGTAAAGAAACCTTTCCTAACCAGAAGATGAAACTTCTTTTCTTCCAATCTTAAAGGATTTCCAAGTGTCCTATGATATGATCAATTAGTAAACAATGCACCAGAGTTTATTGTATAGCCCTTTTTTATATTTGTATAAAGTGACCATATCCCCACGCAAGCGTCGCTTCTCTAATGTAAACAGACCGATCTTGTCTAATTTGCCTGCATACTCATGCCTCTCCATTCCCCTTATTAATTTAGTTGCCCTTCTCTGAACTGCTTCCATTACCAAGATGTCCCTTTTGTATATGGGATTCCAAAACTGCACCGCATATTCCAAATGAGGCCTTGTAAAAAGGGAGTATAATTTTTTTTTCTCTTGAGTCTATTCCCCTCTTTTTAAAATAAAGACAATATCTTGCTAGCTTTAGTCGTTGCTGCCTGGCATTGTTTGCTACAGCTAAGTCTGTTATCTACCAGAACCCCCAAATCTTTTTCCAGTCGAGATTCACTTAACACACAGTTATTTGTGGTGTAGGTGGCATAGGGATTATTAAATCCTAAACCTTACATTTATCTCATCTGCCATTCTGCTGCCCATTTTGATAATCTATCTAGGTCTGCTTGCAGCACTTGCACATCATAGTTCAGTGTCATCACTGAATAGTTCAGTGTCATCAGCAAACACAGAGACTTTGCTCTCAATGCCCCCTTCTAAGTAATTTATAAAAAGATGTGGCCCCAGTACAGAACCTTGAGGCCCTCTGCCTAGAACTTTAGCCCACATAGATGTAGCTCCATTTACCACCACTCTCTGTTTGCGATCCAATAACCAGTTCTCTTTCTATGTGCAAATGTTTTTTTCTAGACCAACAGTCCTCAGTTTATACATTAGTCTCCTATGTGTCACAGTATCAAAAGCTTTAGCAAAATCCAAATATACCACATCGACTGCTGTGCCTGAATCTAACTTCTTAGTCGCTTCTTCATAAAAACTAAGTAAATTTGTCTGGCATGATCTATTTGTCATAAATCCATGCTGACTACTACTAATAAGATGAGTTCTGGAGGCAAAGTCAATGATATGATCCCGTAACAAAGTTTCCCAAACAACAAAATGACATATTGGTAAAGAGACCACATGGTTGGAGGTGTTAGGTTTTTATATATTCACTATGATCACTTAGCCTAATAGCAGCCATTTTGTTCTCTTATATTATTGTCGTGTTAATGCAGATGTTTTGTTTCCAAATGTTCTGAGCTCAAGGCATTTTCCCTCCTACATTTTGTGTGTCAGCCTGACTCTATCTTCATATTCCAAGGTTTTAGTACGTCATCGGCAGACACTGTGTCTGGCCACGCCCCCCTTTTTCTCTGTGTGAAAACCCAATGTAACATGTGAATAAACCGAGAAACTGGGTTCTACTGCACCGTGCGTGTTGTGTGATCCATTCTCCCAGCGCTGAAGGTCTCTTAGTGGGTCTGACAGGCATCAATAAAAGTCGGGCGTGACTAGAATAGGATATTTATTCTTTCAATTGGTGTCAGAAGTGGGATGGGGATGCCTCCATGTTCGCACATCCTTGTTGCCTGCCAACTCTATTATATTGGGCACAGAGAATGTTTAATTAACATCTAATCATGTTTTATAAATGCTAAAGAATAGAATAGGAACTATCCGATACCTCACAGAGTATGAGGTTATTTCAAATCCATCATGGTCTTAAAAGTTAGATATATTCCGGTCTTACCCATAGTATATTCCTTTTATTTACTGTATTAAGATTAGGTTAAATTAATACCCAAGCAATTAGTATTTAAATATAGGTGTAAATCTCTACCCAGTCCGATTTGATTCTCTACCAATTAGAGCTGTTATGGTTGTGTTTGTGTATAGTGTATATAGATCTTCAATTCCCAGATTGTGTTTAGAATTTAGTCCCTTACCGTGTTTTGTTTATTTAGCTTAATCTTTTCTTTGACCCGTACTGGTGTTTTGTTTAAGGTTTAAGATGTTAATTTATTGTTTCCCGGTATGATTTTAATGTAGTTGGTTTTTGGTAGAATTTGGCGGTAGATAGTTTATAAATGAGAATGGTGAGCTGACTTTACATTAATTTAATTTGTGGATTATTATCTTCCTTATGTTTTAGTTGTTTGAATGGAATGATTGTGAGTTCTTTTCATGTTTAAGGGAATGTTATCTCATATATGTGTATAAGTTGCTACTCTTTTCTCCGTTTCTTTTGTTTCTTTCCTGCATTCATACTTTTCCCTGAGAATGTTATTATTTCAGTTTGAGTTTTTGTTTTCTCCCGATTCATTTTTTTTTTTAAAGATTTTTTTTCAAGCATCGTTTTTAGACCTTTGGGTCTTTATTAAAGAAGGGATAGTTATAGTAATAATATGGCTCATAAGAGTCTTAGCCACAAGGTTTATTGCCCAAATGTATATACTTAGTAAAAAGAAGATGTGAAAACTGTTGCTAAAATTTTGTATAAGGAAATTATTCCTAAATGAGGTTGTCCTGTTAGGATAGATTCAGATAAAGGGCCAGCTTTTATTTCTAAAGTATTACAGCAGATTGTGTAATTGATGTTCATTGAATAGAAGTTTCATATCCCCAGAGTTCAGGTGTTGTTGAGCGAATGAACCGCACAATAAAAGAGAAATTTAGGAAGGCTACTGCAGGTTCTTTCAGTAAATGGGATATTTATTTACCAGCTGTATTAGCAGAGATTCGTATGGTCCCCAATTCTACATCCAAGTTGTCCCCTTTCGAAATTTTAATGGGTAAACCATTCCCTACGCCTTGGGCAGTTAAGACAGGGACATTAATTACAGGTGACCTGGAATTTATCCAGGGAGCTAATGTGGTAAAACTGATTGAAAAACTGAATAGCATCTGTGGTGATGTTTCTTTCTTTTCTTTACTTTCTAGTGCTCCGACGCACCCGTTTACATCAGGTGATGTGGTCTTGGTGTTACATCAACATAAATCTTTAGAGCCTCCCTCTGTGACTCGCACAGCTATCTTGGTTGAAGGCAATCCATTGTGGATACATGCTTCCAGAGTAAAGCGCACACCGAATCTGTTGATTGGAGAACGAAATGACCAACGAGATGACCACCTAGATGACTTCAGACACACCCACCCTTGAGGAGTAAGATGAGCCCAGATTCCAAACCAGTGATGAATTGTAAAATCCAGATGAAATACATTTTCCTGACCTGTTCATTTTTCATCTTATTCTGTGGTTTTTCTATTTTGAATTTATTAGAATGAACAGAGCTTCCCGCTCTATTGCTCCCCGTGTTCCATTGCCCCAGGTAACATTTGGGAGTATATTTCAAAGACGCTCCTAAATATAACTGACTTTTGTTTAGGAAATGTAAAAGTGTTCAGGACATTATAAGTACTTGTTTAGTCGCTATTCCAGTTTCAGTTCCAATATGTCTCCAATACTATCTGACTGATCAGCACTATAAGATATTGGATCCCAATTATCCGAGAAGATGGTGTAACCCGCATAAATTTTCCAGAATACCTCAACAAACCTCCCGTGAACGAACTGTAAATATGGTTATGATTCGGACTCAAAATGTTACTGCTGCTGAAGTTTGTTTTATTTTTATTTGTTCCCCTAATGTAAAATGTGTTTCTGTGAACAATGACATGAAGTGTAATCTCACCTACCAAACAATATCAGATCAGTAATTTGCAACAACTTAGCAATCACATCAAAGTAGATGAATATGTTTTCTCTGAATACTATTTCCACTGATAATTTTGCTATAAATTACACATAATTTCTGTTTAGTTATCCCTTCGGGGTGGAACTGTTAGGTTTTTATATATTCTCTATAATCACTTAGCCTAATAGCAGCCATTTTGTTCTCTGACTCCATTTTGTCTTATATTATTGTCGTGTTATTGCAGATGTTTTGTTTCCAAATGTTCTGAGCTCAAGGTCTTTTCCCTCCTACATTTTGTGTGTCAGCCTGACTATCTTCATATTCCAAGGTTTTAGTACGTCATCGGCAGACACTGTGTCTGGCCACGCCCCCCTATTTCTCTGTGTGAAAACCCAATGTAACATGTGAATAAACCCGAGAAACTGGGTTCTACTGCACCGTACGTGTTGTGTGATCCATTCTCCCAGTGCTGAAGGTCTCTTAGTGGGTCTGACAGGCATCAATAAAAGTCGGGCGTGACTAGAATAGGATATTTATTCTTTCAGGAGGTAGCCATAGATGTGGCAATTGTAAAAAAAATTGTATCTATATGAATAAAAAGCTGTCCTAAGAAATTTAATGATTCTAATTATTTTGGCTTAAAGAGACAAATTACTATTCTTTCTATTTCTTCTTATTCTTCCATTTTATTCCTCCGCCTTTTTTGGACTGTATCTCCTCCCACAGTTAGAGACATGAAATTCAGTACAGACATACGGGGCATATAGGAGAAGTGTGCTATTACCTAGCTAAGGAATCCATGGAAACGTTACGGCGTTACCTGCAAATTTCGGAACATTTTCCCCCATAGACTACAATGGTAACAATTCATAAATTATATTTTGAGTTTTAAGTTTGTTTCATGGTCATAAAAACAAACGGTGATACCCCCAACCCCCCAAACAGTTTGTTTCATGGTCATAAAAACAAACGGTGATACCCCCAACCCCCAACCCCCCACACAGACACAGGTCTACCACCAACCATTCCCATGGAAACCATACTTAAAGGGTAATAGTCAAAAAACTAATTTTGATATATCCTCAATAAAAGTTAGTTATATGGTCATACATGCAAAAACACATACCCCCCAAACTCCCACGGGTACAAACACTTACAGACCTACCTATCCATTCATGTGGCAGCCATACTTAAAGGGTAAATAAAGTCAAAAAAACAAATTTTGACTAATCATCAACAAAGTTTGTTTTTTTAACCCCCAACCTGACCCAGGTACACAGACCAACTGACCTACCTTTCCATTTCTGTGGCAGCATACTTAAAGGGTAAGTATAGTCAAAAAACACATTTTGACCAATCATCAAAAAAGATTGTTATTTATCCCCCATTTAAATGAGAAGCTTGTTTTATATCTAACCTTTTGTGTCTATAATACTATTATATAGTAATATAATTACTATTCTGATTTTCAATAAAATGGATCTTCTGATTTTTTTCTTTCACTTTATAATGCTGATTTAAAAAGCCTGCCCTTCTATCTGGATAAATAAAAGAAATTAGTTCAATAACTTGCCCAAGTTATTTTAAGCCCAGATACCGCTTCAAGGTTAAATTTTTCAGCTGGGTCCTACTTTATCATTACTTGCCTTTTATGAGACAAAAAGGGAATAAAGTTTGTAAGCAATTTGAATGGATGTGCACTAGGCTCCTATTTGAAAGTATACTATATTTAATTGGTCACCAGTAGAGATGTTCGAAACTGTTGAGTTTTGTTCTATTTTCTAATTTTCGAAATTTTCGGAAAGTACGAAAAATCGATTTTCGAAAATTGTCTACTTTCAATTTTCAAAAATCGTCTACTTTCGATTTGCGAAAATTGTCTACTTTCAATTTTTGAAAATCATCTATTTCCGATTTTTGATAATTGGCTACTTTCAATTTATGATGATTGTCTACTTTCGATTTACGATTAATGTCTACTTTTGATTTTCGCTAAAAATCTAAAATTTTAAAAATCCGGGTTCCGTGAAATTCGGGAGTTCCGAAAGTTTCGACTGGACCTCGAAACCCTCATATTCGATTCGAAACTGGGTTCTATTTGAACCCACATTACATCTCTAGTCACCAGTTGCACTCTATAATGTGTGTTAATACTATCCCATCTTTATATAGTTTGTATGTGAGACAAGGGTTGTCGGCCTCTGATGAAGTGACGTGAAGTCAGGAAAAGCATTAGGCACCTTCCTTGTCCTTCCCATACTGAATAGCCCTGCCGTCATGTGATGTATATTTTAATGATTGTCTGGAATAAAGATTGATTTTAAAGTTTATGATGTGTGTAGCCCACTCCCACTGTATTAAACAGGTAACAATTCTCCATATTTAATGGTCCAGTAAACAAAGATAAAGTTGAGAAAATAAATAGAAAAAAGGCAGACACCAAATAGTTTTAAAATTATTTTATTTCTTTCTTTCTCTTATTATTTTACCTATTTAACAGTTAATCCAGAGGAAGGCGAAAAACCCATCTAAAGACAATATGTTTCAGATGGAGAATTCCTTTCTGACCCCAAATGGCGATCGGATTATACCCAGGATTAATTTGGATCTAAAGGTTTATACAAGAGACTCAGCAAGACCGTTGAGCAGCCATTTAGATGTAAATCTTGGGGATTCATTTGTTGATCTGCTAGGTCCAATAAACAATGACATCTGACCGAACGGCCACAAATGTACAATTAATCATCCGTTTATCAGCTGCTTGTTTCTCGGTGGTCCAGTGTGGAATCACACATGTGCATCCTGCGATCTATGAAAAGCTGGAGGGCACAATTCAAAGTTTTTTTCTGTCCTTCTTTGGGCCTGCCCCTCTCAGGTCTTGCCCCTCACTTGTCTTGTCAACCCTCTGTTCCTGTCCGCTTCTGGTCTGCTCTTCATCCAGTCTTACATTCTATGGTCTTGCTTCCCTCTGGTATTGCACTGATTCGGGCCTGCCAAATTTGGTCCTGCCCACGTCTGAGCCTGCTGCCCATCTGGTCCGGCAACTAGGCCTATTTCTAGGCGCATGTTACCTAGGCAAAGACCTAGAGGCTCAGCAAGACTGTTGAGCAGCCATTTAGACGTTAATCTTGGGGATTCATTTGCTTATCTGCTGAGTCCAATAAACAATGACGTCTGACCAAACGGCCACAAATGTACAATTGATCATCCGTTTATCAGCTGCTTGTTTGTTGGTGGTCTAATGTGGAATCACACATGTGCATCCTGCGATCTAGGAAGACTGCTACGGCAATGAAAAGCTGGAGGGCACAAAATTTTTTTTCTGTCCCTCTTTGGGCCTGCCCCTCTCAGGTCTTGCCTCTCACTTGTCTTGCCATTCCTCTGTTCCTGTCTGCTTCTGGTCTGCTCTTCCTCCAGTCCTACATTCTCTGGTCTTGCTTACCTCTGGTACTGTCAGGTACTTACCTTTTCCCGAGCCCGGGGTCCCGCGCGAGGGCGCGATTCGGGGGCGGACCGCTCGTTCATGCGCCTGTGCATCTTAAGTGACGCGAAGACGTGGGCGGCATGGTCTCCGCTCCTGCCAGATGCAGGCTTCTTCCAGCGTGCACAGGGTCGCGCGTCCATCAATGATGAGGTCATCGGGGCCTATTTAGGCTCCTCCTGGCAGCGTGCCTCTTACTGCCAGTTCAGAGTTGTTTGGCTCTGAACCTTAGCTCTCTCTTAGTGTTATTACTAGTGTTATTACTCTTGGATATCTACTACAGCTCCTACCTCTGGTCTGCATATCTACTACAGCTCCTACCTCCAGTTACCTCCGGTCTGCATATCTACCACAGCTCATACCTCCAGTTACCTCCGGTCTGCATATCTACCACAGCTCCTACCTTCGATCTGCATATCTACCACAGCTCCTACCTCCAGTTACCTCCGGTCTGCATATCTACCACAGCTCCTACCTTCGATCTGCATATCTACCACAGCTCCTACCCCTCAGTTACCTCCGGTCTGCATATCTACCACAGCTCCTACCTCCGATCTACACTTCTGTTGCCTCTCCACATTGTGGGATTGGTCTTTGTGGTTCTCTCCTCTGGAGCCGCGACCTGGTGTCTGCTCGCCGCAAAACATCCTCACCATTAGAGGCTCTGGTGAAGACCAGCAGGTACTTAGACTCCGCGTCCAGAGGGGGTCTCATAGAGGCCTTATCCTGAAGAGTCCTTAACAGGTACTGTGGTACTGCACTGATGCGGGCCTGCTGCCCATCTGGTCCGACAACTAGGGCTGTTTGTAGGCACAAACTGCTTGGGCCCTGAGAGGCTGGAGGGCATCATTCAACTTTTTTCTGTTCATCTTTCCCTTCTGTTGTGTTGCCTCCACTCTTGTTTTGCCTCCAAAACAAGAGGCTGTCAGCCTATAGGTCTGCTGCCCTCTGGTACTGCCCCGCTTCAGGTCCTGCTCCCCCTCTGGTCCTGCCCACCTCTCATCCTGCTCTCTTGTCTAACTTCAGGTCTGTCCTAGCCCAAACCCCCTAGCCAACCCACCCTCCACCCCACCCCCGGTACTACTCCCATTCAGGCTTTCCCCTTTGGTCCTGCCACCTTCTGCGGTCCTGCCACCTTCTGTGGTCCTGCCACAGCCTCTGGTCCTGCTCTCCCTCCAGTCAAGCTCCTCTTCAATCCCAAACTAAATCTCCCCAACTTACATCCTTTCACTATTTCCGGTGTTTATTTTCCATCCTTTTATCCCTATACCCAGCTGGTTTTCTCTCCACATGGGCCTGCCCCCCTAAAATTTCTCCTAAATATATAACACATGTTGTCATGTTTATAATATATTATATATATATATATATATATATATATATAATATATATATAAAATGTTTAAATATATAAAAAATATTTAAAAACAAATATACTTTCCCTTAAATAAAATTATGCTGGTGTTATTTATAATTGTATTGTTTAATCTCGTAAGTAGTGGCTACAAAAGTATTTAACTAATTGTATTATCTTCACACAAAATAGTTCATTATGATCATACATTAATAAATATATATGAAGCATAAATGTTTTGCGTTGCATATATAACGTAACATCCGTAAGTGTTTGCTTGCATTTAGGGATCAGTGTATTGTATTGATCAGTCTTGCCTATCAATTGATAGTGATACTGTTACTGATAACTGTGAATTTTGTACATACAGATGCTTCCAAACCATCTTCTTTTTATCCCATACATAGTAGAAATTCTAGTATTGAGAAATTTCAAATGTTGGTTGAACAAGAATTATCTTCTGTTACAGGTAACAAAAAAAGTAAACAATGTCTTGGCAATTTATCTTGTAAACATAGATTAGCTCTTAAAAAAATCTGAGTCTGAATAATGGAATTGTCATTAGACAGTCAGACAAAGGGGGCTCCATAGTTGTAATGAACAGATATGACTATGAGATGGAGGCACAGAGACAATTGGGTGATGTAAACATTTATGTCAAACTCAGAAGTGATCCCAATAAACTTTGTAAAGAAAAAGTGATGTCCTGATTGCATGATGGTTTTGATAAAGGTATTCTAAATAAAAATATTTGAGCATCCAATTATGCCCATTTTTCATTTCCTTCCAAAAGTACATAAGGGCTTAGATAATGTCAAAGGAAGACCCATAATTTCTGGAATTGGATCTTTAAATGAAAAATTGTCGGAATATGTAGATCAATTCCTGTTTCATATGGTCACCCCTTTGCCCTCGTACCTTAAAGATACAGGTGATTGCCTTAAAAAATTATCAGACATACAATGGTCAGATGACTTTTGGTGGGTTACCATTGATGTAGTTAGCCTTTATTCGTGTATACCTCATGATTTAGGTTTAAAAGCAATATGGTTTTGGCTAAATGAATTTAAGAACCTCCCTAAGATCCAAATGGAATTCTTGGTGGTGATTCTTGAATATCTGCTTACACATAATTTCTTCATATATGGGGGGGTTCATTATCTCCAGAGTTGTGGTGCCGCCATCGTTGCCAAATTTTTACCATCCTATGCGGATCTGTACATGGGATGGTGGGAGCGGCACCACCTCTTTGGGGATATGAACCTTTTCAGATACGATATTCAACATTTTTACCGCTATATTGATGATTTGATTTTTGTGTGGCAGGGAGATGAGCAGAGCATTCTGGACTTTATCACATATTGTAACAACAATAAAATCGGTTTACAGTTTACATGCACTTATGATAGGCAACAAATCCCCTTATTAGGCATACTCCTTGTGGGTACAGCTTCCAGGATTCTGACTGAGGTGTATCGGAAACCGATTACTAAGAACACTTTGTTGCACTACAGTTCTGGACATCCTCGTTCACTACTAAGAGGTATACCCATTAGTCAGTTTCTAAGGATAAGACGAATTTGTTCCACTTGGGACAAATTCCAGATCCAAGCTATACATTTATGGGATCACCTTATAGACAGAGGATATGATCCTGCTTGTATAAAAACAGCCTAAGGTAGGGCTGTATTATACAACAGAACTCACTGTAACAAGATTTTGGACAATAATAAAAAGGAGAAATCTCCATCAGACTATGGTCTGAATTTTATCACCACATACTCCACAGAGGCCCATAAGATATTTGATATCATTAAAAAATATTGGACAATACTATATAGTGATCCAAGTCTCCAACCTGTGTTACCCAAGTATCACATATAGAAAAGCTAGGACCATTGGCAACATGGTGTCTCTTAGCATGCTGCCCCAATACCACTGATAAGACCTTAAACTGGCTAAATAGTACTGGATGTTACAGATGTGGGAAATCTTTTTGTAAGACATGTGGAGTACTACAAAATGATCCACACACATTTATCAGCTCAAAAACAGGCAAATTGGGGTATATACCACCATGGGTTTCCACTATGTTCTGCTATTGATGACCGTTCAATGTCCTTTCTAACATTGGCCCTATTGTGTTCCTGGATCCTAGAAAGTCTTGCCTACATAGCTAGACCGCAGGAACACTTTATCATATGCACCACTCCCTTCATTTGGCATGTGATGTATTGATGTATCTGGACGTATTTATACTTTCACTGTCACCAACTAACTGATATGGTCTATTCCTCTACATTTCTATCAGCCGCATTCTACATTTATATACTGTTTTTGAATACAATACGTCTGAACACTTATCCTGGACACCATTATCTATTCTCCAAGTAGTAGCAATCAGTGGCATAATTAGGAATCACTGGGCCCCCCAGCAAAACTATGATGGGACCCCTATCTGTGCTTCATCCACAGTGGTTTTCTGGGAGAAAGCTATATCTTTTATAGGAAAAATAAGAAGATAGGTCCCCCTTGGCCAGGGGCCCTCCAGATGTTTGAAAGCTACAACTCGCAGCATTCCCGGCTTTCTTCTGCAATGAATTCTGGGAGTAGTAGTTTTCAAACATCTGGAGGGCCGCAGGTTGGACATCCCTGGCCTTGCTCCCCACCCTAATGCGCTTGTTACCCTGGTAGTTATATGCCTGGTAGTCATCTATTAATTGTTCTATTCAGGTTTATATTTTATTTTCTACATGTACTACCTGATTGCAGACATGCCATCCTGCCAATAGGGTGGGGAGAAGGGGGCAGGACAAGGGCAGGAATCATCGTGGAAATCATCATCAAAGGGGCTGGGTTGGGGGTATGGTGGAGGCATTCTTGGGCATGGCATAGGCATTCCTGGAGGAAGCAGGTAAGCGCTATTATAGGAGTTTGGAATGGTCTCTTGGGAGTGTGGCAGACCACCACAAAATTTGGTAGACTCCCGCGACTGCATGGAGGGGTGGGACACCTGTGATTGACATCGTATACACAGTTACAGGTTTTGTATTGTGTGAATGGGGATTCCACTGCACAGTGGGTTTTTTAGTAATGTTATAATTATGAAGATTGTGTTTTATCACAGGGAAGTGTCCATCACGTAATGTTCACTTTATTTTGTCTGTTTTGTGCATTGTGGGATTTAGACCCCAAGTATAGCTGGGACCCACCTTTAAATCAGGACAGTCAGCAATCGCACCTTTCTGAAAATAACCTAATAGTTTGCAAAGTTTAACAACAGCTATTTTTGTAATTTTTTTGCGAAAATCTGTCACTTATCTAAAGTTTAATTGGCTTGTTCTGGATGCATAGTTCATTTCTGGAAACTACAGCAGTGCGAATCCTAACTTTGCAGATTAAATTGGTTACAGCAACTTTTAACAAAGGTTTTGTGCATAATGCTAAATGAACTGTTAAACGAAGCTAAATGAACTGTTAAGTTTGCCCCCCATTGACCTTTAAGGAAAATTATACTTACCACCCCCCCCCCCCCCCCCCGCTCCTCTTCTTCCTTCCCTTCGTAGTATCCGGGGTGAAGACCTAAAATACTAACAGGGACATGATTCAATAACATTTCTTATCATTAAAAATGGGTAAAAATACCCAGGGGTGCTCATTTTGCTCCAACCAATCAGATTTTATTTAACAATTGAAAGCTAACATCTGATTGGTTGGGGCAAAATGAGCACCCCTGAGTACTTTGCTTAACCGCTGATATACTTACACTAAGTTTTCCTCTGTGTTCAAGTCCTTTCCACTGTTCGCGATGTAGCCAATAGGAAGACACGTTCTGGAAGCAAGAATGTCTTCCCATTGGGGTACTATGCAGTAGTGCATCATAGAATAGATAAGTATAATTGTCATTTAATGGAGTTCTGGTATACTACAAGTTTGATAAATAGTCAATATGGTGTTATATTGTTAAATGGGTACAGTTTAATATGTTTCTTTCCTGTATGTCACAAAATCTTACTGGCACCCAAGCTTTGAATACCTATTCATTAATGACGAAAGTGAAATCTGGGTGTACTATTGACAATACTAAGTAAAAGACTTTAAACTGTTTATAATTTGTATAAATATTTTGCCTGGTTTTAGTAGCTGGCTGGGGTTAGCACAACAACCATTATCCATTAATATCTCTGACTAAACATAAGAAGAGCAAAACTAAATTTTTCGCATCATATAATAGTCCAGCTATTTAATAGTCCAAATACCTTAAAGGGCAAGTCCAGCCCGAAAATGAAAACTTACATACAGGTAAATCACCCCTCAAAACCCTAAACTGTAATAGATTAACATCCCCCGTGTGCCCCCAGCCCCAACCGCTCTATTTCTAATTTTAGAAAGTGCCCCAAACTTTACTTACCTTCCCTCTTTCCTCCGCCGCGCTGCCAGTCCTCTGCTTGCGAGAAAATGCAAGCAGAGGGGCGGGACCGGCAGTCGCGTCTGTGATTGGCTGAGCCAATCCTTTGGCACAAAGGGGGGACCCTTTTGGCACACAAGGGGGGACCCTTAGGGCGCACAGGGTCTTTTTTGGCACACGGCAGAGACTCCTTTGGCACAAAGGGGGGATCCTTTTGGCACACAAGGGGGGACCCTTAGGGCGCGCGGGGTCTTTTTTGGCACACGATCTCGGCAGAGACTCCTTTGGCACAAAGGGGGGGATCCTTTTGCACACAAGGGGGGACCCTTAGGGCGCGCGGGTCTTTTTTGGCACCCGGCGGAGACTCCTTTGGCACAAAGGGGGGATCCTTTTGGCACCCAAGGGGGGACCCTTAGGGCGCGCGGGTCTTTTTTGGCACACGCAGAGACTCCTTTGGCACAAGGGGGGACCTTTTTGGCACACAAGGGGGGACCCTTAGGGGGCACGGGTCTTTTTTGGCACACGGTGGGAGACTCCTTTGGCACAAAGGGGGGATCCTTTTGGCACACAAGGGGGACCCTTAGGGTGCGCGGGGTCTTTTTTGGCACACGGCAGAGACTCCTTTGGCACAAAGGGGGGACCTTTTTGGCACACAAGGGGGGACCCTTAGGGAGCACGGGGTCTTTTTTGGCACACGGTGGAGACTCCTTTGGCACAAAGGGGGGACCTCCTTTTGGCACACAAGGGGGGACCCTTAGGGTGCGCGGGATCTTTTTTTGGCACACGGGAGACTCCTTTGGCACAAAGGGGGGACCTTTTGGCACACAAGGGGGACCCTTAGGGCCGCACGGGGTCTTTTTTTGGCACACGGCGGAGACTCCTTTGGCACAAAGGGGGGACCCTTTTGGCAGACAGGGGGGACCCTTAGGGCGCACGGGGTCTTTTCTTTTTGGAACACGCGGTGGCGACTCTTTTTGGCACAAGGGGGGACCCTATAGGCACACAAGGGGGGACCCTTAGGGCGCACGGGATCTTTTTTGGCACACCGAGGAGACTCTTTTTGGCACAAAGAGGGACCTTTTGGCACAAGGGGGACCCTTAGGGCGCACGGGGTCTTTTTTGGCACATGGTGGAGACTCATTTGGCACAAAGGGGGACCCTTGGGCGCACAGTGGTCTTTTTTGGCACACGTTGGAGACTGGCTTGGCACAAAGGGGGGACCTTTTGGCACACAGGGGGGACCCTTAGGGCGCACGGTCTATTTTGGCACACAGTGGAGACTCCTTTGGCACAAAGGGGGGACCCTTTTGGCACACAGGGGGGACCCTTAGGGCGCAGGGGATCTTTTTTGGAACACGGTGGCGACTCTTTTGGCACAAAGGGGGGACCCTTTTTGCACACAATGGGGGACCCTTAGGCGCACGGGATCTTTTTTGGCACACGGAGGAGACTCTTTTGGCACAAGAGGGAACCTTTTGGCACACAAGGGGGGACCCTTAGGGCGCACGGGTCTTTTTTGGCACATGGTGGAGACTCATTTGGCACAAGGGGGGACCCTTAGGGCGCACAGGGTCTTTTTTTGGCACACGGTGGAGACTGCTTTGGCACAAAGGGGGGACCCTTTTGGCACACAAGGGGGGACCCTTAGGGCGCACGGGGTCTATTTTGGCACACGGTGGAGACTCCTTTGGCACAAAGGGGGGACCCTTTTGGCACACAAGGGGGGACCCTTAGGGCGCGGGGATCTTTTTTGGAACACGGTGCGACTCTTTTGGCACAAAGGGGGGACCCTTTTGGCACACAAGGGGGGACCCTTTGGGCGCACGGTATCTTTTTTGGCACACGGAGGAAACTCTTTTGGCACAAAGGGGGGACCCTTTTTGCACACAAGGGGGGACCCTTAGGACACCCGGGACCTTTTTTGGCACACGGTGGAGACACCTTTGGCACAAAGGGGGGACCCTTTTGGCACACAAGGGGGACCCTTAGGGCACACGGGATTTTTTGGCACACGGAGGAGACTTATTTGGCACAAAGGGGGACTCTTTTGGCCACAAGGGGGACCCTTAGGGCAAGCGTGGTCTTTTTTGGCACATGGTGTTCCTTTAGAACAAAGGGGGGACCCTTTTTGCACACAAGGGGGGACCCTTCGGGCACCCAGGGCCTTTTTTGGCACATGGTGCGACTCTTTTGGCACAAAGGGGTGACCCTTTGGCACACAAGGGGGACCCTTAGACACCTGGGACATTTTGGCACACGGTGGGCGACTCTTTGGCACAAAGGGGGGACCCTTTGGCACACAAGGGGGGACCCTTAGGGCACCCGGGACCATTTTTGGCACACGGTGGCGACTCTTTTGGCACGCAAGGGGGGACCCTTAGGGCGCATGGGTCTTTTTTTGGAACAGGGTGGCAACTCTTTTGGCACAAAGGGGGGACCCTTTTGGCACACAGGGGGACCCTAGGGCGCACGGGGTCTTTTTTTGGCACACGTGGGAGACTACTTTGGCACAAAGGGGGGACCCTTTTGGCCCACAAGGGGACCCTTAGGCGCACGGGTCTTTTTTGGCACATGGTGGAGACTCTTTTGGCACAAAGGGGGGACCCTTTTGGCACACAGGGGGGACCCTTAGGGCACACGGATATTTTTTGGCACACGGAGGAGACTTATTTGGCACAAAGGGGGGACCCTTTTGGCACACCCAGGGTGTGTGGGACCCAGGGTGCACGCGGGGTCTTTTTTGGCACACGGTGGAGACTCTTTTGGCACAAAGGGGGGACCCTTTTGGCGCACGGGGTCTTTTTTGGCACATGGTGGAGACTCTTTTGGCACAAAGGGGGGACCCTTTTGGCACACAAGGGGGACCCTTAGGCACCGGGATATTTTTTGGCACACGGAGGAACTTATTTGGCACAAAGGGGGGACCCTTTTGGCACACCCAGGTGTGTGGGACCCAGGGTGCACGCGGGGTCCTTTTTTGGCACACGGTGGAGACTCCTTTAGAACAAGGGGGGACCCTTTTGGCACACAAGGGGTAACCCTTAGGACACCCCGGGACCTTTTTTGGCACACGGTGGCGACTCTTTTGGCACAAGGGGGACGGGTGCGCGGGGTTTTTGGCACAAAGGGGGACCCTTTTGGCACACAAGTGGGGACCCTTAGGGTGCACGGGGTCTTTTTTGGCACACGGTGGAGACTCCTTTGGCACAAAGGGGGGACCCTTTTGGCACACAAGGAGGGACCCTTAAGGCGCATGGGATCTTTTTTGGCACATGGTGGAGACTCCTTTGGCACAAAGAGGGGACCCTTTTGGCACATAAGGGGGACCCTTAGGGCACCCGGGACCTTTTTTGGCACACGGTGGCGACTCTTTTGGCACAAAGGGGGGACCCTTTTGGCCCACAAGGGGGGACCCTTAGGGCGCACGGGGTCTTTTTTGGCACACGGTAGAGACTCTTTTGGCACAAAGGGGGGGCCCTTTTGGCACACAAGGGGGGACCCTTAGGGCGCACGGGGTCTTTTTGGCACACGGCGGAGACTCCTTTGGCACAAAGGGGGGACCCTTTTGGCAGACAAGGGGGGACCCTTAGGGCGCACGGGGTCTTTTTTGGAACACGGTGGCGACTCTTTTGGCACAAAGGGGGGACCCTATGGCACACAAGGGGGGACCCTTAGGGCGCACGGGATCTTTTTTGGCACACGGAGGAGACTCTTTTGGCACAAAGAGGGAACCTTTTGGCACACAAGGGGGGACCCTTAGGGCGCACGGGGTCTTTTTTGGCACATGGTGGAGACTCATTTGGCACAAAGGGGGGACCCTTAGGGCGCACAGGGTCTTTTTTGGCACACGGTGGAGACTGCTTTGGCACAAAGGGGGGACCCTTTGGCACACAGGGGGGACCCTTAGGGCGCACGTGGTCTATTTTGGCACACAGTGGAGACTCCTTTGGCACAAAGGGGGGACCCTTTTGGCACACAAGGGGGGACCCTTAGGGCGCAGGGGATCTTTTTTGGAACACGGTGGCGACTCTTTTGGCACAAAGGGGGGACCCTTTTGGCACACAAGGGGGGACCCTTTGGGCGCACGGATCTTTTTTGGCACACGGAGGAGACTCTTTTGGCACAAGAGGGAACCTTTTGGCACACAAGGGGGGACCCTTAGGGCGCACGGGGTCTTTTTTGGCACATGGTGGAGACTCATTTGGCACAAAGGGGGGACCCTTAGGGCGCACAGGGTCTTTTTTGGCACACGTGGAGACTGCTTTGGCACAAAGGGGGACCCTTTTGGCACACAAGGGGGGACCCTTAGGGCGCACGTGGTCTATTTGGCACACGGTGGAGACTCCTTTGGCACAAAGGGGGACCCTTTTGGCACACAAGGGGGACCCTTAGGCGCGGGGATCTTTTTTGGAACACGGTGGCGACTCTTTTGGCACAAAGGGGGGACCCTTTTGCCACACAAGGGGACCCTTGGGCCACGTATCTTTTTTTGGCACACGGAGGAAACTCTTTTGGCACAAAGGGGGGACCCTTTTTGCACACAAGGGGGGACCCTTAGGACACCCGGGACCTTTTTTGGCACACAGTGGCGCTCTTTTGGCACAAAGGGGGGACCTTTTGGCACACAAGGGGGGACCCTTAGGGCACACGGGATATTTTTTGGCACACGGAGGAGACTTATTTGGCACAAAGGGGGGACTCTTTTGGCACACAAGGGGGGACCCTTAGGGCAAGCGGGGTCTTTTTTGGCACATGGTGGATTCCTTTAGAACAAAGGGGGGACCCTTTTTGCACACAAGGGGGGACCCTTCGGGCACCCAGGGCCTTTTTTGGCACATGGTGCGACTCTTTTGGCACAAAGGGGTGACCCTTTTGCACACAAGGGGGGACCCTAGGCACCTGGGACATTTTTTGGCACACGGTGGCGACTCTTTTGGCACAAAGGGGGGACCCTTTTGGCACACAAGGGGGACCCTTAGGGCACCCGGGACCATTTTTGGCACACGGTGGCGACTCTTTTGGCACGCAAGGGGGGACCCTTAGGGCGCATGGGGTCTTTTTTTGGAACAGGGTGGCAACTCTTTTGGCACAAAGGGGGGACCCTTTTGGCACACAGGGGGACCCTTAGGGCGCACGGGGTCTTTTTTTGGCACAACGGTGGAGACTACTTTGGCAAAAAAAGGGGGGACCCTTGGCCCACAGGGGGACCCTTAGGGCGCACGGGGTCTTTTTTTGGCACATGGTGGAGACTCTTGTTGGCACAAAGGGGGGACCCTTTTGGCAACAAGGGGGACCCTTAGGGCACACGGATATTTTTTTGGCACACGGAGAGACTTATTTGGCACAAAGGGGGGACCCTTTTGGCACCCCAGGGTGTGTGGACCCAGGGTGCACGCGGGGTCTTTTTTGGCACACGGTGGAGACTCTTTTGGCACAAAGGGGGACCCTTTTGGCGCACGGGGTCTTTTTGGCACATGGTGGAGACTCTTTTGGCACAAAGGGGGGACCCTTTTGGCACACAAGGGGGGACCCTTAGGCACGGAATATTTTTTGGCACACGGAGGAGACTTATTTTGGCACAAAGGGGGGACCCTTTTGGCACACCCGGGTGTGTGGGACCCAGGGTGCACGCGGGTCTCTTTTTTGGCACACGGTGGAGACTCCTTTAGAACAAGGGGGGACCCTTTTGGCACACAAGGGTAACCCTTAGGACACCCGGGACCTTTTTTGGCACACGGTGGCGACTCTTTGGCACAAGGGGGACCCTTTTGGCACAAAAGGGGGGACCCTTAGGGCACCCGGGACCTTTTTTGGCACACGGTGATCCTCTTTTTGGCACAAAGGGGGGACCCTTTGGCACACAAGGGGGGACCCTTAGGGCGCACTGGGGTCTTTTTTGGCACATGGTGGGGACTCCTTTGGCACAAAGGGGGGACCCTTGGCGAACAGGGCTTTTTTGGCACAGCCTGTGGAGACTGCTTTGGCACAAAGGGGGGACCCTTTTGGCATGCAAGGGGGGACCCTTAGGGCGCAAGGGTCTTTTTTGGACCATGGTGGAGACTCTTTGCACAAAGGGGGGGGACCCTTTGGGCACACAAGGGGGGACCTAGGGCGCACGGGTCTTTTTTTGGAACACGGTGGCGACTCTTTTGGCACAAAGGGGGACCCTTTTGGCACACAAGGGGGACCCTTAGGACACCCGGGACCTTTTTTGGCACACGGTGGCGACTCTTTGGCACACAATGGGGGACCCTAAGGGCACCCGGCCTTTTTTGGCACTGTGTGCGACTCTTTTGGCACAAAGGGGGACCTTTTGGCACACTAGGAGGACCCTAGGGCACACCGGGACCTTTTTTGGGCACACGGTGGCGACTCTTTTGGCACACAAGGGGGACCCTTAGTGGCGGGGCGGTCTTTTTTTTGGCACAATGGTGAGAACCCTTTGCACAAAGGGGGGACCTTTTGGCCCACAAGGGGGACCCTTATGGGCGCACGGGGTCTTTTTTGGAACACGGTGGCGACTCTTTGGCACAAAGGGGGGACCCTTAGCCACAAGGGGGGACCCTTAGGGCGCGACCGGGATCTTTTTGGCACGGATGAGAACTCTTTTGGCACAAAGGGGGGACCTTTTGGCACACAAGGGGGACCCTTTTTGCACACAAGGGGGACCCTAGGGCGCACGGTTCTTTTTTGGCACATGGTGGAGACTCCTTTGGCACAAAGGGGGACCCTTAGGGCGCACAAGTCTTTTTTGGCACACGGTGGAGACTGCTTTGGCACAAAGGGGGGACCCTTTTGGCACACAAGGGGGGACCCTTAGGGCACACGGGTCTTTTTTGGAACACGGAGGTGACTCTTTTGGCACAAAGGGGGGACCCTTTTTGCACACAAGGGGGGACCCTTAGGGCACCCGGGACCTTTTTTGGCACACGGTGGCGACTCTTTTGGCACAAAGGGGGGACCCTTTTTGCCGACAAGGGGGGACCCTTAGGACACCCGGGACCTTTTTTGGCACACGGTGGCGACTCTTTTGGCACAAAGGGGGACCCTTTTGGCACAAGGGGGGACCCTTAGGGCAACAACGGATATTTTTTGGCACACGGAGGAACTTTTTGGCACAAAGGGGGGACCCTTTTGGCACACAAGGGGGGACCCAGAGTCACGCGGGTCTTTTTTGGCACTCGGTGAGACTCCTTTAGAACAAGGGGGGAACCCTTTTGCACCACAGGGGGACCCTTCGGGCACCCGGACCTTTTTTGGCACACGGTGGCGACTCTTTTTGGAACCAGGGGGGAACCCTTTTGCACACAAGGGGTAACCCTTAGGACACCCGGACTTTTTTGGCACCGGTGGCGACTCTTTTGCACCAAGGGGGGACCCTAAGGGCACCCGGACCTTTTTGGCCACCACGGTGGTGACTCTTTTGGGCACAAAGGGGGACCCTTTTGGCACACAAGGGGTAACACTTAGGACCCCCGGGACCTTTTTTGGCACACTGGCGACTCTTTTGGCACAAAAGGGGGACCCTTAGGGCACCCGGGACCTTTTTGGCACACGTGGTGACTCTGTTTGGCACAAAGGGGGGACCCTTTGGCACACAAGGGGGGACCCTTAGGGCGCACAGAGTCCTTTTTTGCACATAGTGGAGACTCGTTTGGCACAAAGGGGGGACCCTTAGGTAAGGGTCTGCACACGGTCTT